>CM076575.1:574435619-574698203 GCA_034641835.2 Pinus albicaulis | reverse complement strand
CTACACCCTCTAGGATTTACCGTATATCCCGTCTCAGGATTCCTAGGGCTGATGGAGAGTACCCACCTCTAAGCTTTATCGTATATCCCGCCATTCACCAGTGGAGGATTCCTAGGCCTACCAAGGCACACAATACCTAGCTTTACCACAACCCACAGTCTGATTCAAGGGTTACTAGGCCAGTGGCTTTACCGCAATCCACAGTCTGGTTCAGGGATCACTAGGCCATGTGTTCTTTCTTTCGGAGATCCACCTCACTCAACTTCGAATCCATCCGACAATGACAACAAGAGAACCAAGAACACACATGCATAACCATGCATGCCAAATATAACAAGGAAATCACACATGCAAATTGATTCCTGCAAGTAAACTCGTTGTAGCTGCTTGATCTTTCTCTTCCTTGCTTTATCTTTGCTTCCTCTTTGCCTCCACTGCCTTTCTTGATCCAATGCTAAATTTCTCTAAGAAAGCTCTAAGTATCCAAGAGTGTGAGAGAGAGAGAGAATAGAGAGAGAGCTCAAAAATTGAACTGACAAAAGGTACCAATTGATCCTCAAAAGCCTTTTTATCAATTAGGGCTCTATTTTTCTTCATTTTCTATTATTTTCCTTCATTTTCCTCCTCACATGCAACATATGACCTTTCACCTTCTTTTTCTTCTAATTTCCATTATTCCATAGATAAATTGCCAATTAATGCCATTTTTCCTTTCCAAAGCCTTTTCCATTGTCTTTGCCAATTTCCTTAGCCATAATAAACCAAATGAACACCCACACTAGGATGTTTTGCCCAACATTCAGCTTGGAATAAGTGTCCCGTAACCGTAGTTATCATTTTGCCTTTGTTAACTTTATTACATGGAATTTTCACCAGGGTTGTTACAGAACCCTCCCCTTGGGGGACACCGTCCTCGGTGTTCAACCACACCTATTCCTCAGCAAAACCGCTAAAAAGCAAACATACTACCCATTGAGCTTTATAACTTAGCTTGTTGCAGTATTTACAATGATTAGTCTGCTGAGAAGCAACCAACATGACAACTATAATGACATGACACTCATACGACTTATTGGAGCTTTATAACACAACGCATGGTGGTATTTAATCCATATACATATGTACATATACCAAAACATATGCCAAAACATCATACCAAAACAGCTTTGCCTCAACCGGCAAACAATGAAGGTTACATAGCCTGCATCTAATCCGCCATCTCCCAAGTAGCTTCATCGGGCCCAAAATGCTTCCACTACACTTTAACCTACTCAATTGCTCAGTTTTGGAGCATGAGCATCTTTTTCTGCAATATACACTGCGATTTCGGCTGGAATTCTCCTTCTGGCTCCATTTGCAATACAGACTAGTCAATCACATGATCAACATCATTAACATACTTCTTAAGCAATGATACATGGAAAACATCATGGACTTTCACTTTTGGAGGCAGCGCAAGTCGATAGCCTACTGGCCCAATCCTTTCAAGAATCTTGAAAGGTCCACAAAACCGAGGTGTCATCTTGCCACATGATCTAATCCGCAAGGAGCTCTTCTTTGGTTTGATGCACAAGTACACATGTTCCCAACCTTAAACTCCTTAAACAACCTATTCTGATTTGCATAATTTTTCTATCTATCCTGTGTTGCTTTTAGATTCTTCTTGATCACCTACATTTCCTGTTCCATTTCTACTAACATGTCCGGTCCAATCAATACTCTGTTAACTGGATCACTCCAATTGATGGTAGTGTTACAACTCCTCCCATACAATGCCTCAAACGGACTCATCTTTAGTGACTCCTAGTAACCATTGTTGTACGCAAACTCTACCAGTGGAAGATACTCTTCCCACTTTCGTTGTTGGTGCATCACATACATCCTCAACATGTCCCCCAATATCCTGTTGACCCTCTCAATCTATCCATTTGTCTGTGGATGATAAGTTATACTAAAGGCCAACTCTATACCTAAACCTGCAAACAACTCCTTCCAAAACTTGGAAGTGAATTTTGCATCCCTGTCTGACACGATCTTCTTTGGAATACCATGCAATCTTACCACATCCCTGATGAACACCTATGCCACATCACTAGCTGAATACATAGTCTTCACTAGAATGAAATGCGCAACCAGTGTCAACTGGTCCACAACCACCATGATGGAATCATGTTGTTTAGATGTCCTCGACAAACTTGCGATGAAATCCATGGAAATGACCTCCCATTTCCACTCTGGAATCGAAATCGGCTATAGCAATCCACCTGGATGCCTACACCCTGCCTTTACCTGATGAAAATCCAAACATCTAGCCACAAACTCTGCCACATCCTTCTTCAGATTTGCCAATAATAGAATTTCTTTACTACAATCAATATCTTCTGATAGCTTGGGTGACCGGAATATGGTTTCGCATTAAACTCCTTTAAGATCACCTTATTGGGCTCACTATTGTTTGGCACATATATCCAGTCTCTAAACCTAACCAATCCATCTACTGTAAGGAAATAATCCACATCTTGTGCACCTATAACTACACATGTACCTGTACCTGTACCACTACATGTACTATGTTGTAGCCTGTATCTAAGATCCATGTACTTGATACCCTGCTGACTCGCTTGTGATATCCTATCCTTTAATTTTGTCCCATAAGAACTCATAGATGTTATATGATTCACCTATATCCGCCTGCTAAGAGCATCTGCAACCCTGTTCTCTTTACCTTTGATATACCTTATCTCGAAGTCGAACTCACTGATCGTGGCCAACCATCTAGCTTGTCTGGAATTCATATTTGGTTGGTTACATAGATACCTCAAACAACTGTGATCACTCATTAGTACAAACCCCCTGCCAAGAAGATAGTGCTCTGAAAATTTCTGAATATTACTTTATGCAAAAACCCTACTGTTAATTTTGGTTATACTTCTACTTAATCAAGTTATTAATGCTCAAAATTCAGATTAACATCGAAGTAAACACATAACAGTCCTTCACCGATTCAAATCTAAACAAAAATGCATACACACAGACAAAGTGACACAAAAGATTTTTTGGACAACTGTCCCCGGAAAAAACCCAATGCGGGAAAACCGGTCTTCTGGCTGTTGGAGGGTTTATATCAATGTGGAAAAAGTCGAAGTCGGGATTAAATCGACAAGGGTCCAAAAGTTGAAAAACTCGATAAAGTCTGGAGTTTTTTGAAAAAGTCGGCAAAAAGTCGGCAAAACTAAAAAAATACAAAAATATTCATTTTTGAAAAATATCCTAATTAAAAAAAAAATTTAAAAATTATTAAAGAAACTATCTCACTCGAGATTTTTTCGAAAAAGTCGGCAAAAAGTCGGCTCCGGGAAAAATTCGGGATTTTTTCAAAAAGTCGGGACTTTTGCCGACTTTTTCCACACTGGTTTATATTATTAAGTAGATTCTGAATACAGCAAATCTGGGCATATGGCAGTTAACACGGAAAATAAGATACGCAACTATGCAGTATTACGGGTGGCTTCAGGATTGATTCACACTCTCAGCAGAAGTTCTGAACTCGGCCACCAATGCTCTAGAGGCTTATTCGTGCTCCCAGGCGCTGCGTCAACCACAACACAACCTCTGTGTGTCCTGGCCCCCCCTTGGGAGAGGGGTTGCGTAACCCCGAACTGAGTGACCAGCGATCCTTAAGCTTCTGGATGGCCATGCGTGGCACAGACCGCCTCTTATTCCTTTCTGTCTTTCGCCTGCTTTATTCTCATTTTGCGTGCGCCTCAAACCCTGCCACCTAGGGAACAGCCAGCCTACGCTATACGTGTTGCTCTGATTTCTTTAGCCTTCTCTTGTTGATTCCTGGCTTTGGGATCAGATCATCCCTTTAGCCTATACACCCCTCGCTGCCAATTGAAACATAACCACGGAAATTGTTATGAAGCACGCCCTAAATTTCGTACAAATCGAGTGCTCTGCCTCCATGTGTGCTCTAGCGCGTAAACCAGATTTTATACTTTTCTCGTTGGCTAAGATTAAAAGAAAGCTTGATCCGTGTGACTTAAGTCATTTCCATCACATGTTTAAATTAATTCTTTAATATTTTGATTTTCCTAAGTTAGACTTAGGGTCCTTAATTAAAAATATTAATTGATTAATTATCTCCCAAACTGGATGGAATTTCTCAAATCCCTTTCTGGGTCTTGGAGATCTCATGTACTCTAGTCCCTCAACAAATTTTGGGAGCTAGAGCACATCTGAAGCTACCCCAACACATCAAAAAACTCAACAAGTGCCTCCACATCTTCAACCCATGTATGATCGTTGCCAACTCAAGATCACGTGTCAGATAGTTATACTCGTGTTCATTTAGTTTTTGTGACTCATAACATACCACCTGTCCTTTCTGCATAAAGACTCCACCAAGCCCTTTCTTGCAAGCATCTTTACATACCACAAACTCTTTGTTCGAATTTGTGATCTTTAACACTAGAGCATTTGTCAACAACTATTTTAACTGCTCAAAGCTTGTTGCACATTCCTCTGACAATTCAAATTTCTTACCTTGCCTCTGCAATGACATAATGGGATATGAAATCCGAGAAAATTTCTTGATGAACCTCCTATAACAACCTGCTAACCCCATGAATAGCTCTTATCTTTTCTGGATATACTGTTATGCCTTCCTTGGAGACCACATGCCCGAAGTAATGTACCTTTGTCTGAAAGAAATTGCATTTATTGAGCTTAGCATACAATTGATGCTCTCTTAGGAATCTCAACGTTGTTGCTAAGTGTTCAGCGTGTTCTTCCTCATTCTTAGAATATATCAAAATGCCATCAATGAATACAATAACAAACTTGTCCAGATACAAACACAACACACTATACATCAAGCACATAAAAGTAGTTAGAGCATTAGCTAAACCGACTGGAACTACAACAAACTCATAATGCCCATACCTAGTACGGAAAGTTGTCTTGTAAATATCTTCTTCCTTAATGTGTACCTGACGATAGCCTGATCTCATATCAATATTTAAGAAAACTGTTGCTCCCTTCAATTGGTCAAATAAGTCATCAATCCTTGGCAACTGATACATGTTCTTGATGGTCACTTTCGTCCACTACGTGTAATCAATGCATAGTCTGAGAGTACCATCCTTCTTCACAAACAATACCGATGCGACCCAAGGTGATACACTTTGCCTAATGTATCCCTTGTCAAGCATCTCCTTCAACTTCAACTTTAACTCTACCAACTCAGGTGTGTTGATCTTGTAAGGTGTCTTTGATGTCGGTGCTTCTCCTAGCACTAATTCAATAGAAAAGTCTACTTCTCTGTGAGGCGGAAACTCTGAAATCTCCACGGGAAACACATCCTGAAATTGCTATAGAACTGGGTACCTGCTCAAAACATCTGCATCCTCAACTTCCTTACCTTTGTCGCTAGAAATATGCATTGCAAATAACACACACCCTTTTCTACGACTGCACTTTTCTTGCATAGTTGTCAACATCCTAACTGTTGTTGCTTACATCTTACCCTATATGATTCTTTGCTCTCCATTGTCATCCAAGCACTCAATGGCTTTGTCATAACAATCAACCTTAGTCCTGTGAAGATATAACCAATCAATACCCAAGAACATACTATATGATCCAAACGGAAATACATTCAAATGCGTTGATGCAGACATGCCATTCAACTCAAATGCACAAGCTCTTACCCAATGATGAACTCTTTCCTTTGTACTTGTAGCCAGCTACACTAACCAAGATTCTGCATGTACTTCTTTATTCAAACCACACTTATCCACCAAGTCAAGGTTAACATAATTATAATTAAATCTAGGGTCAATCAAAATAGAAACAACTTGATCACAAAGTTTACCATCCATCTGAATGATAGTTGCCTGATGATTTGTCTGTCTATTATCGAGCACTGCATAGATATGAGGAATTCTATGCCCAACATCCCCAACAGTTTATGCCTTCTATGCACTATAGATCTAAGGCCTACCACCCTGATTTTGCGGACAATCCTTCCTAAGATGCTCCTTACCACATGTCCAACACTCCAACTGTCTTGTACACACCTCTATTCTGTCGTTGTGACCCATGTCCCTGTCTAGCTGCATTGAACTTCTTATGTGGTGCAACATTCTCTTTCTCTTCTAGATTTTGAGGTCTTTCTCTTTTCGGTTGCCATTTACCTTTACTTTTATCTTTACCATTTCCATCCTTGTTGAGATTCATTCTAATGTTTGTAGAAATTTCTGAATCTTAATTCTTATGCAAAAATTATTTATGTTAATCCGGCTAAGCTTCTCCTACTTATACAAGTTATCAACTGAATAAATTCAAGTTAACATCAACGCAAAACACATAACAGATCTCTACCAATTCAGATCTAGAATAAGCACATGCACACATAGACAAAGTGACACAGTTATTTCTGGACAAACTGTCCCCGGAAAAACCCAATGTGGGAAAACCGGTCTCTGGCTGTTGGAGGGCTCTATTATTAAGAATAAATTTGAATACACAACTCTGGGTTCCAGATCTAGAAAACCCTACAGAGAAAACTCCATATCTGCAACACTTGGTTGATCTAAGACCAACAATAATGACTGATCCACACCCTCAAACGGAGATTCTGAGAACTTTTTTTCTAATCTCGCCTAGAAACTCAAAAGCAACACGAAAGACAACTGCATCGACCTCTCAGGAGCCTCCAAATGCTTTCAGTGACACATCACTTTCCAGAGGACTGGGCCACAATTTGGGTAGCCTTGAGCCTCGCGCTAAGGGTCTATGCGTAACACGAAGGAGTTTCTGAAAATCCGTTGTCCCCTTGATCTTCGCTGTTGTTGTTCGCGCATGCGCTACGCCTTCCTCTAGCGGCTATCTTTCTGATCTCCTCTTGCTTCTTGTGTATGCTAGACCGGGATCGGATCATCCTTGGTCTAAATTCCTCTCTTTGTAACTAAAACGCAGAAATTCTTAGCAACCCCTTCAGAATCTGACTTAGCTTGATGCTCATCATGTGCCCCGCTAAATGACTGACATTTCTTTTGTATTTTCGTTGACAAATCAGCGATCGAGTTAAATCTTTAATCAATGGCTAAGATTAAAAGAAAGCGTGATCCGTGTGACTTAAGACAATTTCATCACATGTTTAATTAAATTCACTTTAATTATTTTATTTTCTAAGTTTTAACTTAGGAAATACATTAAAATAATTAATTAATTTAATATCTCCTAAACCAGATGAAATTTCCCAAATCCATTTCTAGGTCTTGTAGATTAGGTGAACTCTAGTCCTTCCTCAAAATTTGGGACCTAGAGCACAACTGATGCTACCCCAAATACACAAAATCTCAACACTCCCTCTTAGCGTCAAGGGTGTGCTCTAGCAATACATCACACTTATGCATTACATGATTTTGGGCGCTGGTTCTGTGCTGCTGAAGCTTGGCCTCCTGCCACTCAACTCTGCACTACTACTACCATTCTATACTGCTGCCCATGACTCTGCCACTACCACTGCAACCATTGTACTACAACTCCCTCTCAATATGTTGCATCTGTGCTGCTCATAGCACTGCCACTGCTGATCTGCTACACTGTAAACTTTAGTTGTTGAGAGAAACAACTGAATCTTTTGCCCAATCTTTGACAAACAAGTCAGATAGAACATCACATCCTTTGAGCTCCACCAGGCTTTCTGGTCACATGCGGCATCTAAAACGTCTCACAATCTGGCCCCTACTGCACCGTGTCAGACTCCCGCTGCACCATTGAAGTCACACTCGGCTCCTTGTATACCTTATACACCATGTTGACCTTTGAATTTGGCGGTCACTAGCTCTGCTGCGGCTGCGCTGCCGCATTGTGCCAGCAACAGCACGCTCGCATTCTTCGAAGTTCACATCAGCCTCTGCTTGTACTCGCTCTCGCGCCTTTATGCTCTGCGTTGCTCCTCACGGAGGGACAATCTTCCTCTGCCTACTGCCTCATCATCGAAGTCTATGCCAACGCTCCTTGTCCTTCATCTTAGCTGGCCCATGGCCTTGCGTCCAAGATAAGGTTGCTCAGAATCTGCCCTTTATATGGCTCCTCTACTGTCCATATCACCCACCTCATAAAATTGGCTTCGCAGGCACTCATATGCATCATCTCTTGACCCATCATCTGCCACTGCTGCTTTGGAAGAAGATGCTTCCTTGTCCTTCTTCTTTTCTGGACAATGGCTGGCAAAATGTCCCATTTCGCCACACTGGAAGCACTTGATCTTAGAAAGATCCTTCTTCTTCTTCGACTGCTTCTTCGATACCAAGGTTGCATCTTCCTCCTCTTCCTTCTTAACCTTGCTCAACGCAGGGTTGTGCTGCTTCTTGGTGAACCTTTGTAGTTCCTCTTGCCGCAGGATCGACCACAAGTTGTCCCAATCTGGGAGGTCCGCTCTGCCGAAGATACTTTGGACAAAGGTCTCTCACTCATCCGTCACTGCATTGAGGGCAGTCCTGACTATCACTGCATCATCTACGGTTGCACCCATTGCAGTCAGCTGATCCCTGATTGGCTGCAATCTGAAGAGGAAATGCTCAATGTCTTCTCCCTTGGTCATCATGAATGACCTCATTTGGGCCTCCAACAACGTCTTTCTTTGGACTGATTTTCCCTCATATAGGGAAGTCAAGGCCTTCCACATCTCATTAGTTGTCCTCTTCTCAGCTATGTGTAGCACAATATGATCCTTGATACTGTCCATTATCAGCCGCTTGGCATGCCCAGCAGCGTCTTTATGCTTCCTTAGGAGATCCGCATCTATCGGCGTGGCCAGGGTCTGCTCTGCATGATCTCTTAGACCATATGCCTCTAGGACAATAAGGATTCAGAATCCTAGCTTTCCATACCGAAAAGTTTGAGAGGCCCTCTAGCCTATCTTGATCACGGAGTCCATGAGGAGCCATCTACTCAGAATGTGTTGGAGCTCCTCTTCTCTATACTAGAGATCTTGGATCTAGGGTCCTTTTCGAACTGGGAAACCTCTGCTCCCTCTGACACTTGATTTCCCTCCTTGGAAATCTACCAAATCAACTATGATTCAGCTTCTTCTTTGATCCTTTGACCAAACTGCAAGTTTCCTTTGGCAAGAAACTCTCTGAAAGCTGATCTCTTCCCAAACTTTGTCACTTGTGCTAAGGTTAAAAATCTGAAAACTTCAGAAGTTTAACCGCACCATCTCTTCTGAATTTCTGCAACTTTTCTGCAGACTTTTTCTGGATCTGACAGATTCAGATATGAATCACACTGCTGGCTTCAGACCCAACCAGTGTTGTTTCTGAGTTGCCTCTGCGCAGTTATTGCGTGGGCTTGCTAGGACATAGCGCTGGACAGCGTCACCCTTCCCTTTGCGTGAATCTCCTCCTGAAAACTGCGTTGTCCCTTCAGATCTGCTTTTCTACTACCTTTCCAGCTGCTTTCTGCAGCTAGATCCTTCAGATGCTTCAGTTGATGACCCTTCTAGATCTGTAATTGCTCTGATACCATGTAGAAATTTCTGAATCTTAATTCTTATGCAGAAATTATTTATGTTAATCCGATTAAGCTTCTCCTACTTATACAAGTTACCAACTGAATAAATTCAAGTTAACATCAAAGAAAAACACATAACGGATCTCTACCAATTTAGATCTAGAATAAGCACATGCACACACAGACAAAGCGACAGTTATTTCTAGACAAATTGTCCTCGGAAAAACCCAATGTGGGAAAACCAGTTTCTGGCTACTGGAGGGCTCTACTATTAAGAATATTTCTGAATACACAACTCTGGGTTCCAGATCTGGAAAACCTTACAAAGAAACTCTAGTTATGCAGCACCTGGCTGATCTAAGACCAACAATACTGACTGATCCACACCCTGAAACGAGATTTACAGAACTCAGCCAGATCTAGGCCTAGAAACCCCAGATCTGCCCCTAAAAGACACTGCGTCAGCCTCTGAAGGCCTCCAAATGCTCAGCATTGTCACTGGAAGGGACTACGTTACCCCAGACTGGGTGACGCAGTCACTACGCTGCCCCTAAGGGTCTTTGTGTAACCCCTAGAGGGTTTCTTGAAAATCACGCTGCCCTTGCTATCGTCTACTGCTGTTGCTGCTGCCTTCCTCTGTGCTGTCTCTCTTGATCTTTTCTCTGCTTCTTGTGTATTCTAGACCCCGGGATCAGATCATCCCCTTGGTTTAAATTCCCCTCTCTGCAACTAAAACACTTGAGAATTCTTAGCAACCCCGCCCTAGAATCTCAGCTTAGCTTCAGTGCTCTGCCTCTGTGTGTCTTACAAATGACCCCAAGCCTTTCCTTTATACTTTTCTCATTGACAAATCAACGGCCAAGATTAAATCTTTAATCAATGGCTAAGATTAAAAGAAAGCTTGATCCGTGTGACTTAAGACAATTTCATCATATGTTTAATTAAATTCACTTTAATTATTTTATTTTCCTAAGTTTTAACTTAGGAAATACATTAAAATAATTAATTAATTTAATATCTCCTAAACCAGATGAAATTTCCCAAATCCATTTTTGGGTCTTGTAGATCAGGTGAACTCTAGTCCTTCCTCGAAATTTGGGACCTAGAGCACAATTGATGCTACCCCAAATACACAAAATCTCAACAATGCTTTGACTGCTCATAACAGTGCTTTGGTTTCTCAATAACTTCCTCAAGTGACCGATGCTCATCATACTCAATCCGATCTCTAAATGCTAATGGAAATCCACTAACAAATCGTTGAACTTTAGCCTTCTCATCTTTAAGATATGGTACATACCTCAATAGCTCCAGGAAATTAGTCATATATTCCTCATATGTCATTGATCCTATTTTAATCTCAAAGAATTCTTTGGCCTTATTGTCATAGTACCTCTCTAATACGTACTTCTTCTTGAAAAGCCTCTGGAACTCATGCCAACTCAAGTCCTCTGTCCTAATGTCTCTGACCCGCTTCACATCTTCCCACCAGATATCTGCTTTACATTTCAGGTTGAAGATAGCTACTATGGCCTTCATATTGTCTCTTTAATTATGCAACTCAAAGAACTTCTTCATCCTAAGTATCCAACCCTCTACATCTTCCAAATTCTTCAAATATCCATCAAAAGTACGTGGATTTGCTTTCTTAAACTCATCCGGCAAGTATCCCATATCACTCTTCTTGAAAGGATGATAATCATGATGATCATAATGCATGTTAGAACCAAAACTAGAGTAGTAGTTGTGTCCCTCACCTCTCCTATCCGGAGTATCCAACAATCTTCCATCTCTAACCTTGTAATCTTTGTCTGACCTGTGCCCACCATGAGATCTATTGCCATATGCCCCATTAGTTTTGTCCTCCTGCGCATGGCTAATCCGAAATGGTCCTTGTCGCTGCAATTCTGACAGACTCTGAAGAATCACTAAATTGACTTTTGTCTATTTTACCTATGCCTGCATGATTTTATCATTGTCTTCCTTACAACTCCTTATTTCTGCCTTCAAGCTTCTTAATGTGTCTACCAAGTCAGAAGTGTTCCCAACACCACGCTACTCATTCGACCCATGAGCAGAATCTCGTGAACTGTAATCTACCATCTTGCTATTCATTTTATCTCTTCTTCCAGGGCATCTTATATCAGCTAAAGCAAATCATAAACCAACCAACGTACCTCAGAATAATTCGAGGAGGATATCTCATCTACAAAATCAACCAAATCAGTGTAATACATGTATAAATATAATCATAGCAGCATATAGATGTATAATATATAGAAATCATTATAGTCAGAGTCCAATCATCAATGCATGACCATACCAATCACATACCATGACCTCATGCACGACAAGAACAACCGTATCAATGTACACTTGACCACCTGTAAGCACTAACATGCATAAACAACGCATAACCAATCATACACATGACAACACATTTCACAACAACACCATCAACTTTCACATGGTGACATCAGTAAAACCATGACCAATACCATGTATATGCAACAAGCATATAGTCCACAAGGATGAGTAACACATGTGCGACCGACATGAATGCATGACTAACACCCACCACCCATCCAGTCCAAGGGGTGTACCATGCTTTGATACCACTCTATAACACCCTTCTCCCACATTTATCCAAGTTAACCAGTCTGTTGGGGTAAACATGTGACGAGAGGCTACTATCATCTGATTCAGCCTCCTAGGTCACATTAAGGATGTGGAACCAACACCACACAACTACACAGACCTTCTGCACCTACTACAGGACACCCAGGAGCCATCCAAACCTTCCAGGTGGCTAGCCCCTGAGACACACTGACCTTTTAGTGCATCAATCCCCCAGTTGCTCCTTGAAATTGGCAAGAGTGCGAATAGAACCCTCCAGTCCCTCGCACGTCATGGGCATGCGTGTGACTGGGGATTTTCCAGGTAGTTCTGAGCCTGCGACTCCAATTTGTGTGCCACTTTTCAGGCCAAGCGCTTAAGCCACTACCCAGAAATCCATGACACTTCTAGAACAGAAAGATAATAGCAGAATAATGATATAAATGCAATCACTTGAACAAGGACTTGACTAAACCCCTACTAGCCATGATAGGCATTTCGTCAAACATGTCACAAATATGTAATCTACACGTTTAAACAACATATCTGAGCATAGGGTTCGCGTACTTATCTGAGATTTGCTAGGAAGCATTGTTCCCTCTTCACATTAGCTGCATTATCATCTATTAGGTCATATATTCATTGCTCATTCATTTACAAATAAAAACATATTGGGAACCATACATTTTCACTGTCATAAAACACATTCATAACCAGCATATAAACAACATAAATACTGAGGATACAAAAATCATAAATGTTACATAGAATCTAGTACATTTACACATTAAGTACCAAGGAAAGGAACTCTTATTCATGCATGGAAAAGCTAACCCAGTATGAGACTACAACGTTCCACCCGACCATAGATTGGCTGAGCCAAATCTCTCTTCAACCAATCACCTTTGTGCCATATTCCAAGCATGAATGTAGAACTCAAACCAAAAAAACCAACCAAGGCTTCCTGAGGCTAAACAACCTCACCCTCATCAATAGAAACCAGCTTTACCGCAATCTTCACCGGATCACTAGGCCAAAACAATAAACATGTAATACCAGGCTTTACTATGATCTCTAATAACCAATAACCAATCCATACCCAAGAGCATACTATATGACCCCAACAACAATACATTCAAAAGCATTGATGTAGACATGCCATTCAACTCAAATGCACAAGCTCTTACCCAATGATGAACTTTTTTCTTTGTACCTATAGCCAACTGCACTAACCAAGATTCTTCAAGCACTTCTTTATTCAAACCACACTTATCCACCAAGTCAGGGTTCACATAACTATAATTAGATCTAGGGTCAATCAAAATAGAAACAACTTGATCACAAAGTTTACTGTCCATCTGAATAATACGAGGAATGTTTTGCCCAACATCCCCAACAGTCTACGCCTCATGTGCACTATAGATCTAAGGCCCACCACCTTGATTCTGCGAACAATCCTTCCTAAGATGCTCCTTACCACATGTCCAACACTCCAACCGTCTTGTACCCTCACCTCTATTCTGTCGTTGTGACCCATGTCCCTGTCTAGTTGCATTGAACTTCTTATGTGGTGCAACATTCTCTTTCTCTTCTGAATTCTAAGGTCTTTCTCTTTTCGGCTACCATTTACTTTTACCTTTATCTTTCCCTTTCCATCCTCGCTGAGATTCATTCTTACGCCTTGACTACTCATAACAATGCTTCTGTTTCCCAATAACTTCCTCAAGTGACCGAGGCTCATCATATCCGATCATTAAATTTTACAATCCACTAACAAATCGTTAAACTTTAGCCTTCTCATCTTTAAGATATGGTACATACCTCAATACCTCCAAGAACTTAGTCGTATACTCCTCATCTATCATTGATCCCATTTTAAGCTCATAGAATTCTTTGGCCTTACTGTCGTAGCACCTCTCTAACAAGTACTTCTTCCTAAAAAGCCTCTAGAACTCATGCCAACTCAAATCCTCTATTCTAATGTCTCTGACCTGCTTCACATCTTCCCACCCGATATATGTTTTAACTTTCAGGTTGAAGATAGCTACCCTGGCCTTCATATTATCTGTGTAATTATGCAACTCAAAGAACGTCTTCATCCCAAGAATCCAAGCCTCTGCATCTTCCGAATTCTTTAAATCTCCATCAAAAGTATGTGGCTTTGCTTTCTTACACTCATCCGATAAGTATCCCCTATCACTCTTCGTGTAAGGATGATAATGATGATAATCATAATGCCTTTCAGAACCAGAACCAAAGTAGCATGTGTCCCTCACCTCTCCTATCTGGCATATCCAACAATCTGCCATCTCTAACTGTGTCATCCTTGTCTGACCTGTGCCCACCATGAGATCTATAGCCATATGCCCCATTAGTTTTGTTCTCCTGCCCATGGCTGATCCGAAGTGGTCCTTGTCACTACAATTCTAACGAACTCTAAAGAATCACTAAATTGAGTTTTGCCTGTTTTACCTATGCCTGCATGATTTTATCATTGTCCTCCTTACAACTCCTTATTTTTGCCTTCAAGCTTCTCAATGTGTCTGCCAAGTCAAAAGTGTTCCCAACACCACGCTGCTCATCTGACCCATAAGGAGAATCTCGTGAACTGTAATCTACCATCTTGCTATTCATCTTGATCTCTTCTTGCAAGGCATATTATGTCAGCTAAACCAAATAAAAAACCAACCAACGTACCTCAGCATAATTCAGGGAGGAAATCTCATCTACAAGATCAACTTAATCAACGTAATATATGTATAAACATAATCATAGCATCATATAGATGTATCATATATGGACATCATTCTATTCAAAGTCCAGTCATCAATGCATGATCATACCAATCACATACCATGGCCTCATGCATGGCAACAACAACCATATCAATGTACAATTGACCACCTGTAAGCACTAACATGCATAAACAACACATAACCAATCATACACTTATGACGACACATTTCACAACAACACCATAAACTTTCACATGGTGACATCGCTACAACCATGACCAACACCATGCATATGCAACAAGCATATAGTCCACAAGGATGAGTAACACATGTGCAATCAACATGAATGCATGACTAACACACATCACCCATCCAGTCCAAGGGCTGAACCATGCTCTGATACCACTCCATAACACCCTCCTCCCACATTTACCGAAGTTAATCGATCCGCTAGGGTAAACTCATCTAGCAAGTATCCCCTATCACTCCTCCTATAAGAATGATAAAAATGACGATCATAATGCTTCTCAGAACCAGAACTAGAGTCGTATTTCTGTCCATCACCTCTCATACCTGGAGTATCCAACAGTTTGCCATCTCTAACCATATCATCTATTCCTAACCTGTGCCCAACATGAGATCTATTGCCATATGCCCCATTAGTTTTGTCCTCTTGCCCATGGCTGATCCGAAGTGGTCCTTTTCGCTGTAATTCTGACAACCAGAACTAGAGTTGTATTTCTGTCCATCATCTCTCATACCTGGAGTATCCAACAGTCAGCCATCTCTAACCGCGTCATCTATGCCTGACCTGTACCCACCATGAGATCTATTGCAATATGCCCCATTAGTTTTGTCCTCTTGCCCATGGCTGATCCGAAGTGGTCCTTTTCGCTATAATTCTGACAAACTCTAAAGAATCACTTTATTAACTCCTGCTTGTTTTCCCTGTGCCTGCATGATTTTATCATTGTCTGCCTTACAACTCCTTATTTTTTCCTTCAAGCTTCTCACTGTGTCTGCCAAGTCAGAAGTGTTCCCAACACCACGCTGCTCATCTGACACATAAGGAGAATCTCGTGAACTGTAATCTAACCTCTAGCTATTCATCTTGATCTCTTCCTGCAAGGCTGTTAAAATTGGACAACTAGGTCCAAACTCCATGTTGTGATGCTTAAATGAAGACACCAATATTTTTATTGGGTTCCTCTTTCGGAGAGGTGCAAGATTGATCTAAAGATCATCTTGATCCGATGAGCAGAACATTTATTTTGAATTTATTTTTAATACTTTCAAAATAAGTGCAGGTCGGCCTTAAAGTTTTACACCCCCAACAAATGTGTCACACACCCTCAGTGATTGATATAAATAGAGTCAACGTTGGAGGACATTTCACTCATCTCCTCATCACACATATTTCTCTCTTCACTTCTGATTGGTTCGAGCTCCAAGGAGGCAAATCTGCGGTTCACACGTGGAAGAAGGACGAAGATTGTTTTTGTTGTAGCTAGGGTTTTACCACAGGTTTGACCAGCGTTGACTTTGGTCAATGCATGGTCCAAAGGAGCTGATTTTTGGCATAGACTTCGATTTATGTAATCCGTACAATTTGGCACAAGAACCGAGGTCAAGGGTTGACCGAAGACCGAGCTGCGTTGACTTTCACTTGCTACTGTTCTGCGTTGAATTTTCTGGGCAGCGTTGACTTTTCTAGGGTTGACTTTGAGTTGACCGTTTGGTTGTTTTGAGGGTTGTTGTGACACATGTTGGGTTAGCTGACCAAGGAAACTTTATTGGTTGAAGCATCCTGTTGATCGTCGTAACGCACCAACAAATATATTTTTTTTTGGCTTGTCTTCTGTTGATCCACTGTTATGTTCTATCAACATTTTACTTAATGATTTATGTGATTGCTGTCTAGTATTGAAGAGAGTAAAGTTGCATCAAGCATAGAACATCTACATAAATTTACATGGTATCAGAGCTGAGGTGAAGACAAAGTCCTAATTTGTAGCAATCACCGAAGAAGAAAATGGGTTCCACAAACTATGGCTTCAAGGAGGATGACAAATTGACTGGGAAGGATGACTTCCATGCTTGGAAGATGATATTGGATCTTAAATTGGAAGACGAAGATGTCATGGACTATGTGCAGGGTAAAATCCAAGAACCTCCATCCGTTGCTACTGCTGCTGCCAAATCAAAGTACAAGAAGGGGGGGATCAAAGCAAAGATGATGATCGGGGAATCCATTCATAAGAGTCTGGTGGCCTACATCTCTGAGCTAGGTACATCCAAAGAGATGTATGATAAGTTGGTCCTCATGTTCAAGGCCAACAATGCAAATCAAGTACTATTCTTCAAGAATCAATTGAAGAATCTGAAGAAAGGCAGGGATGACTCTGTTCAATCATACTTTCTGAAGTTGAGCGAGATCAGGAACAATCTGCTAGCTATTGGGGAGCCAATAGTTGATCGAGAGATGTTACTCACCGCACTTGGAGGGCTCCCATCCGAATGGCATGTGTTCAACACTACCATTCTAAATAATAATGTGATACCTAACTTTGACGAAGTACTATTGAGATGCGTTCAAGAAGAGACAAGAATGAAGGAGTATGGAAATGAAGGAAATGCTGCGTACACTGCTCATTCTAGAAAGAAGAACTTTGGTGGTCCAAAGAACAAAGGAAAAGCAGGGGCACAAGGAAAGAAGGGCAAGTGTTTCATTTGTCATAGGCCAGGTCACTATGCTAGAGAATCTCCTTTCAAGAAGGATTCTCCTGATGGTGATGACAACAACAACAACCGGTGGAATGACAATCAAAGGAACAACAGGTTCAAGGGAAAGAGGAAGGCTCCCTCCGGCAAAAATAAGCAACCTTTCAAAAGGTCAAGAAATTCCAGGTACAAGGAATCAAAAGTTGTTGACAAAAGAAATGAATTCATTCTTGTATCTGCCCTCTCCACTACATCTCAACCCAACACTATGGATGTCTGATTGATAGACAGTGGTCCCTCAAGGCACATCACTGGGTTCAAAGAAGCACTCTTTGATATGGTTGAGAAGGACACTAATCTGGAAATTTTCCTTGGAGATAATGCCACATATCCCGTGAAAGGGACAAGGACTGTGACCCTCCACTTGTCTCAAGGTCAAGTCCTCCGCTTGCAGGGTGTACTCTATGTACCAAATTTGAAGAAGAACCTTGTGTCTATATCAACCATGGAAGACAAAGGTTTCAATGTGCCATTCATGGATGGAAAGGTGCGCATGTGGAAAAAGAGCTTCAAGGAAGCTATCACAATTGGGTTTAGAGTTGATACACTCTACCAGATTGGAGGAAGTCCACTGGGAGCAATGACATGAGATGCTATCCGACAGACTGATAATGGCACTGAATATGAGACAAACGAGTTCAAGGACTTTTGCAGAGAAGCTGGCATCAAGAGGAAGACCACAACTGTCTATACTCCTGAGCAGAATGGCGTTGTTGAACGAAAGAACAGGACCATTGTGGAAGTTGTCTGTGTCATGCTATGTGACCAAGGTCTACCGAAGTTTCTGTGGGGAGAAGCTGTGAACACTGTTGTGTACATACAAAACTGATGCCCACATTCCGTTCTAGATTCCAAAACTCCCGAAGAGGTTTTCTCTGGTAAGAAACCTGACATCTCACATTTTAGAGTTTTTGGATGTCCTGCTTATTTTCATGTGCCGAAAGAGAAGAGGAGCAAGCTAGATGCTTCTGGGAAGAAAGGAATGTTTGAAAGCTACATCGAAACTTCGAAGGCCTATAGAGTCTATGTGCCTGGTCAAAGGGAAGTGGAGATATGCCACGATGTCACCTTTGACGAAGATGCTTCCCTGAGGAAAGTAGTCAATATTCCGAGATCTGAGGAAGACCATGAAGCAAGGCCTGGAAATCAAGAAGGACCGAAGGATGAGACGATGCCCAATGTTGAAGGACCAATGGACACTCTCGAGGATGCCGAGGGACATATGGCCCCAAGGGGGACATTCCATGAAAGCAAGAAGCTGAGTAGATACCATGGGTATCTAGTAGCCATGAGTACTATTGTACAATCTGAACCTGGATCTTTTGAGGAAGCCATAAAGCATCAAGTCTGGAAGGATCCTATGCACAAAGAATATGAGTCCATAATGAAGAATGATGTCTGGGATGTGGTTCCAAGACCGAAGGAAAAAGGAGTTGTCACCTTGAACTGGCTCTACAAGATCAAGCATGGATCTGATGGAAATGCTAAGAAGTTTAAGGCAAGGTTCATTGCCCATGGCTTCTCTCAAAAGGAAGGCATAGACTATGATGACGTATTTGCACCTGTGGCCTGATATACCACCATTCGATCTATTATAGCCCTTGTTGCTACGCAGGGATGGAGTCTCCATCAGATGGATGTGAAAACCGCATTTCTGCATGGTGCGATAAAGGAAGAGGTATATGTGGAGCAACCTCTGGAGTTCGAAGTCCAGGATCGAGACACCCATGTCTGCAGGTTGAAGAAAGCCCTCTATGCGCTGAACTAAGCACCCAAAGCTTGGTACGAGAGGATAGATAGCTACCTGATGAAGCTGGGCTTCACTCGTAGTAATGTTGATCCGAACCTTTACTTCAAGGTTGACAGGGAGAAGCCTCTCATTCTAGTGCTATATGTGGATGACCTCATCCTGACGGGTGCTGACCCTCTCATTCATCAGTGCAAGAGGAAGCTCGTTGCTGAGTTCGAGATGAAGGACCTAGGATTGATGCACTATTTCCTAGGCTTGGAGGTCTGGCAGAGACCTGGCGAGATTTTCCTTTCTCAAGGAAAATACATTGTGAAGCTTCTGGAAATATTTGGTATGGTGGACTGCAAGTCCGTGTCGACACCAATGGAGCTCAACTTTAAGAAGTTGAGCAGCAGCGCTACTAGGCCCGTGTTAGTAAATTCTACTGAGTATCGTCAACTCGTAGGGCCCCTGATGTTCTTAGTGAACACCCGTCCGGAAGTATGTTGTGCAGTGAACACTTTGAGTCAACACATGGTTGATCATGACATTCACTGGGTTGGTGCCAAGAAACTCTTGAGATATCTCTAGGGCACGATAGACCATGGGCTGAGATACACTGCCGAGAGCATCACACTCCTTGGATATACTGATGCCGATTGGGCTAGCAGTGTGGTGGACCACAAGAGCACATCTGGATGTTGCTTCGCACGTAGATCTGCTTCGGGCAGGAAACAGAAGTTGGTAGCCTTGAGCACCACTTAGGCTGAATACATTTTAGCATGTATGGCCTGTTGTGAAGTCACTTGGTTGCGAAAGCTCTTCAGTGAGTTGTTAGAGCATGTGCTAGATGCCACCGTTATCCTTTGTGATAACCTGAGGGGGATTCATTTGTCATAGAATCTTGTGTTCCACGAACGATCCAAGCATGTTGACGGCTGGTACCACTTTATCTAGGATATAATACAACGAGACGCTGTAAGGCTCGATCATATAGGAACTGATGAGCAGGTCGCAGATATTCTCACAATGCCTTTGGGGAAGGTCATGTTCCTAACCTTCTGTGAGAATCTTGGAATCGTGGAACGACCCTATTGTGAAGGTCTTGTTGGACGATGAGATCTAGGAGCTCTGGGGGGCCTTGGGGATAGTTCCTCGGAGTTATAAGCACTCACGGGGCTAGGCTTGCCGAACCTTGTGGTGCTTCTGCCCTACCTTTATGATATTTGAGTAGGTTCACCTCTCATGATCTGTGCCCTGTATGCATCCTACCCACTGAGTTTCGGACTCATGGGCAGTACCTCTCATTTGGCCAATCAAGTGGGAAAAGCTAGAGACTAGTAGCAAATACTGATGGATGCATCAGAGATTGTCGTACTCTCTATCTAGGATGACACGTGTCCAACAACTTGATCTGGTATCAAGTCTAGTGACGTTTCAGACCTCCTACTGACTTTGGGTCAGATAAACCAACTTCAGGTTGGTATGTGACTCTTTGAGTCCATGTGAGGTTTCGGAACACCAACTGACTTCGGGTCAGGTAAACCAACTTTGGGTTGGTATGACACTCTTTGTGAGTCCTATAAAGGTTTCAGACCTCTGGGCTGAATCTGTCAGTCGGGAATGATGTCTTTGTGACTGACCCACTTCTGTTCTGAAATAAAGAGGCCAGCAAAGCAAGTTACGGCGGGATGACGCACGATGTTTGGATTGCACTAGTGGACGGAGTTCTCCCTAGTTGAGAGGGAGTGTTAAAATTGGACAACTAGGTCAAAACTCCATGTTGTGATGCTCAGATGAAGACACCAATATTTTTATTGGGTTCCTCTTTCGGAGAGGTGCAAGATTGATCTAAAGATCATCTTGATCCAATGAGCAGAACATTTATTTTGAATTTATTTTTAATACTTTCAAAATATGTGCAAGTCGGCCTTAAGGTTTTACACCCCTAGCAAATGTGTCACACACCCTCAGTGATTGATATAAATAGAGTCAACATTGGAGGACATTTCACTCATCTCCTCATCACACATATTTCTCTCTCCAATTCTGATTGGTTTGAGCTCCAAGGAGGCAAATCTTTGGTTCACACGTGGAAGAAGGACGAAGATTGTTTTTGCTGCAGCTAGGGTTTTACCACAGGTTTGACTAGCGTTGACTTTGGTCAACACATGGTCCAAAGGAGCTAATTTTTGGCATAAACTTCGATTAATGCAGTTCGTACATTTTAGCACAAGAACCGAGGTCAAAGGTTGACCAAAGACCGAGTTGCGTTGACTTTTACTTGTTGCTGTTATGCATTTTCTTTTCTAGGCAGCGTTGACTTTTCTGGGGTTGACTTTGAGTTGACCGTTTCGCTGTTTTGAGGGTTGTGACACATGCTAGGCTGGCTGACCAAGGAGACTTTTCTGGTTGAAGCATCTTGTTGATCGTCGTAACGCACCACAAATATATATTTTTCTGGCTTGTCTTCTGTTAATCCACTGGTATGTTCTATCAGCATTTTACTTAATGATTTATGTGATTGCTGTCTAGTATTGAAGAGAAAGCAAAGTTGCATCAAGCATAGAACATCTACATAAATTTACAAAGACATCTTATGTCAGCTAAACCAGATCATAAACCAACCGACATCCCTTAGCATAATTCGGGGAGGATATCTCATCTCCAAGATCAATCAAATCAACATAATACATGTATAAACATAATAATAACAGCATATAGATGTATAATATATAGACATCATTCTAGTCAGAGTCCAATCATCAATGCATGACCATACAAATCACATACCATGACCTCATGGATGACAACAACAACAACCATATCAATTTACACTTGACCACCTGTAAGCACTAACATGCATAAACAACGCATAACCAATCATACACTTATGACGACACATTTGACAACAACACCATCAAATTTCACATGGTGACATCACTACAACCATGACCAACACCATGCATATGAAACAAGCATATAGTCCACAAGGATGAGAAACACATGTACAACCGACATGAATGCATGACTAACACACACCGCCCATCCAGTCCAAGGGGTGAACCATGCTCTGATACCACTCCATAACATGTTCCTCCCACATTTACCCAAGTTAACTGGTCCGCTAGGCTAAACTCATCTGGAAAGTATCCACTATCACTCCTCCTGTAAGGATGATAACGATGGCAATCATAATGCTTGTCAGAACCAAAACTAGAGTAGTATTTCTATCCATCACCTCTCATACCTGGAGTATCCAACAGTCTGCCATCTCTAACCATGTCATCTATGTTCGACCTATGCCCACCATGAGATCTATTGCCATATGCCCCATTAGTTTTGTAGTCTTTCCCGTGGCTGATCCGAAGTAGTCCTTATCGTTGTAATTCTGACAAACTCTAAAGAATCACTTCATTGACTTCTGCTTGTTTTCCCTGTGCCTGCATGATTTTATCATTGTCCACCTTACAACTCCTTACTTTTGCCTTCAAGCTTCTCAATGTGTCCACCAAGTCAGGAATGTTCCCAACACCACGCTGCTCATCTATCCCATAAGGTGAATCTCGTGAACTGTAATCTCCCAAAACATAAACCAACGAATGTACCTTAGCATAATTCGGGGACGATATCTCATCTGCAAGATCGACCAAATCAATGTAATACATGTATAATATATAGACATGATTCTAGTCAGAGTCCAATCATCAATGCATGATCATACCAATCACATACCATGATGTAAATTTATGTAGATGTTCTATGCTTGATGCAACCTTACTTTCTCTTCAATACTAGACAGCAATCACATAAACCATAAAGTAAAATGTTGATAGAACATACCAGTAGATCGACAGAAGACAAGCCAGAAACAGATAGTTGTGTTGGTGCGTTATAGCGGTCAACAGGATGCTTCAACTAGAAAAGTTTCGATATGCTCGACTAACCAGCAATGTCACACAACCCTCAAAACAACCAAACAGTCAACTCAAAGTCAACCCCAGAAAAGTCAACACTGAACAGCAGCGAGTCAAAGTCAACGCAGCACAATCTATAGTCAACCTTTGACCTCGGTTCTTGGGACAAAATATACAGACTGTAGAAATCGAAGTCTATGCAAAAATTCAGCTCCTTTTGACCATGCGTTGATCAAAGTCAACGCTGGTCAAACCTGCGGTGTAAACCCTAGCTGTAGTAGAAATGTCTTCGTCCTTCTCCCACGTGTGAACTGCAGATTTCCTCCAAGTAGCTCGAACCAATCAGAAGTCGAGAGAGAAATATGTGTGATGATGAGATGATTGAAATGTCCTCCAACGTTGACCTTATTTATATCCATCACTTGAGGGTGTGTGACACATTTGGTGGGGTACAAAACCTTAAAGCAGAGCTGCACATATTTGAATATATTAGAAAATAAATTCAAAATAAATGTTCAGCTGATCGGATCAAGATGATCTTTAGATCGATCTTGCACCTCTCCGAAAGAGGAACCCCATAAAAATATTGGTATCTTTATCTGAGCATCACAACATGGAGTTTGGACCTAGTTGTCCAATTTTAACACTCCCTCTCAACTAGGGAGAACTCCATCCACCTGTGCAATCCAAACATCGTGCGTCATCCCGCCGTGACTTGCTTTGCTGGCCTCTTTATTTCAGAATAGAAGTGGGTCAGTGACAAAGATATCATTCCCGGCTGACAGATTCATCCCAGAGGTTCGAAACCTCTATAGGACTCACAAAGAGTCTCGTATATACTAACCCGAAGTTAGTTTCACTAACCCGAACTCAGTTGGAGGTCTGAAACCTTACATGGACTCAAAGAGTCACATACCAACGCGAAGTTGGTTTATCTGACCCGAAGTCAGTAGGAGGTCCGAAACCTCACTAGACTAGATCCCAGATCAAGTGGCTGGACACGTGCCATCCTAGATAAAGAGTACGTCAATCTCTGATGTGTCCATCAGTCTTTGCTACTAGTCTCTAGCTTTTCCCACCTCACTGGCCAAATGAGAGGTACTTCCCATGCGTCCGGAACTCAAATGGGTAGGATGCATACGAGGCACAGATAATGAGAGGTGAACCAACTCAATCATCACAACGGTGGGGCTGAAGCACACCAAAAAGGTTCGGCAAGCCTAGCCCTGTGGTTGCTTATAGCTCTGAGAAGCTATCCCCAAAGCCCCCCAGAGCTCCAAGAGCTCTTCATCCAAGAGGACCTTCAGAATAGGATCGTTCCACGATTCCAAGATTCTCATGGAAGGTTAGGAACATGACCTTCCCCAAGGGCATTGTGAGAATATCTGCGACCTGCTCATCAGTTCCTATATGATCGAGCCTTACGGCGCCTTGTTGTACCATATCTCGGATAAAATGGTACTAGCCATCAACATGCTTGGATCGATGATGGAACCCAGGATTCTATGACAAACAAATCCCCCTCTAGTTATCACAAAGGATAACGGTGGCATCTAGCACATGCTTGAACAACTCAATGAAGAGCTTTCGCAACCAACTGACTTCAGAATGGGCCATACATGCTGCAATGTATTCGGCCTTAGAACAGAACGGGCCATACATGTTCAAGGCTACGGACTTTCGTTTCCTGCCGGAAGCAGATCTACGTGTGAAGCAACATCCAGATGTGCTCTTGCAATCCACCACACTATCAGCCCAATCGGCATTAGTATATCCAAGGAGTGTCATGCTCTCGACAGTGTATCTCAGCCCATGGTCTATCGTGCCACAGAGATATCTCAAGAGTTTTTGGCACCAACCCAGTGAATGTTATGATCAACCATGTGTTGACTCAAAGTGTTCACTTCACAACATACATTCGGATGGGTATTCACTAGAAACATCAGGGCCCCTACGAGTTGATGATATTCAGTAGGATTTGCTAACACGGGCACAGCAGCGCTACCACTCAACTTCTTAAAGTTGAGCTCCATCGGTGTCGACACAGACTTACAGTCCACCATACCAAATCTTTCTAGAAGCTTCACAATGTATTTTCCTTGAGAAAGGAAAATCTCGCCAGGTCTCTGCCAGACCTCTAGGCCTAGGAAATAGTGCATCAATCCTAGGTCCTTCATCTCGAACCCAGCAGCGAGCTCCCTCTTGCACTGATGAATGAGAGGGTCAGCACCTGTCCGGAAGAGATCATCTAGATTCAGCACCAGAATAAGAGGCTTCTCTCTGTCAACCTTTAAGTAAGGGTTCGAATCAGCGTTACTACGAGTGAAGCCCAACTTCATCAGGTAGCTATCTATCCTCTCCTACCAAGCTCTGGGTGCTTGCTTCAGCCCATAGAGGGCTTTCTTCAACCTACAGACATGGGTGTCCCGATCCTGGACTTCAAACCCCAGAGGTTGCTCTACATATACCTCTTCCTTTATCGCACCATGCAGAAATGCGGTCTTCGCATTCATTTGATGAAGACTCCACCCTTGTGTAGCAACAAGGGCTATGATCGAATGGTGGTATATCGGGCCACATGTGCAAATATGTCATCATAGTCTATGCCTTCCTTTTGAGAGAAGCCACGGGCAACGAATCTTGCCTTGAACTTTTCAGCACTTCCATCAAATCCATGCTTGATCTTGTAGAGCCATTTCAAGGTGACAACAGCTTTGTCCTTTGGTCTTGGAACCACATCCTAGACATCATTTTTCATTATGGACTCATACTCTTCGTGCATAGCATCCTTCCAAACTTGATGCTTTACGGCTTCCTCAAAAGATCCAGGCTCAAATTGTACAATAGTACTCATGGCTGTTAGATACCCTTGGTATCTACTCAGCTTCTTGTTTTCAGGGAATGTCCCCCTTGGGGCCATATGTCCCTCGGCATCCTCGAGAGTATCCCTGAGCCATGATGGTCTCTTCCCCAGTGAAGGAGGTGGATCAATCGGGGCCATCAGTCCTTCAACATCAGGCATCGTCTCATCCTTCGATTCTTCTTGATTTCCATGCCTTGCTTCATGATCTTCCTCAGATCTCGGAAGATTGACTACTTTCCTTAGGGAAGCATCTTCGTCAAAGGTGACATCGTGGCATATCTCCACTTCCCTTTGACCAGGCACACAGACTCTATAGGCCTTCAAAGTTTCGCTGTAGCCCACAAACATTGTGGTCTCCCTCTTGATGCTAGCTCCTCTGCAAAAGTTCTTGAGCTCGTTCGTTTCATATAATAAGCACATCCTCCCAAGGATGTCATGGGCAGCATACCAGACATATCGGAATGTATCGATGCAAGACATCAGATGTCTTTGTGACGCTTGAGGGGAAAGGTCCCTTTGTGTGTTTTCCTTCGGCACAACCCTGCCATACACCTTCATGATTATTTGAGAACTCGGGCATCCCCGTCA
The DNA here is from genome assembly GCA_034641835.2 of Pinus albicaulis. Classification (NCBI taxonomy): domain Eukaryota; kingdom Viridiplantae; phylum Streptophyta; class Pinopsida; order Pinales; family Pinaceae; genus Pinus; species Pinus albicaulis. The sequence continues at coordinate 574,671,449 of CM076575.1, read as the reverse complement.
CCACCTTCCTTGATTCGGGAAGGGATTTCAAACCTCTGGTGCCATAGTATCACATGTCATTGCTCCCAGTGTACTTCCTCCAACCTGGTAGAGTGTATCAACTCCAGACCTAATCGTGATAGCTTCCTTGAAGCACTTCTTCAACATGCGCACCTTTCCATCAATGAAAACCACATTGAAACCTTTGTCTTCCATGGCCGATATCGACACAAGGTTCTTCTTCAAATTAGGTACAAAGACTACATCCTGCAAGAGGACTTGACCTTGAGACAAGTGGAGAGTCACAGTCCCGGTCCCTTTCACGAGATATGTGGCATTATCTCCAAGGATAATTTCCAGATTAGTATCCTTCTCAACTATATCAGAGAGTGCTTCCTTGAACCCAGTGATGTGCCTTGAGGCACCACTATCCATCAACCATACATCCATAGTGTTGGGTGGAGATGCAGTAGAGAGGGCAGATACAAGAATGAATTCATTTCTTTTATCAACAACATTCAATTCCTCATACCTGGAATTTCTCGACCTTTTGAAAGGTTGATCATTTCCGCCGGAGGGAGCCTTCCTGTTTCCCTTGAACCTGTTGTTCCTTTGATTGCCATTCCTCTAGTTGTTGTTGTCATCATCATCAGGAGAATCCTTCTTGAAAGGGCATTCTCTAGCATAGTGACCTGGCTTGTGACAAGTGTAACACTTGCCCTTCTTTCCTTGAGCCCCTACTCTTCCTTTGTTCTTTGGACCACCAAAGTTCTTCTTTCTAGAATGAGCAGCATAGGCAGCATTTCCTTCATTTCCATACTCCTTCATTCTTGTCTCTTCTTGTACGTATCTCGATAGTACTTCGTCAAAGTCAGGTATCACATTATTATTTAGAATGGTAGTGTTGAACACATGCCATTCGAATGGGAGTCCTCCAAGTGCGGTGAGTACCATCTCTCGGTAAGTTATTGTCTCCCCAATAGCTAGCAGATTGTTCCTGATCTCGGTCAGCTTCAGAAAGTATGATTGAACAGACTCATCCCTGCTTTTCTTCAGATTCTTCAATTGATTCTTGAAGAATAGTACTTGATTCGTATTGTTGGCCTTGAACATGTTGACCAACTTATCATACATTTCTTTTGATGTGCCCAGCTCAAAGATGTAGGCAACCAGACTCTTGTGAATTGAGTCCCTAATCATCAGCTTTGCTTTGACCTCCCCCTTCTTCTATTTTGTCTTGGCGGCAGCAGTTGCAGTGGATGGAAGCTCTTGGATTTTACCCTGCACATAGTCCATGACATCTTTGTCTTCCAACATAAGATCCAATGTCATCTTCCAAGCATGCAAGTCATCTTTTCCAGTCAATTTATCATCAGCCTTGAAGCCATTATAGTTTGAGGAACCCATCCTCTTCTTCGGTGATTGCTACAAATTAGGGCTTTGTCTTCACCTCAGCTCTGATACAATGTAAATTTATGTAGATTTTCTATGCTTGATGCAACTTTACTTTCTCTTCAATACTAGACAGTAATCACATAAACCATAAAGTAAAATGCTAATAGATCATACCAGTGGATCGACAAAAGACAAGCCAGAAACAGATAATTGTGTTGGTGTGTTACAGCTGTCAACAGGATGTTTCAACCAGCAAAGTCTCGATATGGTCGGCTAACTAGCAATGTCACACAACCCTCAAAACAACCAAACGGTCAACTCAAAGTCAACTCTAGAAAAGTCAACGCTGCCCATAAAAGTCAACGCAGAACAGCAGCAAGTCAAAGTCAATGTAGCACAGTCTACGGTCAACCTTTGACCTCGGTTCTTGTGCCAAAATGTACGGACTGCAAAAATCGAAGTCTATGCTAAAATTCAACTCCTTTTGACCATGCGTTGACCAAAGTCAATGCTGGTCAAACCTGTAGTGGAAACCTTAGCTGCAGCAGAAATGTCTTCGTCCTTCTCCCACGTGTGAACCGCAGATTTCCTCCAAGTAGCTCGAACCAATCAGAAGTGGAGAGAAATATGTGTGATGATGAGATGATTGAAATGTCCTCCAATGTTGACCTTATTTATATCCATCACTTGAGGGTGTGTGACACATTTGCTAGGCTACAAAACCTTAAAGTCGACCTGCACATATTTGAATATATTATAAAATAAATTCAAATAAATGATCTGCTCATCGGATCAAGATGATCTTTAGATTGATCTTACACCTCTCCGAAAGAGGAACCCAATAAAAATATTGGTATCTTCATCTGAGCATCACAACATGGAGTTTGGACCTAGTTGTCCAATTTTAACACATGACCTCATGCATGACAACAACAACCATATCAATTTACACTTGACCACCTGTAAGCACTAACATGCATAAACAACGCATAACCAATCATACACTTATGACGACACATTTGAGAACAACACCATCAACTTTCACATGGTGACATCACCACAACCATGACCAACACCATGCATATGCAACAAGCATATAGTCCACAAGGATGAGTAACACATGTGCAAACGACATGAATGCATGACTAACACACATCACCCATCCATTCCAAGGGGTGAACCATGCTTTGATACCTCTTCATAACACCCTCCCACATTTACCCAAGTTAACCGGTCCGCTAGGGCAAACATGTGACGGCAAACATGTGACGAGAGGCTACTATGATCTGATTCAACCTCCTAGATCACCTTAAGGAAGTGGAACCGACACCACACAACTACACATACCTTCTGCACCTTCTATAGGACACCCAGGAGCCATCCAAACCTTCTAGGTGGCTAGCCCCTAAGACACATTGACCTTTTAGTGCATCAATCCCTAGTCGCTCCCTTCATATGGGCAAGAGTGTAACTGGAACCCTCCAATTGCTGGCACAACATGGGTATGCGTGCAACTAGGGACTTTTCCAGGTAGTTCAGAGCCTGCGACCCCAATGTTTGTGCCACAGTTTTAGGCCCAAGGCATTTCGTCTAACTCGTCACAAAGATGTAATCTACAGGTTTAAACAACAGATCTGAGCATAGGGTCTCATACTTATCCGAGATTCACTAAGAAGCATTATTACCTTATCACATTAGCTGCATTATCATCTATTAGGTCATATACTCATTGCTCATCCATTTTCAAATCAAAACATGTTGGGAACTCTACATTTTCACTGTCATAAAACACATTCATAACCAGCATATAAACAATAGAAATATTGAGGATACAATAGCCATAAATGTTACATAGAATCCACTACATTTACACATAAAGTACCTGTTGATTTTTGTAGCATCGATAAGTGATCTAAGTCTCAAATTTGGTGAGGAGGCTTAGACACCCGCATTCCAAAGAACCAAGAAACTGTTTGTGGAAATTCCACTCGGTTCATGTTTCATTAAAATAATAAATTATTTTAATGGAGACCTAAGTCTAAACTTAAGGAAATTAAATAATTAATGGGTATTAATAAAACAGAGTGTGAATATTCTAGAGAACGAAGATCAAGTCAAGTTTTAATCTTAGCCATTGAGTACACTTCTAATCTGGGTCATTGATTCATCAATGAGAAGATTATAAAAGAAGGCTTGAGGGTCATTTGGAAAGTATGTCAGGCAAACATTCAACAACCCGAGGGAAGTCGATTCTGAAGGAAGAGAATTCGATTTCAGAGGGAGATTTGCAAGACGGAGGAAGCAGAGGTCATCAACAATGTCAAGGCTCAAGGAAAGAAGGATGTAGAAGGGCAGAGAGGCAACACTCAGGAGCAGCGCAGAGGCCTCACGCAATAGTGACGCAGTCTCGCGCTGGCTCTGCAAAGAGAGGTATGTAGGAGTGACGCAGAGTGGCGCAGGGAGGTCCAGTGAGTCCCTCAAGTGTTAGAAATTCTTCAGAGGTTCGGAGAAGAATTATCTTAGGTGTATCTCAAGAAGTTCCTTAGTTATTTTCTGCTAGACTTTTCTTGTAAAGAATTCTTGCTGAAGATTAATATATAAACCCTCATTTGCTGCACCAGTTTTCCCGCATTGGGTTTTTTCAGGAACAATTGTCCAAAAATAATTGTGTCATGATTGGCTCTTGTGCTTGCATTTTACTGTTCTTTTCTCTATATGTACTTGAGTGATAACTTCAATAGTATTTATTTCGAAATTTATTGTAAGGGTTTTGTAAATAACTTATTGTGGAAATAAGTAGGAGAAATAAGTTTATAACTGCAATAGAAATTCATTTCAGAATTGAAATTTTCACAGTACCAAGTAAAGGAACTCTTATCCATGAATGCAAAAGCCAACCCGGTATATGACTACCACATTCCACCCGACCATAGATTTGCTGAGCCAAATCTCTCTTCAGTCAATCACCCTCGTCCCATATTCCAAGCATGAATGAGGGACTCAAACCAAAAGAACCAACCAAGGCTTCCTGAGGATAAACCACCTCACCCTCATCAAAAGAAAACGGCTTTACCGCAATCCTCAGCAGATCACTAGGCCAAAACAATAAACATGTAATACTAGGCTTTACCATGATCTCCAAAAGATCACTAGGCCAAAACAAGCATACATGCCACTGTATTTCTCCACCTACACCGTGAGGAATTTTCCTGTCTCATAGTCTCTAGGCTTTACTGCAATTCACATTGGATCACTAGGCCCTAACCGAGTCTCCACCCTCCAAGCTTTACCGCATATCCCATCCCAGGATTCCTAGGCCTGATGGAGAGCACCCACCTCTAGGCTTTACCGTATATCCCGCCATTCACCGATAGAGGATTCATGGGCCCACCAAGGCACACGATGCTTGGCTTTACCGCAACCCACGGTCTGATTCAGGGGTTACTTGGCCAATGGCTTTACCGCAATCCATAGTCCGGTTCAGGGACCACCAGGCCATGTGTTCTTTCTTTCGGAGATCCACCTCACTCAGCTTCGAATTCATCTGGAAATCCAGCTCAACCAAAACATGAGAAGCCCATCACACCATGGCTATCCGGAAATCGCAAGGAAAGGTTGAAGAACACTATCACACTTGGCAAAACCCATGCCAATGAAAGCAAGAGAACAAAGAACACACATGCATAACAATGCATGCCAAATCTAGCAAGGAAATCACATATGATCTTGCTCTTCCTTGCTTGATCATTCTTCCTCTTTTCCTTCTTTTCCTTTCTTGATCCAATGTTGAATTGCTCCAAAAAAACTCTGAAGTATCCAAGAGTGAGAGAGAGAGAGAGAATAGAGAGAGCTCCAAAACTGAACTAACAAAAGGTTACACTATCCAAAGGTACCAACTGATCCTTGGAAGCCTTTTTATCAATGTGGCCTCTATTTTCTTCATTTTCCATCATTTTCCTCCTCACATGCAACCTGTGACCTTTCACCTTCATTTTCTCCTAATTTCCATTATTTTCATAAATAAAATGCCAATTAATGTCATTTTTCGTTTCCAAAGCTTTTGCCATTGTCTTTGTTAATTTCATTAGTTATAATAAACAAAATGAACACCCACACTAGGATGTTCTGCCCAACATTCAGCTTGGAATAAGTCTCCCATGACCGTGGTTATTATTTTTCCTTTATTAACTTTATTACATGGAATTTTCACCAGGGTTGTTACATCTAACATTGCACTTCACTATTGACAAAGAAGGCGGCATTTACAGAGATGAAACAGAAAATTGTTCACTTTTATTCGCCAATGGAACATACATTTGTATGCATAACAATATATTTTTATTATTCAATTTTTGATGATTTAGAAGCCCTTGGGCGATTCTCCTTTATAGGAGTAGATTGGCCACAAGGGTTAAAGAACATGTCTTTTGACATAAGTGCCCCTTCATAATTAATGGGAAACTAATTTTATTTTTTTATTTAATTAAGATATATATATAAAAAAGTTATGAATATTTTATTGATAACATTGCCTCTCCCTTAAAGTGTTTTTTCCTCAAAGAATAGGCAATGTTCGGTGTTGTTGGCGAAAATGTGTTGTGTCCCATGATGGGTGTTCTTCTGGCAGTATTTTCCATCTAATAAGGTATTCTTTAATAGTCTTGGATCGTAGTACCTTCTCTCTGGTAGCGAGTATGCCTTCAAGTTCTAATATGATCCTTCCTAATTCTTCAGTCTCAAGTATCGTTGTTTGAGCTGTTTGATTTTGACCCAGTACCTTTTTGAGGCTTGATACATGATGTGTTGTGAATTTGACAATGGTCTGGTAGCTTTAATCCATAAGCCACGCTACTTATTTTTTTGATTATTTGGTATTCTCTGTAATACTTAGGAGATAACTTATTTTTCCCTTGTTTTAATAATAACTACTTATAGGGTTGAAGTCTGGCAAAAACCTAATCTCCTTCTTCGAATTCTCTTTATGTGCGGTGTTGGTCAGCTTGTTGCTTCATTATTGCGTGCCATTGTTAAATTTTTTCTTTTAACAAGTTAATAATTCTTTGGTTTTCTTCTAAGTGGTTCTTTACTGCTTGAACCTTAGAATTTTGCAATGCAAAATATTTCCACCTAGGTGGTTCATAGCCATATAGGGCTTGGAAGGGAGTCATTTTAGTTGAAGTATGATAAGTGGTATTGTACCACCATTCTACCAGGTGTAGCCACTGAGACCATTTGTTTTGTTTGTCGATGACAAAACAACGGAGATATGTTTCCAAACATTTATTTACAACTTTAGTTTGACCATCTGTCTAGGGGTGATAAGCTAAACTCATGTTGAGAGATATTCCTGCTTGGTAGGAGAAATATTTCCAAAAATTGCCTTTAAATTTTGTGGCTCTATCACTGACAATAACCTTGGGAAAACCATGTAGTTTGTAAATGTTTTTACAAAATACTTCCGCAATTTTCTTGGTTGTGTCAGTTTTTTTGATTGCCATGAAGTGGGCATATTTGGTAAGTCTATCCACTACGACAAATATCTTGTCCTTACCATCAGACATAGGAAGTCCTTCAATGAAATCCATCGATATTTCCTTCCGTTTTTTGTTTGGAATGTGTAACGAGTGTAGTAAACTAGGAGTTGGAATATTTTTACCCTTATTTCTTTGACAAACATCACATTCAACGACATACTTTTGGATTTCCTTACTCATACCTTTCTAGTAAAACGATTTCCGAATGTTGTAGTAGGTTTCGAAGAATCCAACATGCCTAGCTGCAGGAGAACTGTGAGATTCTTTTAGAATTTTCATTCTAAATTTGGATGATGTGGTTAAATAAATTCAACCTTTGTACCATAATATGTCATTTTTCCATTCAAAATTGGCATATTGACTGATATTTTCAATCATAGAACCACAGTCCAAATCCTTGGCATACTCAGCTCGTATTTCATCTAACCAGTCAAGAACAACTACGAAGGCGGTGCATGTTGTGTTGTCATCATATTTTCATGAGAGTGCATCAGCTACGACATTTTCCTTCCCCTTTTTGTGCAGTTTTTCTAGGTCGAATGCCAAAAGTTTCTCCATCCACTTTTGTTGTTATGTTGATAATGTTTTTTGTTGAAGTAGAAATTGAAGGCTATTGTGATCGGTTTGAATGAGAACTTACTTCCAAGAAGGTACTATCGCCATTTAGTCAATATGCATATATGATGGCAAGCATCTCCTTTTGGTATGTTGACTTCAAGCTTTCTCGTTTGTTAAGCTTCCTGCTTTCGAAGGCTATAGGATGGTTGGCTTGCATTAATATTGCTCCAATTCCAAATCCTGAAGCATCAACATTCAACTATAAATGGTTTGGAGAAATCCAGAGTTGCCAGTACTAGTGTGGTTGACATCGCTTCTTTTAGATTCTTGAAGCATTCGTCTGCTTGGTTATTGAAAGCGTTCTTTTTTAACAAGTTTGTTAGTGGTGCAATCAAATGTGCAAAGTTCTTTATGAACCTTTTGTAATATGCAGTTAAACCTAGAAATCCTCTCAGTGTTGATATGTTCTTGGGTTTGGTCCATTCTTTCATCGCTTTAATTTTGTTGGGGTCCACTTTGACTCCCTTGGATATGACATGTCCTAGGTATTCAACTTCCTTTTTCCCAAAGGTACATTTTGATAACTTGGCGTAAAATTGATTCATCTCTAATATGAAAAGTACTTCCTCTAGATGCTTGAGGTGCGCCTTCCACATTTTGTTGTAAACGAGGATATTTTCAAAGAAGACTAATACAAATTTTCGCAAGTATGGATGGAAGAGTTCATTCATTGTTGCCTGGAAAGTGGTTGGTGCATTTGTTAAACCAAATGGCATTACCTTAAACTCATAGTGCCCTTCATGAGTTCTGAACGCAATCTTTTCAACGTCTTCTAATCTCACTCGAATTTGATAGTTGCATTATATCAAATATAATTTTGAGAAATATTCTATGCCATGGAGGTCGTTTAGCATCTCATCAATGAATGGAATAGGAAATTTGTGTTTAATAGTAATTTTGTTTAATCCTCTATAATTTATGCACAGTCAAAAACATCCATCTTTCATCCTGACTAATGCTATTGGTGCAGCATATGGACTTCTACTTTTTGTAATGACTCCATGCTTTAATTGATCTTGTATGAATATTTCTATTTATGTTTTATGATGATGGGGGTAGTGATATGGTTTTACATTTATCGATGTCAAATCTGGTTTGACTTCAATGATATGTTCAATTTTCCTTTCAGGGGGTAATTTCACCGGCAATTCTTGAAATACCTTGTCATATTTCTGGATTAGGGATGTAACTTCAGACTGTTGGTGAATCCCTTTCATCGATAATAACTCTAACTGTTGGCATTGTGTAACAAATACCGGCACTCCCTTGCGAATAAGCTTCTTCATTTGCTGAGCAGAAATGCCTTGGGTAGGTGGGGCTTGGAATCCGAACAACTTATACTTCCTTCCATCCATTTTGAACTTAATGAGCTATTTTTGGTGATTTGCAGAATATGTCCCTAGTGTTTGCCACCATTGTACTCCTAAGACAACGTCTACACCTCCTAAAGGGACCGTATAAAAACTGGACTCTATTTCGTATTCGTTTACTTTCATTTTAACTTTATGGCACTTCCTTACCCCATCTATTTGTTTCCCATCTGCCACTATAACTTTTAAATCTGCTACAGTATAGGCAAAAATGTTCAGTCTTTTTGCAACATTGACATCTATAAAGTTATGTGTACTTCCTGAATCTATTAACACAATAACGTTATGCTTCTTGATATGTCATTTAAATTTTAATGTTTGTGGTTGATCTATCCCTGTTATAGCTGCCAGAGAAATTCTTGGCATAATGGATTAGGAGTCTCGTTTTCTTCATTAGTTTCTTCGTTGGAGCTATTCTCTGAAGGTTCCTCTTCTTGTTGTGCTTCACAATTGTGAAGTTTTTGCGTAGTGCACCTGTGCCCTGGGGAATATTTATCTTCGCATGTCCAACATTTGCCATCTTTTTTTTCGAAATTTCACTATTTTTTTCCTCCATCTCGAAATTGGTGGTGGAATGTACTTACCAGTGTTTTCAGAAGACGAGTTTTGAGTAGTGGTTTGATTTTTCATTACTGGCATATGGCGTTTTATGGAGCTTATATTTTCGCTCAATAATTATTGTTGCATGTCTAGCTTCTTCAAAGGTTTTGGGTTTATATAGTTTTAATTCTTTCCGAGTATATTCTTTAAGGCCACATCGATACATCTTTAGTAGTTCTTCGTCTGAGAACCCCCTTTGCCTTATAGCTAATATTTCCCACTCGTGGGTGTATTCGCTTACCGATCCTTTTTGTTTGAGGTGAACGAATTTTTCGTAAACATCGTCTTCTTCTTCATCATGGAACCTTTTGAGCAGGGCGTCCACAAATTTTTCCAATTGAACGAACGAGCCTCACATCAATTGGACCACCATAGGAACAAATCATATGCTTCAACTTCTAGGTTGTTGGATGCGGTCATGACCTTCTCTTGTTCACCTATTGGCGAGTTTGCTCCGAAAAAGGCATCCATTTTATTTACCCATACAATGGTGCCCTTATGGTCCTTACCATCGTATCTAGGTAATTCTCTTTTAATTTTGAGGTAGTCTCTTTCGGGAAACTTTGTGGACTTCCTTCGAACTATATATGCGGTATTCGTGGCCCTCTGTGCATCGATGAAAATTCACGACTTGGAAAAATTTATTCTTCTAGAGTCTTGGGACGTGTGACTAAGGGATTAAAAGCTGGATTGGCTCCTCCCATAAACTGCCTCATCATGCTCTCAATTTTTTTGATATTATCTACCATTTGGTCTTGAATACTAATTATATAACTCTGGAAAAAAATGTTGTGACTATATAAAATCTATTTATAATTCAAAATTCGAGTGGTGACCGAGGGTCACACTGTTTGACTGCAGGTGATGACCGAGAGACCGGCGGTAACCATAAACATGGAACGTGATAAGTCGGAGCAGCGGATGCCACAATGGAGCAAAGGTACCAGTGGAAGATTTTATGGCTGGTCGAGGCGGAGTCGTAGCGGGGAATTAGGTGAAGACAACACAGTGGGGCACGACAGCGAAGGCAAGAGACATGAGCGGGACATTGATTGTGGTAGGGACAATGAGGGGATGGTGGTGACCGAGCAAACCGACATGTCACGGAGTAAAGTGACGGTGGCTACGATGGCAACTGCAGAAGCTTTGGATCGAAGGGTTGACTGTGTTGGCACAACCAATCATTTGCGGGGACAGCGTACAAGGAGCAGTGGATGGGGACATAGTGATGGTGGATAGGGGGTCAAGAGTGTGAAGGAAGTGTGGGATAGATGGGTAAAACCAGCACAGGCGGGAGTATTCGATGCTTTGATACCACTGAAAATGAAACTTGTTCACTATTATTCGCCAATGGAATAGACATTTGTATGCATAACAATATATTTTTATTATTCAATTTCCGATGATTTACAAGCCCTTGGGTTGTTCTCCTTTATAGGAGTTGACTGGCAAGAAGGGTTAAAGAACATGTCTTTTGTCATAAGTGCCCTTTCATAATTAATGGGAAACTAATTTAATTAATTTATTTAATTATTAATATTTATTTATTATTATTTTTAAATATAATTAAGATATATATAAAAGTTATGAATATTTTATTCATAACAAGAGATTGAGCAATTCTTGAAGTGTTATCAGTCGATTTTATAAGTTGTGTCTCGGTATTCCATATTCTCTATACAAGTCCAATTCCATTCTATTCTGTATTGTCTATTCCCTGGACGAGACTAGCTAATTTTTTACAGCGGACTTCACTTAAATTTTCAGATCTAAGCCTTTGTATAGTGTTGATATATCTGTTTTGTTTTGACTGTGCTTCGGGCAGTAAACAAGGGAGATTCGAGTTGAACTTTGTGTGCCATTCCATTGCCAAACCGTGATAGATATTACAGCATATACCTACAGCCATACAAGCCACACTACGTTGTTTATTGGGAAGAAAATTACATATTCTGTGTGGGTGATTCATTTGCAAAAGGAAATGTGGAATTTTAGAGCATATTATCAGTCTTTTATAAGTGGAGGAATTTCCTGTGTATAAGACACCTATAGCCTAAGTGTTTGTGAAAAGTCTGTTGTCATTTATCAACATATTTCTCTCTAATATTGTTGCTGCCAACTCTTATCAGTGGTATGTATATTCTCTGAGTTTTATACCAATTAAATGATGTTGATTTGAAGTACTTCATAGCATCTATCTGCCACTGTGTATACCTTTTTTTCAACAAAATATAAAAAACAATACACATACAGCAATATGCATGCAAACCAATGTTGCATGATTCCTTCCCCCCCACCCCCCCAAGCATCCAAGGACAAAACCTCATCCTATACTGTTAATTTGAGAACATGTTCTATGCTATTTCAAATTACAGCACAAAATGCTGAAGCAGATAGAACATACCAATAGATCGATTGTTGTGCCAAAAGACTCAACCTCTTTACTTTTCCCATGCCTAATATGAAGGTAATGGTGGCCGATGGTAAGAAGATTGAACAGGTAGGAAAATGCCATAAAGTCAAATTGCAGATTAAAGACTTTAGTTTAGAATCTCCATTCTATGTCGTACCACTCGGAGGAGTATGTGGTCTTAGGAATTCAGTGGTTACAAACCTTAGGTACTTATTCGGCCAACCATCAGAAGCAGTTTATAAGCTTTAGGTGGGAAGGACGGAAGCACAAGTTGTTTGGATTCCAAGCCCCAGAAAATCAAATCGTATCATCATCCCAGATGATGAAGATGATCCGAAAGGGAGCACCAGCTTATATAGTCGAATGTCGTCATTTAGAGATGTTATCTACAAAAGTCAACCACGAAGAATCTCAGGAGGTACAAGCACTAGTTCAGAAACATGAAAAGGTATTTCAAGATCTACCAATGAAGATGCCTCCTCATAGGGAAATCGAACATACAATAGAAGTCAAGGCAGGATCAGACCTTGTTAACATCAAACCTTATCGCTACCCACATCACCATAAAACGGAAATTGAGAAGATAATCCAAGACCTTTTAAAATGTGGGGTCATTTCAAAAAGTAAGAGTCTGTATGCTGCCCCAGTTATATTTGTAAGAAAAAAAGACGGATCATTTCGGCTATGCATTGACTATAGAGGATTAAATAAGATAACTATTAAAAATAAGTTTCCAATTCCCTTTATCGATGAAATGTTGGATGAACTCCATGGCGCAAAATATTTCTCTAAATTAGATTTAAGGTCAGGTTATTACCAAATCCGAATTAGATTGGAAGATATACCAAAAATTGCATTTCAAACACATGAAGGTCATTATGAATTTAAAGTAATGCCCTTTGGGTTAACAAATGCACCAGCTACGTTCCAAGCCACTATGAACGAGTTATTTCGTCCACATCTCAGGAAATTTGTACTAGTATTTTTTGATGATATTTTGATTTATAGTAAAACTTGGAGGGAGCATTTGCAACACTTGGATAAGGTTCTCACGTTACTAGAAGACCATCAATTTTATGCAAAAAAATCCAAATGCACCTTTGGAAAAGAAGAAGTTGAATATCTGGGACACCTAATATCCCATGAAGGAGTAAAAGTGGATCCTTCTAAGATTAAGGCTATAAGGGAATGGAACAAACCAGTGAACATATCCAAGCTCAGAGGATTTTTAGGATTAACGGGATATTATCGAAGATTTATTAAAGATTACGCGCATCGAACTGCACCTCTTACAAATCTTTTAAAGAAAAATTCGTTTAAATGGAATGAAGAAGCAGGGAAATGTTTTGAAGATTTGAAGGAAGTAATGGCTAATGCACCAGTATTGGCAACTCCTGACTTTTCTAAACCATTTATCATTGAATGTGATGCCTCAAGATTTGGTATTGGTGCAGTATTAATGCAAGAAGGGCACCCTATTGCCTTTGAAAGCAGAAAACTAAATAAACGTGAGTGTCTCAAGTCCACATACAGTAAGGAAATGCTCGCAATTATGCATGCATTAGCCAAATGGAGACAATATCTGTTAGGAAGTAAATTTTCCATCCGAACCGATCATAACAGTCTTCAGTATCTCCTTCAGCAAAAAACACTCTCTGAAGAACAACAAAAATGGATCGAGAAGATTGCCGCTTTTGACATGGAGATATTACACAAGAAAGGAAAGGACAATGTAGTAGCGGATGCCCTGTCTAGAAAAGATGAGGAAACAACATTACTTGCAGTTTCAATTGTTGTGCCTGAATGGCTTAATGAGATTAGAAGTGAGTACGCCAAAGATCCGGACATGTTGGCGATAATCAACAATCTCCCGGGGAATTCAAAATTTGAATGGAAGAACGATATCTTATGGTACAAAGGGAGAATTTATCTAAATTCCAAATCCAAGTTTATATCAAAAATACTCAAGGAATCACATGATTCCATGTCATCGGGACATGTAGGATATTTCAAAACCTACTACAATGCGTGTCAGTCATTTTTCTGGAAGGGTATGAGTCACGATATTCAAAAATATGTTGCAGAATGTGACAAGTGTCAAAGAAATAAAACTGAAAACATTATGACACCTGGCTTACTTCATCCCTTAAATATTCCAGCTCAGAAGTGGGAAGAAATATCGATGGATTTTATTGAAGGATTACCTGTATCGGATGGAAAGGATAAGATCTTCGTTGTAGTAGATAGACTCACTAAGTATGCTCACTTTATCGCTATTAAAAAAACAGACTCTGCAAAGCAAATTGCAGAGATATTCTGCAAACATATTTATAAACTACACGGCTTTCCGAAGGTTATTGTTAGTGACAGGGATGCCAAATTTAAAGGGAACTTTTGGAAGGAATTGTTCAACCATGTTGGAACTTACCTCAATATGAGCTCAGCTTATCACCCTCAAACAGATGGGCAAACAGAGGTTGTTAATAAATGTTTGGAAGCTTACCTACGGTGTTATGCTACGGAGAAACAAAACAAGTGGGTCCAATGGTTGCATCTTGCTGAATGGTGGTATAATTCTACTTACCATACATCGACAAAAATGACTCCGTTCCAGGCTCTATATGGATATGAGCCTCCGAAGTGGAAATATTTTGCTTCAGTTCAAACTAATTTTCCAGCAGTAAAAAATCAACTAGAAGAACACCAAAAGGTTGTCCAAATTCTAAAAGAAAATTTGAGTGTTGCACAGAATCGTATGAAGCAACAAGCTGACCGTAATCGCACTGAGAGATCATTTGAAGTTGGAGACTGGGTGTTTGTCAAGCTTCAACCATACAAGCAATTGTCCCTTAAACAAAAAGGAAAAAATAAATTAGCTCCAAAGTTTTATGGTCCGTATCAAATTATTAAAAAGATCAGTCAAGTCGCTTATGGGTTGAGCCTTCCCGATACTAGTCGTGTTCACAATGTTTTCCATGTGTCCTGCTTAAAAAAGGCATTGGGTAACCATCAGTTGCCCCAAACAACACTTCCCATTTTGGATGATGAAGGCAAGCTCGTTCTAGAGCCCGAGGGGATCCTATCTACTCGTGATAAGAAGCTACGCTCTCGTGTTATTACCGAATATTTAATCAAGTGGAAGGACTTGCCCATTGAAGAAGCATCTTGGGAGTCTGAAGCGTTTCGCCAGCAACACCCATCATTACGTATGCTTTGAAGACAAAGCATCTTAAGAAGGGGGCAATGTTATGAATATTTTATTATTATTAGTTAGATATAGTTATATTAGGTTTTATTAACTGAAAAGGCATGATCAAAGATCATGCCTCTTCACCAAGGGACACCTTGAGGCTATATTTAAAGCCCAGGCAATCCCTCATTGTAATCATCTCATCTTTCATCATTAATAATATATATTTATCAAGTTTACCAGAGTTTTTACACTCCATCGATGGAAGACAAGCCAAAACAGAGATAATGAATGGTGGCTTTGCGGCGATCAGCGGGATGCTTCCACCAGCAAAGTCTCCAATAGGTCATTCAGCCAAGTGTGTCACACACAACCCCAAGACAACCCAGACAAAGAATACTCCACAAATACGCAGCACCAAGAACGCAGCTCCATCGCCATCAAGAGAGAAGAAAATCCTCCACCCATTGTGTGTATAATGAACTCTAAGTCTCTCCAATATATAGGCATCTTTGGGGGTGTGTGACACGTCATTTAAGACATTTAATTCTATATTATATTCCAAGCCAACCTAGCACATAAGTGGAATAAATTCAAAGTACATGTTCTGCTCATCCGATCGAGATGATCTTTAAATCAATCTTACACCTCTCCGAAAGAGGAATCCAATAAAAATATTGGGATCGTCATCTGAGCAGCACAACCCGGAGTTTAGCCCTAGTTGCCCAAATTTAACACTCCCTCTCAACTAGGGAGAACTCCGTCCACTAGTGAAATCCAAACATCGTGCATCATTCTACCATAACTTGCTTTGTTGGCCTCTTTATTTGAGAACAGAAGTGGGTTAGACACCAAGACATCATTCTCGGCTGACAGATTCAGCCCAGAGGTCTGAAACCTCTAGAGGACTCACAAAGAATCTCATACCAACCCGAAGTTGGTTTACCTGACCCGAAGTTAGCTGGAGGTCCGAAACCTCACTAAACTTGATCCCAGATCAAGTGGTTGGACACGTGCCATCCTAGACATAGAGAGTATGGCAATCTCCGATGCATCCATTGATCTTGCTATGGTCTCTATTCTCATTTCCCACCTCATTGGCCAAATGAGAGGTACTTCCCATGAGTCCGAAACTCAAATGGGTAGGATGCATATGGGGCACAGATCATGAGAGGTGAACCAACTCTATCATCATAACGGTGGGGCAGAAGCACACCAACAAGGTTCGGCAAGCCTAACCCTGTAGTTGCTTATAGCTCCGAGGAACTATACCCAAGGACCACAGAGCTCCCAGAGCTCATCGTCCAACAGGACCCTTAGAATAGGGTCGATCCACAATTCCAAGATTCTCATGGAAGGTTAGGAACATGACCTTCCCCAAGGGCATTGTGAGAATATCCATGACCTGCTCATCAGTTCCTATATGATCGAGCCTTACGACGCCTCGCTGTACCATATCCCGAATAAAGTGGTACCAGCCATCAACATGCTTGGATCAATCATGGAACACAGGATTCTCTGACAAATGAATCCCCCTCTGGTTATCACAAAGGATAATGGTGGCATCTACCACATGCTTGAACAACTCACTGAAGAGCTTTCGCAAACAAGTGACTTCACAACGAGCCATACATGGTGCAATGTATTCGGCCTCAACGGTGCTCAAGGCTACTGATTTCTGTTTCCTGCCCGAAGAAGATCTACTTGTGAAGTAGCATCCAGATGTGCTCTTACGATCCACCACACTGCCAGCCCAATCGACATCAGTATATCCAAGGAGTGTCATGCTCCCAGCAGTGTATCTCAGCCCATGGTTTATCATGCCACAGAGATATCTCAAGAGTTTCATGGCACCAACCCAGTGAAAGTTTTGATCAACCATGTGTTGACTCAGAGTGTTCACTACACAATACGTCCGGACAGGTGTTCACTAAGAACATCAGAGCCCCTATGAGTTTACGATACTTAGTAGGATTTGCTAACACGAGCCCAGCAGCGCTACCACTCAACTTCTTAAAGTTGAGCTCCATCGGTGTCGACACGGACTTACAGTCCACCATACCAGAAGCTTCACAATGTATTTTCCTTGAGAAAGGAAAATCTCGCCACGTCTTTGCCAGACCTCCAGGCCTAGGAAGTAATGCATCAATCCTAGGTCCTTCATCTCGAACTCAGCAGCGAGCTCCCTCTTGCACTGATGAATGAGAGGGTTAGCACTTGTCAGGAAGAGGTCGTCCACATACAGCACTAGAATGAGAGGCTTCATTCTATTAGCCTTGAAGTAAAGGTTCGGATCAGCATTACTATGAGTGAAGCCCAGTGTCATCAGGTAGCTATCTATCCTCTCGTACCAAGCTCTGGGTGTTTGATTCAACCCATAGAGGGCTTTCTTCAACCTGCAGACATGGGTGTCCCGATCCTGAACTTCGAACCACAGAGGTTGCTCTACATACACCTCTTCCTTTATCGCACCATGCAGAAATGCGATCTTCACATCCATCTGATGAAGCTCCATCCTTGCGTAGCAGCAAGGGTAATAGTAAATTACAGGTGCAAACATAATCAATGCCTTCCTAGAAAGAAATCTCAGGCAACACGTTTTCTATCAGATCCATGCTTGATCTTATATCGAGGTGACAACAGCTTCTTCAAATGATACCAGCTCATATTGTACTCATGGCAGCTAGATACCACTGGTATTTATATGGCTTCTTGATTTTCTACCGGAATTTCCCCCTTGAAGCCATATACCCTTGAGCCATGAGGGTCTTCTTTCTTTCAGCAAAGATATTAGCTCAGGAGCATATATAGTTGTATTCTCCGTCTTAATGCCATCTACTCTTGTGAGAGAAGACATCTATGAGGGCATCCCAGACACCAACTTGGAGAGGAGTTGTGTATTCAGGGACCTAAATCTTATTTTCCCACGGTCAAGGCTGTCTAAGAATCATAGCCATACACTGTCATATACTGTCAAATCATGGATTTCAGTGATGTTGTGATACATCATTTGTTCAAAACTTCACAGGCTTTGCTGAGCATGGTTCAAGACTCCAACAACGTGATTGAATGCTGCAAAAACTTCTCAGTTCAGACTTTCAATTTTATCATTACGCAACAATGCGAGACTGATACAGTCACAAGCTTACTGCTACTTGTCATCACTGTCATATCGCTGATTATGATGTTGTCATATACCCATCACTATCTTCTTCATCATTATCATATTTACAGCAACTATCTGTTATTCTGAAGACCTGTTGTAGCTTCCTCAAGCAGCCTTTTCGGCCCTTATCTTTATTCCTATAGAAGTTCTGGAAATATGCTACCTTGACAAGAAGGATGCTACTATTTGTCAGTCCTAAGGGTTAGATCTGGGGCTCATCTTGTAGCATTAGTCTTCAAAAAAAACTGAGGCCTTTCTTTGAATCAACAGGAAGCAAAATATTAGATCAAGTTACCTTGAATACCTTCCTGGGCCATTCTAAGTTCACCGAGCTGCTCTTCAAAGAATTCTAATCATTGATTCAAAGGTTACACTCTCTGTCTAGGCAGCAGTGTATTCCTTGTGCCTGGTGTTTACAGAGAAGACCTAACACCAGGCCTCTCGGCCCTTGAACTAGATACTCCAACCTTATTGTAGATACAGCAAGCTCTGCAGTCCAGAACAAAAGGTAAATAATAGTAAAAACTAGCACTGAATGGCCCATACTTACCTCAGATGTCTCGACCCTGTTCCTTCAAATATTTGGATCTCAGTTCTGCAATTTGTCTTATTGTACAGATCTAGGAACCAATCAAACAGATGTTCCAAGGACTGAATCGATCCTTCTTCATGCCAGTCCATACCTTGCATGACACTTTTCTTTTATGCAGATTTAGCACAGTCATAAGGGTACTCCTACTCATCAATGTTTCATAAGGGTACAGACCAATCCTTCTCATCAGTGTTTCTACCCCAACATCCAACAAGATAAATTTGGTCAAGACACTGTCTAAGGTCACTGCCAATAGGCTAAGTTCAGGTATATGCTGGTTCACAACCACTGTCACTAGTTAACTATGTCATTATCATAATACTATCATATGAGGCACTTCACTGCCCCTACATGTAAAGATCTTATAGCCTTTGTCAAGTACATCAAAACAATTTCTTAAGAATGTCGGCTTTTACAGGTATAGGAATTGCAAATATTTGTCTTCACATGAAATCCTACCTATGCATCACATACTTAGCCTTACTGCATCAGGTCTACTCACCTCAAGTCATCAATCAATGTTACATGTGTCTTTGTTATGCACAAGATCTGGACCACTTAGAGATGGAACTTCTCTAGCTTCCTCAATTAAGGCATCATGGATCTACGTCCAACTTCAATTTGGACCTGTGGCTAGCTCAGGCATGTGGTCAATTCAGAATTACAGTCACCAAAAAAATGTAACCGCCTGGAATTTTACTGCGTTGATCCTTGAGGAGACTAAGTCTTTACTTGGCCTTCAGACTGACATGGAAGAACCATAAAAATGCTCCACTTCAATCTTCCTTAAGGTCTCTGGTTAGAAGGGACATTCTTCCTTACGCTGAGGGTAAGGGCTAAACAAAACAACCCTTAAAATGGCCCACACAAGGCTTGTTGTTGTGGTATGGCCTGCGGCCTACCACAACACTCATGATGCAACACGCTGCCCTCAAACGATATTGAGGCCTTTGTAATATCCACACAAAGCACCCTACAGGTGGTTGTCCCAGTCAGCAGATCATAAAACATGCACTAAAACTAGGCACATTTATAACCTTCAATCAGCCACCAAAGCAACACTTCTTGGCTGCAGCATCCTACAACGTACCCAATAAGCAAATTTAGATGATTTTCAGACCCGCTGCCCTTATCAGAACCTCAATTAGAGCTGCGGCTAAGGCAAGGTGAGATGGCCTTCGTGTGCGTTATTGTTCTGGGCAAGTGGCAGCCCTTAACACCTCCACGCTGACCTATTTGGAGAGGCTAGGTCTATGGCCTACCTCAGATTTTTGTGGCTCCCTAACAGCCCTTAAAACAGCCTCTTGATACCTCGGCCTCCTATCCCTGCAACTAGGCCTCAAATGCCCAATACACATGTCCAAACTAGGACACCATCCACCTACATCAAATCAACTCAAAAAACACCACCAAACATACATACCTTACATTCCAAAAGGCTGGTGTAAATTGTTGAAGATTTGAACTCTAATTAGGGCTTGTTAACATGTTGCTACAACCCTCTTTTCATGCCTTCCAGACCTACCTTTGACTGTGGCCTCCCTCCAAGAGGTTCCTCCAACAACACACTGCCCTCTAGTCTTCTTCTAGGCCTCAATGCCCAACCACTCAGCCACCTGTTTAACCAAAACAAAGTTGCGGCCCTAGCTGTAGCTTCTCGGCCTCCTGAACAAGGCAAAATAGGCCTTCGGTCTAGCTGTACGTGCTACTCATCAATGCGACATGCTGTAGGAGAGTTCCACCCAAAAACACCCTAAAAAACTCCATGCAATCTGCCCTCAAACACAACGGCAACCTCTTGTAGCTCTTCGGCCCTTAAGGGGAGATAAAAACTAGTTCTCCTTTTCCACGTTTAGCCTCTGCTCCAATTCAGATGCCTCAGAAGTGTTTTATCTATGAATGATGCTCTTGTGGATGAGTTTCACTTGTTGGATCAATAGATCAGAGATTGCTTTTCAACACAAATTGGGCTTTGTCTTCACCTCAGCTCTGATACCATGTTAATTTGAGAACATGTTCTATGCCATTTCAAATTAGGGCACAAAATACTGAAGCAGATAGAACATACCAATAGATCAATGGAAGACAAGTCAAAACAAAGATAATGAATGGTGGCATTACGGCGATCAACAGGATGCTTCTACCAGCGAAGTTTCCAATAGGTCATTCAGCGAAGTGTGTCACACACAACCCCAAGACAACCCAGACAAAGAATACTCCACAAATATGCACCACCAAGAACACAACTCCATCGCCATCAAGAGAGAAGAAAATCCTCCACCCATTGTGTGTATAATGAACTCCAAGTCTCTCCAATATATAGGCATCTTTGGGGGTGTGTGACACGTCCTTTAAGACATTTACGTCTATATTATATTCCAAGCCGACCTAGCACATAAGTGGAATAAATTCAAAGTACATGTTCTGCTCATCCGATCGAGATGATCTTTAGATCAATCTTACACCTCTCCGAAAGAGGAATCCAATAAAAATATTGGGATCATCATCTGAGCAGCACAACCTGAAGTTTGGACCTAGTTGCTCAAATTTAACATATACCGATCGTTGGTTGATCCTCCGGCGGAACCGCAAATCCGAAAATCAGATCTCCAATTCTGCCGATTTGGGGCGTTTCTTGGAAATTTAGAACCGCGCATCCCTGATCCGCAGTTCTAGATTTTCAAACTGTGAATCTAGAGGGCAACAGACGATTCCATGGGAGGCCCAATTTCTTTTTTATTTTTATTTTATTTTTTCTTTGATTTAACATGGGTTGGGTGTGGGTTTATGGTGAGTTAGGGAAATGATAGATGGGGTTAAAAGGCATTTACCCCTCTCTATTCCTCATTCTTGCATCGTTGGTGAGCTTGGAGAAGAGAGGTTTGAGGAGAGCTTGGAGGAGTGAAGGAGGAGTAAAGAAGGGATGACATCTACAAAAGCTAAAGAGGTAAGTGCAAACCCCAAGCTCCCTCATTTTTTTTTCATTGTTTATATTTCTTCTCCTCCTTCTCCTACATTTCCCCATTCTGCTTTCTCATTTCATTGCAAGTTGTCAATCTATATTCATATTCCAAAATGGTATTCCTTTGGCTTATATCTATCATTTCACTTTTGGTTTTCATGATCATGTTGGGGAGTAGGAATAGAAGGGAAGAAGAAGAGGAAAGTGGTCCCATATGAGTGACACAATGTCTGATGAGGAGGAAGGGGATGAAGAGAACATTGAAATGCAGGAGAAGAAAGTTGCATTGACACCCTTGTGGAATTATGTGACCAAACATGAGGGGGGGACAGGTGGTGGAAGCTACAAGTTTGTGTGCCCTCATGGTTGTCATGGAGGAAAACCATATAGTGGCTCATATACCCATGTGAGGAGGCATCTTTGTGGGGTGTTGGACAGTGATGAGAAAAAGGGTCCCATAAGGATAGCAATTTGCCCTAAGGTTTCAATGGAACAAAGTAGAATATACTATCATCCATCATGGCTTTTAACATCAGCACCTAGGGGTGGAGCAAGAGAAAACCAAACCTAGATCTAGAAGTTCTATCTGGTTATATGAAAGCATTGGATAAATTAGTCCCTGATGAGGAGGAGTATGCCATGCTATGGAAACAATTAAGCAACTATACGCTTGGCACTGATCCATTTGTGAGCAATCATGCAATTAAAGATCGAGAGAATTTTTCTTCTCTTGAGTGGTGGAACATGCATGGAGGTGCTAATCCACTTCTACCAACTTTGGCATTGTGGGTGCTATCATAGGTGGTAAACATTTCTTCTGCAGAGAGGTGTTGGAGCTCTTATTCTTTCATCCACAGTGTTAAAAGGAATAGGTTAAATTTAGACCAACCAGAGAGATTGCTTTATGTTCACTACAACTTGCAATCGTTGTCCCATTACTGCGAGGATGCAAAGAATAATAAAGACCTTAAGCTTTGGGACAAAAAACCAAAGCAGGTCAATTTGGAGGATGCAGTGCTGCAATTAGAGCAATTGGGAGATGCTCTTATCTAGGATGATGATGATCGAGTTGAGATGCAACCCCCATCTGATCCCATGGTTCCCAAGTTCCATTCTTCAACACCAATTGCAGGGGCTCCATCTTCATCAGTTCCACTGCCACAACTTCCATAGCCACCATCTTCTTCACTGCCACCACGTTGAGGCTCATGTAGTGTTCGTGGTGGAAGGAGGAGAGATTAGTAGATATATTCACAATTTACTACTTTTGTCATAGATTAGACTGGTTGTGAATTTGAATTTTTCTGCCTTACTCTTCCTAGTTGAGTGTGTCCTTGGTGGTGGGCTTGGTGGCAGGCTTGGTGGCTTATTTTGTAAAAATTATTATTTGAATTTTGGGCATGAACTTTTCCGTCTTACTCTTCTTAGTTGAGTGTGTCCTTGGTGGTGGGCTTGGTGACTTATTTTGTAAAAATTACTATTTGAATTTTGGCATGACTCGTGTTGACAATTGCTCACTTGCAAGATAAGTTATTTGATTTTTTTATGATTTTATCTTCTAAATGTTTTATGTTTTATGATATACTTAGAAATTTGATGTATGTATTGTGTAATTGCTAGAATCCTCCATCTGGTCTCATGGTTCCCAGGTTCCATTCTTCAACACCAATAGCAGAGGCAACACCAATAGCAGGGGCTTCATCTTCATTAGTTCCACTGCCACAACTTCCACAGCCAACATCTTCTTCACTGCCACCACGTTGAGGCTCATCTAGTGTTCATGGTGGTAGGAGTAGATATATTCACAGTTTACTACTTTTGTCATAGATTAGATTCGTTGTGAATTTGAACTTTTCCGTCTTACTCTTCCTAGTTGAGTGTCTCCTTGGTGGTGGGCCTGGTGGCCTATGTTGTAAACATTATTATTTGAATTTTGCGCATGACTCGTGTTGACAATTGCTCACTTGCAAGATAAGTTATTTGAATGTTTTAGGATTTTATCTTCTAAATTTTTTATGTTTTATGATATGCTTAAAATTTTGATGTATGTACTATGTTTGCAATTGCTAGAATCTAGATGGTTTATGCTTGAATAATTAATCATTGATGTACTATGGATGCCATATCTATCTTGATTTATGTACAAAGACGCATGTTTTCATATCTTCTACAACTAATTTGGTATTTTGGATTTTCTTTTTCATATAAATGCAAAAGAATATAAAATATATATATATAGTAGACACTTTGCTTCCTAAATTTTTGGTAAAGGATGCTTCCAAGTTCCAATGCTTTGCTTCCAAAAAGCGTCCCCGCTTCGGGCAAGATTGATGCAAACTATTATTTGATGAAATACCTCAGTGACAAAACCTAAACAAACTCAGAAATTTTAGTGGGAATTTCGAGATATTCCAAAGGGGGTATCTTATGTCCCCACTGCAAAAACTCATGGGATTGGCTGAAAGAATCAATGTTCTCCTCTTCCCCCAAAAAAACTTGTTCTCCTCGTTGGTTCTCAAACCCACGCTCTGTTTGCAAAATGACAAGAAGAAAAACAATCACTTAAATCCAAAAAATTTCAGTCATGTCATGATAAAATCGCAATGTCAATGATATTTTGTGATTATTTTGTCTGGCAAAAAATAACTGATTTTTCTGCTCTCCATAGTGAGATTTCCAGCACTAGCCAAATGGGAATATTTGACATTGTTTTGCTCAAACCAAACAATACAGAAAATTTTTCAGGTAAGGAAATTGAAGTGGCCTTCTAAAGAAAAATGTATTTTGTGCTAAACAAATACACCAATTAGTAATTGTACTACTTCCAGCACCTATGCCTTTCCCTTTGTGAGTATGAACTGAAGAATACTGTAACATTTCTACATTTGACAGCTATAACAAAATTGAAAAAACAACCAAAATTAGGAATCGTTTAATATTTTCAGGGAAACTGAAATACCTGCCCATCCTGTCAATACTGGTAAAACTGGAAGGAAGTCAACCGCCCTCACTTTAACCCGCATCTCATCTCTCTAAGCAAAGTTCAACAAGGACTATCAGTAATTAGTCTTGTTAACATATTTTTAATTGAAATTTATAGTTTGCATAAATCACTATTCCCAAGAGTTCTAAAAGCATACCTTCAAAAGAATGTTCATTATAATGTCACATGTCAGGAGAATTGTACTAACAGTTTCCTGGGATATATCCTCAACTAATCTGGAAAAGTATTGCAACACCTGTACATTCTCAAAAATGTTTTAGATATATACAACTCGTAAGATGCCAAACTAGTACCAAAAATGAATGTCGATATATTAGTTCATATGTTACTCTGTAGCTGATGACAGAATTTCATAATTTCAGCTCTTATAAATCAGTTTCAAGTCCAACTATTTATTCCAAAGTCTAGCTTCCCTGCCCTTAGTTTTAAGCTTTCGATTTTCCAGATGGTATTAGTCAATCTCTAACAAAGTTATATGAAATTCCACCTGTTAAAAAAATTTAGAGCCCTTTCTAACTTATACTCCCTTACTCAAGAAAAAAAGATATATCCTTTAATAAACCAATGACAGACTAAGAAGCAAGAGATGATGGAGGTTTTACATGGCTAGCCTAAGATTCCTCTATCATACGTGGCATCTATGGGCCATTAAGTATTGTATTCAATTTCCTTAGTTTAGTGTCTTTCATCATAATTCATATACATACTATAATCAATGCTATTGAAGAATGTAACTAGGTTCAACCTTCATAATTGTATTTGAGTCATAATGAAATGTATTCATCAAAAGAAAGAAAAAGAAAATTTTATTATTATTATTA
Source organism: Pinus albicaulis (assembly GCA_034641835.2). Taxonomy (NCBI): domain Eukaryota; kingdom Viridiplantae; phylum Streptophyta; class Pinopsida; order Pinales; family Pinaceae; genus Pinus; species Pinus albicaulis. The sequence continues at coordinate 574,645,805 of CM076575.1, read as the reverse complement.
TGACTTATTAAAACATGGGTTTCATGTTTGGGTCATCATGTTTTAGGTCAAAATCCCCATTGAGCACTTCTAGGTTTTATCTGGAGTCATTAGTCATTGTCCATTTTTGAGACTCTTCTTGGGCTTTTGTATCATGTAAAAAGAATTATTATTGAGTCAAATAGGTCATGTGTCACCTTCACACCAAGTCAGCCCTCACCTGATCAAGTCGGCCTACATTAGGGCAATTTGACCCACAAAAAATGCTATATATAAAAGTGCAGTTCGAATCATTTGGAGGATCAATCACGCAAGTTCGATACTCAAGAAGGAGAAGCAGAAAAGTGCGAAGTTGCAAAAGAAGGAATAGAATTGCAGGAAAAGGCTAAATCGAAGTTTTGGGCTATCTCTCTCTCACTCGTGCTAAGTTATTGGGCTACTGCTGGAAGGTCGAAGTTCTACTTGTTGGGAGGTCACAGTGTTGTTGCATCAAAGTCTGTTGCTACTAGGTTGAAGTGTTGCTGCTTCTAGGTTGAAGTTCTGCTAGTGCTGCTAGGTCGAAGTACTGCTACTGCAACATCAATGTTCTAGGTCGAAATTGCTAGAAGGTTATCATCTGCAGAAGAAGGGAGGGTTGACTTGGTGATTGGAAGAACTCTGTGTCTAGGTCAAAGAGCCTTGGATTATCTCGTGAAACTACTGAAGGAAGAGTTGTTGACTAGGCTTTCCCTTAGATAGAGGTTTTTCCCTCGTTGTCCGCCTACATCTAGTGTCTTTGATCTTCGTGTTATGGTTTTGGTAATTGGTTGATGAACTAAGATAAAAGAAGAACACAAGAAAGTTAATAAGAATGTAAGAATATCACAAGTAATATCATCATATAGAAAATATTTTTGCCTTTCTGATTTTCCAACATGGTATCAGAGCTAAGGTGAAGAAGAAGGAAAAAAGAAACTTGAAGGTCTATTGAAAGGAGAATAAGGTGCTTTAAGAAGTTTGAATAAGTGTCATCAAGGAAAAGGATCATATAAAGAGTCAAGCCTACTATCTTCAAGAACCATGTCTAACTCATTGAAGGGAGAAAACACATTAAGAAGGAGCCTCCAATTACAGGGCATGGAAAAGGAGGATAGATCTCATCCTCGAGAAGAATAAAGTCTTGGATCTAGTCAAAGGAAAAGTAAAGAAGCCTACAAATGAATCAAGTGAAGCAGAAAAAGAAAAGTTTAGAGAAACAAAGATATTGGCCATGAGCCTAATAGTGAATAGAATAAAGGAACCTTTAAGAAGTTCAAAGGGCCAAGGAAGAAGATAGACCTATCAAAGATTGAATGATACAATTGTCACAAAATGGGTCACAATAGAAGTAACTGTCTTGAGAATCCAAGGAATAAAAGGAGAGGCAGGGATCAAGAAAATGTTGCTAATGACGGTTCACCAAAGAAGAACAGGATGGAAGAATCTAAAGTCAAAGACCTATTTGCTAGGGACTCTATCCCTTACATATCCTTCTATGTTTTGAATTGTGTCTTGATTTATAGTATTTATCGGTTTAACATGCTTTGGAAAAACATTTTTTAATTGTTTTGATAAAGTTATAGGTATCCCTCGAGATTGGATCAAGAGGGAGCCCTCACCATTTTACCAAAGATAAGTATCTTACTCCTTGTATTGTCCTTTATATTTGGTTTGCCTCTCTTATTTGGATATGTTTATATTATAGTGTAATAACCATTCCTTTTATATTTTTCCTTGCTTAGAAAAGTTTGTTGAATGCTCAAGGGTTATGAAAGAGACCTCAAAGGACAAAGCATGATAGAAGTTATGTTGAAAAAGAAGCTCTTCAAGAATTGATATCCTACAAAGTTTGTTAAGAAACTACTCAAAGGTATGTCTTAGACCATAAGCTTTGCTCTCTTCATGACAATGGTATATTCATTCCTTTTAATAAATCTGTTTTACATTACTAACATCGTTATATCTAGGACCTTTGAATCATAAAGATTCTTATTTGGGTGATTAATCATTAGATTGAATCTGCCCTCATTAAAATCATTTATCATTTTGTGGAACCCTAAAGGGTTCTCTGTAAAACCCTAACCTAAAGATATGTCAATGCTAATGTGAAAACCCTAGTCTACTTAGGGTTACTAACAAAATCTAGAAAATAATATTTTTTTGATGTTTGGGGTTTTAATGGTAATGTCATGCTTGGAGTTTTGGTAATTGCTATGGAAGCCCTAGTTCTTTAGTGTTGCATGGTGTTATGGCCTAAATCTACCTCAGGCTGAGAAAGGCAGAATCTAGGGTAACATCAAACCACGCTTAACCTGGTAGCTAGCCCTACCAGATCGGGAGAGGGCTCTCTCCTAGTCAACCTCAGCAAAAAATAATCGATGAGGCTGGAGATGACTTATTGTGAAGACTGATTTTAGGCTAGGTATATATGCAAAAGAGTTTGGTTGAATTTAAGGATATTTTGTTGGTTCAAATGGAAAGGCAGAGTTTGGGTATGGGGAATGAGGCTCAGTTTTGCAAAGATCTCAATGGGGCAAGGCAGGCAATTGATTTGACACTTCAATTTGAAAGAAATGGAGAGTTGAGACAGGTGAGGAGTTGAAGAGGGCAAGAAACCTTCAGGGATCCTCTTCAAACAGCTGAAAACATAGAAAATTAAACAAACCCTAGGTAGAGCACTGCAAATTTTAATGAATTCTACCTTTATCCTTGTTTGTTTAAGTTAAGAAGAAATAACAGAGAAAATGGTATACATAAAACACCAGTAGACTTACATTTACAGAGAGAAACACACTATCAAAGCAAAATGCCACATGAATCCCATAGAGTGTTGCAAACCCTGGTCTATTCATTTGCCAAACTGCAGAGATGAATGTACAATGATGCTCAAAGCATTCCCAAAAATCCAACTTGTGCTAATGACTGAAAAATCACAAGATATAGACAAACAATAACTCCTCTCAGCCTCTAGGGGTCGAGCTCATAAGTTTAGGAGCTGTTCCAACAAAATCTAAACTAAGAACTAGAAAGTAGGCAGTGGAACAGCTTGCCTCTAAAAACTAGGAAACTGATTCATTCAGTTGCAAATTACCTTTTGATGGATGAATCTACCTCTATGAGTGAAAATTTAGCAAAATTACATCAAAATCCATCATGCTATATTTAATTACATCATGAGTTTGACAACTAGAAGGAAAAAGTCAAACTGTAAAAAAAACTAGGCGAAAAACAGAGTTTTTGACCAAAAATGATCAAAATCCTCCAATGCGCCGTGCCTGATTTCCCTATGCGTTGTGCCTGTTTGCAGCTGATTTTGGAGGCCTTCCCGATGTCCAAATTTGCTCCAAGTGGGCTTGTTGGAAAGGTCTGCCTGTCTACTTTCCAACACAAGTGGAATTTCTGAATTTGGCCTTCATTTGCCCCTCCAAAACTGAGTTCTCCCAAGATTGCTTCCTGTGTGTCAAAAAAGGGACAGAAAGGTCATTTTTGGGGTGTTTTTGACCTTTTTGGAAGCCCAAAACCTGTCAAAATTTCTTGGCCATTGGTAGGCATGCATATTTTTCCATGAAAAATCCAAAAATGCTGAGTTTTCATCAAAAGGAGTTCCCCATCAAAAGCGAGCACCAAGTGGTGCGGCGCATAGAGCAGAAAAGTCTGTTTTTTAGGCCAAAAATTCAAAATTTGCAAAAAGTGTCCCAAATTTTTTGAAATTTGGGCTGAATGTTCTTCATCAAGTGCTGTGTTGGGCCAAGGAAGCCTCAGCCAATATCTAGAGTTTATCATGCTCTTTTCGCCTCCTCGATGCCTTCTTCAACTTGGTCTTCAAGATCCTGATTCTTGCCTTGCAACTTTTGTTTTTCGCCAAGTAATGGTATGCCATGTGCCTCAACATAGTTTTCTCGTTGTTGGCCTTCTCTAGCATCCTTTCCCAAGTGCAAGTTTGTCCTTTCAAGCCAACATTCACGATCAGCTCAATCTCTTGCTCATACCCATGATCACTGTCTCTTTCCATTGTTTTCCTTCGGTTTTGAAAAATGTGGTTGTACATGGATGGTTTTGTGGATAACAGTGTGAAAATATGGTGGAGGAATGAAATGGGTAGAGTGTATGGAAGAGAGTGTAAAAATGTATGTGTGAACAGAGTTTAGGGATGGGAGTAAGAGTTTTAGGGATGTTAGTAAGGGTTTGGGGATTTTGTATTTAGGATTTGGGAAAATGGGAATTGGGGGTAGAGGTGAATGAATTTAGGAATATGGGGGATAGTAAAATGGTTTAATGAAACTAGAAAAGAAGTCAAGGAATAAAAAGGTGAGGGAGTGATGGCCACAAAAAACCAATTTACAAACCCTAAGCAATCATGTCTTGAGCAAAAATTGCATGGAAGTAGGGTTTGAAAATTTTTACTAAATCATCATAAACATCTTAAGAGACACTTTCATTAGCATTTGAAGAGTTGTTTGACTTACTTTGGACCGGAGAAAACCAAGTAAATTGAGAATCTGAATGAATTTGTGGTGAAAACGGCTTGCAGCTCTATGCGCCGCGCCTTTTTGCAGGAGACTTTTGGAGACCTTCCCAGTGTCCAAATTGGGCACAGGATAGCTCGTTGGAAAGCTTATTGAGTCTACCTTCCAACCCAACTGGAATTTTTTAATTTGGAGTTCATTTGCTCTGTCAAAAATCAAATCTCTCAAGACTGGTCAAAATGTGCAAAATGAGGCTGCCTCAAGGCAGAGTGCTGTTGCAATCAACTTTTGAAGGTCTTCCTCAACTCCAAATTGAGCTCATGATAGCTCATTGGAAAGCTCTTTGTGTTTAGTTATCATTTGACTCATCAAGCAAGTCATTTGGCCAACAAAGCTAGGAGAAATCTTGATTTTCCCAAGGTCACTTCAGAGGTGCATCAATTCTCCTGAGGCAACTGTATTGTTGACATTTCTCTAAAACCATGACACCTGTGTAAAAAGTGAAGGAGGTTTTTCTTCCTTGCCTATTGTGGACAAAAATCTCTCTCAATTTTTTCAAATTCATCTTTTCTTGCTTAGAAACATCATTGGAGTAAAACCTATCCCGATGTGTGGAACAAGGGATTTGTCGAAATGAAGTGAAATGAAGGGGATAAGGGGCTTCTAAATTCTTGAGAAAATTTTGGAAAGTAGGGAGGGATGTTAGGAAGTAGGGGAAAGTGGAATTTCAAATATTTAGTGAGGGGAAGGGGTCCAAAAGGGAAAAACACAGGCCTAGCCTAGAAAATTGTCAAGTTGTAGCAAGAAACTAGGGTTTGTGCGAAAATGAGGAATTTGGGGGATCTCAGTGATGGGAAGTGTTTAATAAGGTACATTAAGGATAGGGGAAGGTGTATGAACATCAGGATACAAGTTTTGCTGATGATTTGACTATCCAAGAGAAATTACCTTCAAAACCCTAGGAGAGGGAAATGAACCTTACCTAGGCACAACTGAAACATGAACAAGGTGTAAAATGACCCTTTGGAATCTGGCATGATGATGAAAACCCTATGAATGATGGTACACTCAGCTGAATGGTGACATGGACCGACATTTGGACAACTTTGACAAGAGTAAAAGCAAACCCTAGACCTAATACCTAGTGACCAAATTTTGCTTGAAGACTCACTGAAATGACAAAATTTGACCTTGACACCTTAAAATCACTTTGTAAGAGCATGTTTGATCACTGGAGGAAAGCTGCAAAGACTGACACTAACAGAAGGTAATTTCTATGTATTGAAATTCTAGACCTTTAAGGTTTTTGGTAAATTAGGGTTAAAGAGCAAAACCCTTATGATATCTATAATAAGATCCTAGGAATGAAACCCTAGGCATATGTTTGTCCATCCGATAGAAACCCTAGCCTGATCAAGATTGTTATATGTCTACCTTTTAATGTATTGATATTTCTGTCTTGGGTTTGTCTAATTTATGTTGTTGTGATATGCATGTGCATGATTATGAAATCCTAGATATGTATATATGATAACCTAATTGTTGATGCTCATAGCCTGAAAGTTCTAGTTTTGTAACTAAACCCTAGTAGAAGTTTTATATTCTATGATTTGGTGATATTCCTTCCAATATGATAATAAAGTCTAGGGTTTGCAACAAACCCTAGTAGGAGTTGGCCATATTGTTGAAACCTTAAATTATGCTATGATTGGTTTTGATTGTTGATATATAAGGTTTAGTGTCACAAAGATGGAATCTAGGGTTTGCATTAAATCCTAGTAGAAATCTAACATATAAATTCTAAACCTTTTAGATGCATTGTAGAACTACAATTGTTTGAATTGCTTCTAGGGTTTGCAATATGTCATAGAAGAGTTCGTCATATCTCTGAAGGAAATATTGAAAACCAAATATAATCTGATATCTTGATTGAGTCACTTTAAATGATGTGATCTAGGTGTGAAAATTTCTTAACTAAGAAACCCTACTGTTAAATCTCGATTTACTTCTCCTACTTGATTAAACATATAAGTTATTAATCTAAATATTCAGAATTAACATTGAAGTAAATACAATTAACAGCGTACACATGCAAATCATTCACTGAATAGTATGCTCATATGATAAAGTGACACATATTTTTCGAACAAATGTCGCCGAAAAAACCCAATGCGGGAAAACCGGTGTAGCAGATATGAGGATTTATTATTATTAAACAGCAGTTTCTGAGTACATCTAGGGTACCATAAACTCGGCTAACCCAACAGAGAAAACCTCGCCAATCAAAGAAAATGCGAGATATACCTCACTCTCGCAAGTCTCGGCTGATCCAAATGAGCAACTGGTGAAACCCTAGCTGGTTATGCGCGGCAACTGCGTAAGCCTGCGTAGCCTGGGCTGAGGAATTGCATCACCCTAGCTCTGCGTGGATATGCTTCTCCTGGATCTCGATTTTAGCCCTGCTGGCTCAAAAACCCTTCTTCCAACAGAATTTTGCACTTCTGCTTGGAGATGTTGCGCTGCGTTTGTGTGGGCCCTACGCGAGCCTGCACCACCCTCCTGAGGGACTGTGTCACTCATCTGATGGTTGTGTTGCCTACACTGCTTCTTTGCTGCCCTTGCTCTGCTCTCTACTCTTGACCCTCCTAGCCAATCACTACATCTGCCCCTCACTGCAACTCTCAGTCACTCAAATCTGATCTTCGTCCAAGCACTGCTCCGTCAGAAGAATTCAATCTCTTAGACTCCCTGTGTGTGTCTCCAACTGACCTCAAGCCTTTCTCTTATACTTTTCTCGTTGACACATCAATGGTCGTGATTTAATCTCTTATCGATGGCTTAGATAAAAACTCTGCTTCATCCTCGTCACTTAGAACATTTCATCACGTGTTTAATTAATAAACTTTAATTTTTCTAATTCCCTAAGTTAGACTTAGGGTCCTCATTAAAAAAATTAATTATTTTAATATATCACATACCAGATGAAATTTCTCCAAATGCTTTCTGGGTTTGGAGGTCTTGTCTATCTTAGCCCCTCCACAAAATTTCAAGGCTAGAGCACACCTAATGCTACCTCAAAACCTCAACACTCCCTCTTAGCACAGAGTATGCTCTAGCAATACATCCACACCATGTATCACAAGATCTCAGCATCAGTCTCTGCCCTGTTGATGCTTGGCCTGCTGCCCTCCATCCACTGAGCTCTTGCTTTCTGTACTGCTGCCCATGTCACTACCACTGACAGTGCTACATCTATACTGCAGCTCCCTCTCAATTTGTTGCATCATGTTGCCCATAGCACTGCCACTGCTAATTGTTGCACTGCAACTTAGTCGCTGAGAAGTAAGCAACTAAAAGACCCCTTCCCAATTATTGACAGACAAGTCGGGTTGCATCTCATCACTGAAGCTACCTTGGTTGCTGCTCTGCCCTGTCCTCTTGAAGCTACTGCACTGCTACAACTCTTCACTACGTAAGCACTGCATCTATGTGCTGCAACTTCTACGCTGCTGCCGCCTCAGCACTGCGTTGCTCCCTCTACAACATCTCAGCATTGCCCTTTGCTTCACTCTGATCTTCTGCACCCACTGCTCCACTTGTCCCGCTATCGTCTTAAGGCTCTCGTAGCCCGTATGTGATCCAAGAGTTGGGCTACTCAAGGATCCTGCCACTTTCATCTGTAGCTTCTCTACAAATCCATATCGCCCCACTTATGTGGCTCATAAGCACTCGTGGCTACGTCATCATCACTCCCTTCGTCCCTTGTCGCTGCTGCCTTGATTTCAGAAGATCCTTTGTCCTTCTTCTTAGGACAAGTGTTGGCGAAGTGTCTAAGTTCGCCACAATTAAAGCACCGGACCTCGGATAGGTCCCCCTTCTTCTTCCCTTGTTGCCTTCCTTCTTTGATGCAAGGGTTGCATCCTCTTCTTCTTCTTTCTTTACCTTGACTGTTTCGCTGTCGATGCTTTGCCTCTTGGTAAATCTCCTGATTTCCTCCTGACGGAGGATTGCCCACATGTCAGCCCCGGATGGTAATGTTGCCCTACCCAATATGCTCTGGACAAACATTTCCCATTCCTCGGTGACTGCATTTAGGGCAGTCCTTACCAAGAGCCCTTCATCGAGACTTGCACCCATAGCAATCAGTTGATCCTAGATAATCTGGAGTCTGAAGAGGAAGGGATCTATCTCCTCACCCTTCTGCATCTGGAATAACCGCATCTGATTCACTAGAAGCATTTTCCTTTGGACAAAGCCTCCCTAATACATCCTCTCCAAAGCAGTCCACATTTCATTTACCGTGTTCTTCCCGGCAATATGTGGCACAACATGATCTTTGACTCCATCCATGATCAAACGCTTAGCCCGCGCTTGATTTTCCTTGAATTCCTTCAGAGGATCTAGATCGGCAGGCACAACTAGGACATTCTCAGCATGGTCCTTGATGTCGTACTCATCCAGGAGTGTTAGGATCCTGGCCCTCCAGATAACAAAGTCCCTCAGGAGGGTGATGCAGGCCCGCGCATCACCCTCCAGAGGGTTCTAGCTCAAATCTGTTAGAACAAATACTCTTCTCCCTCTTTCTGCTGCAACACCCAACAGAAATGTTGGATCCGGGTTTCTTGGCGATTAGAAACCCTGTATAGTAGTTGCTCCCTCCGACAACAAATTTCCCTCCCAGAAATCCTTGGCCAAAACAACTGCACAGTTCTCTACGATCATCCTCCTAATCGATCTCAGATGTGTTTGGCAAAGATCTGTTGAGTAACTGTCCTCCTACCACTCTTTGTCAACTTAGCTAGGCACGATTCTCCACCGTCAGAATCTCCACCACACCAGCAACTGCTGAATATCTATAGCCCTGCTTCCGAATCTCGCCAATACTTCACAGCAATAGAAAAAAAATTGGACTGCGTCCCTCTGGCTGGCCTCTACGTGAGCAGACTGGCTCAGTGCAACGACTGCGCAGCACACGCTGCAACTGCATCCCTCTAGAAAGCACTACGTTGTCTCTGCCTCACTCAAAAGGGACTGCGTCAGCCCCCGCGTAGCCTCTACTGGGACTGCGTCCTCCTGATGCTGCGTTAATCTCTCCGAATCTCTGCTACTTCAGCTACCTTCTGCAGCAAAAATTTCTTCAGCCGACTTTGCTGCAGATTCAGCTTGATCTGCAATGCTCTTATACCATGTGAAAATTTCTTAACTAGGAAACCCTACTATTAAATCTCAAATCAATTCTCCTACTTAATTAAACATACAAGTTATTAATCTGAATATTCAAAATTAACATCGAAGTAAATACAATTAACAACCTACACATGCAAATCATTTACTGAATAGTACGCTCATATGACAAAGTGATACACTGACTTTTCGGACAAATTTCCCCAGAAAAACCCAATGTGGGAAAACCCGTGCAGCAGATATGAGGGTTTATTATTATTAAGCAGCAGTTTCTGAGTATATCTAGGGTGCCATAAACTCGGCTAGCCCAATAGAGAAAACCTCAGCAATCAGAGAAAATGTGAGATATACCTCACTCTCACAAGTCCTGATTGATCTGGATGAGCAACTGGTGAAACCTCAGCTGGATCTACTCAACGACTGCGTAAGCTTGCGTAGCATGGACTGAGGAACTGCGTCACCCAAGCTCTGCGTGGATCTGCTTCTCCCAGATCTCGGTTTCAACCCTGCTGGCTCAGACACCCTTCTTCCAACAGAATTTTGGACTTCTACTTGGAGATGTTGCATTGCCTCCACTGAGTCTCTGCTGCACTTTCTCTGCATTGTACTCTTGACCCTCCTTGCCAATCACTGCATCTAGCCCTCACTGTAACTCTAAGTCACTCAGATCTGATCTTCGTCCGAGCACTGCTTCGTCAAAAAAATTTGATCTCTTAGACTCTCTGTGTGTGTCTCCAACTGACACCGAGCCTTTCTCTTATACTTTTATCGTTGACACATCAACGGTCGTGATTTAATCTCTTATCGACAGCTTAGATTAAAAGACCGTTTGATCCACGTCACTTAGAACATTTCATCACATGTGTTTATTTAATTCACTTTAATTTTTCTAATTGCCTAAGTTAGACTTGGGTCCTCATTAAAAAAATTATTTATTTTAATATCTCACACACCAGATGAAATTTCTCCAAACGCTTTTTGGGTTTTGGAGATCTTGTGTGTCTTAGCCCCTCCACAAAATTTTAGGGCTAGAGCACACCTGATGCTACCTCAAAATCTCAGCACTAGGGTTTGTAACAAAAACCCGGGCAAGAAGTGGAAGTATAGAAGTATGTGTCTCTTGTTGATTATGAACCTAATTAAGTTTAGGTATTTGATGTCTGAAGTCTAATGCTTCCATTATTATATGATTATGATATAGTTAATTGCATGCTTCTATATATCTATTTGGTTTTACTTGTTGTTTAAGTTATGCATGTACATAATCTTCAAGATGTTGAAGATATTCGTAAGTAAAGTTGATTGATTGGCAAGCATGATGAAGGAAGTTATATGAATGATGATGATCAAGATGACACTGGTAAGAAGGATGGAAGCCATGAAAGATTCTCTGATGTCATAGAAAGTAGTTGATCTCCCTAACTTAAGAGGGAGTCTGAATAAAAGAAAGGGCATATCTCCCAAGTTGAGAGGGAGGGAATATTATAGTCATGATGGATACCTAGAAGAAGAAATTGGAGAATGTACATTGAGGTGTTGCTGAAAGAAGGAAAGTGGGATCTAGTTGTAGAATATGTTGTTGCATGTGAAGTAGGAAAGGAAGTTGTATGGTTGAGGAAACTTGTGTCAAGATTCGTTTGGGAAGCCTCTAAGTCCTAATGTGATAAAATTATGAAGTAGCATCAAGATGTTTGAAGACCCCGATGGTTTGTGTTTACTTATGTATATTTGAAAGATTGTTACTGATTGGGGTTGTGTTTGTACAGGTAAATCTCTCAAAGTTTTGGAAGCATGTTTTGCATGCTTGATGTTACAGATACATTTGATTGGGAGACATTGTTGTTACCAATTTGAATAGTCGGGTGTGTTGAGGCATTGTGTAATGCCTGGGAGGACATAGGGTCAGCCTGTGTGTTGATGTCTAGTTCCCGAAGTATGGACGGTGGCGTCGGTCATAGAGCTCTGACCTTGCATTACGCATCTAGTTCCTGTGAAAATTTATGAATCTAAGTTACAAAAATCCTACTGCGGAAATCTGATTTACATTACCTACTTGTTTTTATTAATTTAACAAGATATTTTTTGAATACATGAAGAAAATATTAATGTAAATACATTGTATTCTACACAACTATACAGATCAAGTACTGAAAAATAAATGAGACATTTAGACAAAGGACACACTTATTTCCGGAAAAATGTCCTCGGAAAAACCTATTGCAGGAAAACCGATGCAGCAATTTTGAGGGTTTATATTATTATGCAAATTTCTGAATCCAATCTAGGGTGCCAAATCCAACTCACCCAACAGAGAAAATCCTCAGCAGATGTACCTCTATCCGGAGACAGATATTTCAGTTGGTCCAGCGGCAAAATGAAGAAACTCCACAGGTGACTGCGTTGTCCCCAATGTTGTGCAGCGATGGCTACAGCAAGCTCTGCGTTGAGACTGCATCACCTCCTCTAGTGGCTGCATCACCCTCCTCGTGAGCCCTCCCGGCTAAAAAATCGATCTACTAAATCGCTGCCCGATCTGCCTCACAAAAACCACAGCGCAACTGCGCAAGTAAATGTGTCACCCCCTCTAGCTCTGCGTCACCCTTCTGGCTCTGTGTGAGCCCTGCTAGCTCTCTGTCTTAAAGACATGACCATCCTTGAATAGACGTCTTCCTAGGTATATAAGCAGGCCTCATTTGTAACATTCAAATCATCTCATCAATTCTTTTATATAATATTCAATATGAAATTACTTGTCCTACAATGGATGTCTTTGTCTTCAAAGTATTCTAAAGATTATCGTTGCATATATGAACCCTGTTCGTTACATACCTATAGGAGGAGGAGTATGACACTCAAGTATGTCAGATCAGGTAGGGTTTCAGGAACAAGGAGCGAGGAAATCTAGATCATACCCAAGGAGGGTTTGATCAGTAGATCAGATCTAGTTGTTGTGTATGGGATTCCTTCGTTGTATCATTACATTTGCTACGGGAGCCCTAGTATTAAAGTAGCATGGAGGCAATGTGAATTGGCCAGTTGTGGAGAGCAAGGCACAATTCTAGCCAGAGAGACTCTAGCATTCCAATGTTAGGAAGGGATATAAAAGTTTCAAACAGAAAAGGCTGAAGTAGGCAGTGCAAATTAGACAATTAGTCAGTGTGTGTTGCAGAGGCTACAGATCGTCTGTCAGTGCTAGGAGGAGATCCAAAGGAAGAGAGAGTAGCTTCAGTGAGCAATAGGAGGTTGAGTGACTGTCGAAAAGGATTTTTGGAGGCACAATCGAATTTCCCAAGGCAGCGTTGTCTAGTCTAGTTAGCTAATACAAGTTGCAGGTAGGAGTGCAAATAGCAAGGACTAGGCAGAGTTGATTTGCTGGAAGGAAAAGAGATTTCCCAGTTATTTTTCAGTGAGAGATCGAGATCGCACACAGTTTTTGCAATGATAGCAACATTGCAAAGGCAATGCAGGGGCATCAGCAGTGTGATATCAGAATATGGCAATGGAAGCGCAGATTGGTTCAGTTATAGCATATAGCAGGAGAATCAGAGTAGCGCAGTAGTATGGTCAACAGTGATTGTCGAAGGATATTCTTTGAAGAGATTTCCAGCTTCTCAATGACAGAGGGAGATCTATTTGCAGAAGAGGAGTATGCAGTCTCTCCAAAGTGTGAGTTGACTAAGTGAGAGGAAGTTATAGTGGCAACAAGATACCTTGTCAATCAAATCGATTTGCAAAGGAGTAGTTCCTAGTTTGATCGTTCAATTTCGAGTGGAGGCTAAGTTATTTTCCCAGCAATGCGAGTTTTCCAAAAAGGACACAGTAAATTGTCAATCTACATCTGCAAAGGTCGATTCAGGGTCTCAAAGGGAGGTTGAATTGATTTCGAGGGGCCAAGTAGCTTCCAGGAGGTCAAATCAACTAAGAGAAGTGAAGGAATGAATTTACCGGAGGAACACGAGATCTCCAAAGATCTCCAAAGCCTAGAAAAGGTTTCGATTGAAAAGCCTTAGAATCACCTCAATTAGATTAATTAGCCAATAATTAAATGTTTCCCGAGTCTAACTTAGGAAAACATTAATTAGCCCCTGCGCTGCGCTGGCTGGGTCTAGGTCACCCTGGCTGGGCTTACGCAACCTCTACGCAGTCTCTGCGTTGAGCTGGCTGACCTACGTCCTCTTGGCTGCCTCTGCGCTGACTGGTACACATTGCCCCTCCGTCTTGTTGTATTCTCGGCCTTGGATCAACTCGTCCCTCGCCAATCTCTGCCCCTCACTGCACTGCAACTCATTTCGAATTTCTCAGCAAAACCCCGCCCCAGAATGTAGTATTCCCAATTAGCAGCAGCTAATTGGCAATATTAATTTTTGGCCAGTTTACTTTTATAAAGTTAAAATCAATTAATAAAGTGGGTGAGAAGACACTCAACCTACACTTAGGAAATAAAACACTTCCTAAAGTCACTTGAGCACATTTAATTGACAGCGTGGGGCCCAAGGGTTGAAGTGACAGCGTGGGGATAGTGGCAGCGTGGGCAGCATGGGCCCATGGCAATGCAGAGAGAGATGGACAGCGTGGCCAAGAGGGACAGCACAGTTTTGGTGGGGCCTAGGGCAGAGAAAGGCTCTCCAAGCATAAAGAGAGAGACAGACTCCTCATTTGCTCATTCGATTATGCATCTTTGTTTTGTCTATTGACATTGAGCACGCTTTTGCTAATGAGCAAAGTCTGCAATTGCTCTTTAGCACACCAGGTGTCTCCAAGCGGAGATCCCAACCTCAGCCTCACGGGACTTCGAGTGCCCGCTCGAGTGAGGAGTTCTATCCGTTGATTTTTAGGTCGGACCTATACCATCTTTAGCAGGGATTACGCACTTGCTTGGGCAGCGCAGCCTTGAGGAGAGACCAAGTTATTAATCTGAATATTCAGAATTAACATCGAAGTAAATACAATTAACAACCTACACATACAGATCATTTACTGAATAGTACGCTCATATGACAAAGTGACAAACTGATTTTTCGGACAAATTTCCTCAGAAAAACCCAATGCGTGAAAACCGGTGCAGCAGATATGAGGGTTTATAATTATTAAGCAACAATTTCTGAGTATACCTAGGGTGCCATAAACTCGGCTAACCCAAAATAGAAAACCTCAACAATCAGAGAAAATGTGAGATATACCTCACTCTCGCAAGTCCCGGTTGATCCGATTAGCAAATGGTGAAACCTCAGCAGGCTCTACTCAGCAACTGCATAAGCTTACGTAGCATGGGCTGAGGAATTGCGTCAACCAAGCTCTGCGTGGATCTGCTTCTCCCGGATCTCGGTTTCAGCACTCCTGGCTCAGAAACCCTTCTTCCGACAGAATTTTGGACTTCTACTTGGAGATGTTGCGTTGTCTCCACTGCGTCTCCGCTGCCCTTGCTCTGCACTGTACTCTTGACCCTCCTGGCCAATCACTGCATCTGGCCCTCACTGCAACTCTGAGTCACTCAGATCTGATCTTCGTCTGAGCACTGCTTCGTCAGAAGAATTCAATCTCTTAGACTCTCTGTGTGTGTCTCCAACTAACCCCGAGCCTTTCTCTTATACTTTTATCATTGACACATCAATGGTCGTGAATTAATCTCTTATCCACGGCGTAGATTAAAAGACTGTTTGATCTGCGTTACTTAGAACATTTCATCACATCTGTTTATTTAATTCACTTTAATTTTTCTAATTCCCTAAGTTTGACTTGGGTCCTCATTAAAAAAATTAATTATTTTAATATCTCACACACCAGATGAAATTTCTCCAAACGCTTTCTGGGTTTTGAAGATCTTGTGTGTCTTAGCCCCTCCAAAAAATTTCAAGGCTAGAGCACACCTGATGCTCCATCAAAATCTCAGCACTAGGGTTTGTAACAAAAACCCGAGCAAGAAGTTGAACTATAGAAGTATGTGTCTCTTGTTGATTATGAAGCTAATTAAGTTTAGGTATTTGATGTCTGAAGTCTAATGCTTCCATTATTGTATGATTATGATATAGTTAACTACATGCTTCTATATATGTATTTTCTTTTACTTGTTGTTTAAGTTGTGTAAGTACATAATCTTCAAGATGTTGAAGATATTCATAAGTAAAGTTGACTGATTGGCAAGCATGATGAAGGAAGTTATATGAATGATGATGATCAAGATGACATTGATAAGAAGGATGGAAGCCATGAAAGATTCTCTGATGTCATAGAAAGTAGTTGATCTCCCTAACTTAAGAGGGAATCTGGATAAAAGAAAGGGCATATCTCCCAAGTTGAGAGGGAGGGAATATTATAGTCACGATGGATACCTAGAAGAAGAAATTGGAGAATGTACATTGAGGTGTTGCTGAAAGAAGGAAAGTGGGATCTGGTTGTAGAATATGTTGTTGCATGTGAAGTAGGAAAGGAAGTTGTATGGTTGAGGAAACTTGTGTCAAGATTCGTTTGGGAAGCCTCTAAGTCCTAATGTGATAAAATTATGAAGTAGCATCAAGATGTTTGAAGACCCCGATGGTTTGTGTTTACTTATGTATATTTGAAAGATTGTTACTGATTGGGGTTGTGTTTGTACAGGTAAATCTCTCGAAGTTTTGGAAGCATGTTTTGCATGCTTGATGTTACAGATACGTTTGATTGGGAGACATTGTTGTTACCAATTTGAATAATCGGGTGTGTTGAGGCATTGTGTAATGCCTGGGAGGACATACGGTCGACCTGTGTGTTGATGTCTAGTTCCCGAAGTATGGACAGTGGCGTCGGTCATAGAGCTTTGACCTTGCATTACGCATCTAGTTCCTGTGAAAATTTATGAATCTAAGTTACAAAAATCCTACTGCGGAAATCTAATTTACATTACCTACTTGATTTTATTAATTTAACAAGTTTCTTTTTTAATACATCAAGAAAATATTAATGTAAATACATTGTAGCCTACACAACTATATAGATCAAGTACTGAAAAATAAATGAGACATTTAGAGAAAGGACACACTTATTTTCGGACAAATGTCCCTGGAAGAACCTAATGCAGGAAAACCGGTGCAGCAATTTTGAGGGTTCATATTATTATGCAGATTTCTGAATACAATCCAGGGTGCCAAATCCGACTCACCCAACAGAGAAAATCCTCAGTAGAAGTACCTCTATCTGGAGACAGATATTTCAATTGATCCAACGGCAAAATGAAGACACTCCACAGGTGACTGCGTTGTCCCCAATGTTGTGCAGCAATGGCTGCAGCAAGCTTTGCGTTGAGACTGCATCACCCTCCTCGTGAACCCTCCCAACTCAAAAATCGATCTACTGAATGGCTGCCTGATCTGCCGCACAGAATCCACAGCGCAACTGCTCAAGTGAATGTGTCACCCTTCTGGCTCTGCGTCACCCTTCTGGCTCTGTGTGAGTCCTACTAGCTCTGTCTTAAAGACATGACCATCCATGAATAGACATCTTCCTAGGTATATAAGCAGGCCTCATTTGTAACATTCAAATCATCTCATCAATTCTTTTATATAATATTCAATATGAAATTACTTCACCTGCAATGGATGTCTTTGTCTTTGAAGTATTTTAAAGATTATTGTTGCATATATGAACCTTGTTCGTTACATACCTCTAGGAGGAGGAGTATGACACTCAAGTATGTCAGATCAGGCAGCGTTTCAGGAACGAGCAGTGATGAAATCTAAATCATACCCAAGGAGGGTTTGACCAGTAGATCAGATCTAATTGTTGTGTATGGGATTCCTTCGTTGGATCATTACATTTGCTACGAGAGCCCTAGTATTAAAGTAGCATGGAGGCAATGTGAATTGGCCAGTTGCGGAGAGCAAGGCACAGTTCTAGCCAGAGAGATTCTAGCATTCCAGTGTGAGGAAGGGAGATAAAAGTTTCCAATAGAAGAGGTTGAAGTAGGCAGTGCAGATTAGACAATCAGTCAGTGTGTGTTGCAGAGGCTACAGATCGTCTGTCAGTGCTAGGAGGAGATCCAGAGGAAGAGCGAGTAGCTTCAGTGAGCAATAGGAGGTCGAGTGACTGCCGAAAAGGATTTTCTGAGCCGCAATCGAATTTCCTAGGGAAGCGTTGTGTAGTCTAGTTAGCCAATACAAGTTCCAGGTAGGAGTGAAAATAGCAAGGACTAGGCAGAGTTGATTTGCTGGAAGGAAAAGAGATTTCCCAGTTATTTTTCAGTGAGAGATCGAGATCGCACACAGTTTTTCAATGATAGCAGCATTGCAAAGGCAATGCAGGGGCATCAGCAGTGTGATATCAGAGTACGACAGTGGAAGTGCAGATTGGTTTAGTTACAACATATAGCAGGAGAATCAGAGTAGCGCGGTAGTATGGTGGACAGTGATTGTCGAAGGATATTCTTCGAAGAGATTTCCAACTTCTCAATGAGAGAGGGAGATCTATTTGCAGAAGAGGAGGATGCAGTCTCTCCAGAGTGTGAGTTGACTAAGTGAGAGGGAGTTATCGTGGCAACAAGATACCTTGTCAATCAGATCAATTTGCAGAGGAGTAGTTCCTAGTTTGATCGTTCAATTTCGAGTGGAGGCTAAGTTATTCTCCCAGCAATGCGAGTTTGCTAGAGAGGACACGGTAAATTCTCAATCTGCATTTGCAAAGGTTGATTCAGGGTCTCAAAGGGAGGTTGAATTGATTTCGAGGGGCCAAGTATCTTCCAAGAGGTCAAATCAGCTAGGAGAAGTGAAGGAATGAATTTACCGGAGGTTTGCTAATTTATGGCAACCAGTTGTATCACAGATGTCAGACACCAGCAACGTGGATCAGTTCTGCTACAAGATGTTCCCACATATCAACAGGTTGCAGATATACTCATGAAGGCCTTGGGTAACAAAAAGTTTATCTTCTTCGAGGATGAGATAGGAGTAATGGAGAACACCTTCCTCGCTAAGAGGGAGCATTAGTTTTTGGTAGCAACGGACAAGTGTTTTAGTCAAAATGGCGTCTAAGAGGCTAAGGAACACAAGATCTCCAAAGTCTAGAAAAGGTTTCGATTGAAAAGCCTTAGAATCACCTCAATTAGATTAATTAGCCAATAATTAAATGTTTCCTAAGTCTAACTTAGGAAAACTGGTTAATTAAATCAGATTAATTGATGGACGTCAATTTTACTCTTGAGACTTCCAGAAAAGTCACTTGATGTGTTCAATACGATCTGAGCCATCAATAGGGATGTGATCATGGTTGTTGTTGATAAACAGAGGATTTTAAGAGCAAGTTGATGGAGTTTGGAGAAGACACAGAAAACAAAAGAGAAATTCAACTACCCAGTGTGAAAGTTTCAAAACAGAAACCCTATTGCAGTGTCTAGATCTACTTCACCTACTTGTTTTATTCACATTTAACAAGTTATTTAAATGAAAAATTCAAAAAAATACTAAAGAAGACACTAGTTGTAGCCTACGCATCTACACATCATTTACTGAACAATACACACATGTGACAAGATTACACGCGATTTTTCGGATAAATATCCCCAGAAAAACCCAATGCAGGAAAATCGGTGCAGTAGCTGTAGAGGGTTTTTATTATTATGCAGAATCTGAATACAAAAATCTGGGCACCAGACAAGGTTGGCCCTACAGAGAAATTACACAACAATAAGTACCTTTCACTCGGAGACAGAAGATACAGCTGTATCACACCCTCAAACGGGATTTATAGATCACGAGCCCCTTTTGGCCCACTAGAACCCTCAGCGCTGCCTCTGCATCAGTCCTTAACTAACCAACGTCCCCACTGCGTCACCCTGACTGGTGTTGCGCTGCCCCGGCTGGGACTGTGTCACCCTAACTGGTGTTGCGCTGCCCCGACTGGGAATGCGTCACTCTAACTGGTGTTGCGCTACCCCTGCGCTGCGTTGGCTGGGTCTGCATCACCCTGGCTGGGCTTCCGCAGTCTCTGCATGGAGCTGGTTGAACTGCATCCTCCTGGCTGGCTCTGCGCTGACTGGTACACACTCCCCCTCCATCTTGCTGTATTCTCGGCCTTGGATCAACTCATCCCTCGCTAATCTCTGCCCCTCACTGCACTGCAACTCATTCCGAATTTCTCAGCAAAACCCCGCCCCGGAATGTAATATTCCCAATTAGCTGCAGCTAATTAGCAATATTAATTTTTGGCCAGTTTACTTTTATAAAGTTAAAGTCAATTAATAAAGTGGGTGAGAAGACACTCAACCTACACTTAGGAAATAAAACACTTCCTAAAGTCACTTGAGCACATTTAATTGACAGCGTGGGGCCCAGGGGTCGAAGTGACAACCTGGGGATAGTGGCAGCGTGGGCAGCGTGGGCCCATGGCAGCACAAAGAGATGGACAGTGTGGCCAAGAGGGGCAACGCAGTTTTTGTGGGGCCTAGGGAAGATAAAGGATCTCCAAGCATAAAGAGAGGGAGAGGCTCCTCATTTGCTCATTCAATTATGTATCTTTGTTTTGTCTATTGACATTGAGCAAACTTTTGCTATTGAGCAAAATCTACAATTGTTGTTTAGCACACCAGGTGTCTCCAAGCAGAGATCCCAACCTCAGCCCTGGGGGACTTCGAGTGCCTGCTCGGGTGAGGAGTTCTATCCGTTGATTTTCAGGTGGGAGCTATACCATCTTTAGCAGGGATTATGCACTTCCTTGGGCAGCGCAGTCTTGAGGAGAGACCACGCAGTTCTTGGAGGAGGTAGTGTCGGAAGCGGAGATTTATCAGGGGATTCAGCCCGAGATAGTGAGAAGGGATCAAGCCTTAGCTATTCCATCATTTTGGTAGAGGAGGAGGCCACCATTTGCAAAGACACATTCAGGGCCAGCGTATTCCATTGGGACAACGTTATTTCTCAAGGGAGGTGATTTTCTGGGTTCATCCATTCCGGAAACCCTTTCTGGGCTTTTCTTGGTATTACTTGGAAAGCTCATCTCCAGAGTCCCATATTTTTCTGAGCAGGGGTACAACCCCAAAGAGTCAACCTATTCCAGTAGCAGCAGTAGTCCGGCAGCAGTAGCGGCAACAGCTTGGAGACAACGCAGTCACTGATAGAGCATCCATTCCGGGAGTATTTCTGAGAGTATCTCTAGCTTGCCTTGTGCAAGCAAAGGTGCCATCATTTTGATCACCTTTTGTACTTATTATCACTTTCAGTTATATAATGAAATGGCTCAGCGTTCTCCATGTTTTGCATTCTATGTGTGATGTCTCTCTATTCGCTGTAGTTTCATGTTTATGTTGCTTTATATTGCTATTTATTTCTACACGAAATATTACAGTGGTATCAAAGCTCATAGACTTGGTCCAGCCTGTGGAGCAGATTGTCTATAACACCCGCAGGAAAACCATACATCACTTATTGAGGAAGGAGGTATAAGGACCAAGAGAGGAGGCTTGAGTCCACTTTTGGAGAGAGTGACCGCATTCCGGTAGTGGACGCAGAAGAGGAGGAACCTATGGCAGAAGAGAAAGATGAAAGGAAGGAGTTCGGGGAACTTCTCCTAACATCTATGCAGGAATTGTCGAGGAGGATAGAGGAGATGGGAGAGAAGTTCACTACAGACCAGAGACAATGTGAAACCCCAAGGGGTTTCCACACTGGAGAAGGGTCCGGCACATCCCATCATTTGTAGGAGCATCTCATAGCGCAGCAGATGGCATCACTGACTCCCCCACATTCCACGATGCCCACATTTCTAGCTACAGGCACGGGGGCAGGGGCACCTCAGGAACTGGAACCGATTCACATGGGGGATTATTTTGCCGAGTATCAATCCTACGGGCAAGAGTTTGGTGAAGCTCTCACTTTCCATGACTTTGTGCAGCTCAAGAAGGACAACAGACCCCGCAACCAAAACAAAGGGGCCAGATACACACAGAATGGGGATGTACAGCATATAGTGGGCATATTTTACTTGCCGACATTTGACGGATCCTCCAAGTGTCCAGCAAAGGCTTGGGTGGAGAAGTTGGATATTTACTTCCAGCTTAATCAGATGGCAGAGGGAGAGGCCATCAAGGTGGCAGCGCTGCGCCTGGAGGGTGAGGCCCACGATAGGTTGTTCCACGAGATGGCCACGCTGGGGCACTCAGCAGTGACAGCATATGGAGAGTTTACACGGAGGCCTATAGAGCGGTTTCATCGAAGGGATTCGAAGGAGCACTTTGTTGAGCTGACTAAGCTCAAGCAGACCGAGAGCCCAGACACATACATTTCTGAGTTTTTGAGACTCTCCGTGATGGTACCCGACATGTCTTCAGCCAGGATGATCTACATGTTCATTGATGGGTTGGCAGAACCTCTTCGGGGGTTAGTTAGATCGACGAGGCTGGTTACACTTCACGATGCAGTTGGGAGGACCAGGGACTTACAAGATTCCCTACCCAGGACCAGAGATCCTTTTCCCCAGAGACTGGCATTTCAGTTGAAGGAGAAGGACACGAGGGTTCCACCTCCAAAGGGGAACCAAGGCCGGGGGCATTTGGACGAAGAGACACAGAGAGATCTTAGACGAAAGAAGCTATGCTTCACATGCCAGGAGCCATGGGCACCAGGACATCGTTGTGCCGCTGGGAAGGCACACTACATAGAGCCTTAGAGGTCTTCTCTAACAGTGATGGGGAAGAGGATGTGTATGAGGAGATGGAGGCAGGAGGCAGTGGTGTAGTACAGAGAGGAGATCATCCACCACCTCCACCACCAAGAGCAGAGGGGCAGCATTTGCACTTACCGGGGGAGTCCTTGCTTCTTTGCGAGGGGTTCCCAAATACTTGACACTGCGTGTCCGGGGTACTGTGCAGGGACAGCGTGTTTCGGTATTAGTAGATAGTGGGGCTACCCACAATTTCATTGATGCACAATTGGTAGAGCGGAGGAGCATACCGACAAAGAGCTTTGATGGGTTTTCAGTTCTGGTACCAGGTGCCAGAACCATGCAGTGTGCCAGATATGTGTCAGCCTTGGCAGTGATTATGGGGACTTATACCCTGACAGATCATTTCTCTGTGGTGGACATTCCGGACACCAATGTGATATTGGGAGTGCAGTGGTTGATCACGCTGGCGAAGGTCACCACAGATTGGGAGACCTTGGAGATGGAGTGGACGGACAAGAAGACCGAGAAGCATGAAATGATTCGGAGCATGCACACTTATCCGCCATAGACAGTTTCAGCAAACCGGATGGAGGCAAACTTCCAGAAGGGAGATATAGAGTGGGCAGTGGAGCTACGTGTTTCGAAGGCAGGGTCTACAAGGCAGGCTGTACACCCAGATGTGCAGTCTATTTTGGACAAGTATGCCATGGTTTTTCGAGATATACTTCCAGGGCAACCACCGAATCGGGGGTTTGAGCACACTATTGAGCTTGAGCAGGGCATCCAGGTTGTGATTACTACACCCTATAGGCATCCCAAAGCCTACAGGGATGAGATTGAGAGGGCTATTCATGAGCTCTTAGCGCTAGGACACATCCGACCTAGCACTAGCTTGTTTGCTTCTTCTATTGTACTAGTGAAGAAGAAGGATGTCACCTTGAGGATGTGCATCAACTATTGGGCTCTCAACAAGAAGACCATGAAGAACCAATACCCAATCCCACAGATTGATGAGTTGAGGGGATCGAAGTTCTTCTCGAAGATTGATCTGAGATCGAGGTACCCCGAGATTCGCATGAGGGACCAGGATGTTCCCAAGACCGCTTTCAGATGTCACTACAGCCACTTCGAGTTTTTGGTGATGCCATTTGGGCTAACCAATGCACCAGCTACCTTCCAGTCCTGCATGAACCACATTTTCCGTGGTCAACTGAGGAAGTTTGTGTTGGTATTCTTTGATGACATCTTGATATACAGCCGGACGTGGGAGGAGCAGCTGCAGCACATTGAGGTTGTGTTGCGCATACTGGAGGAGCAACATTTCTATGCTAAGCTCTCCAAGTGCGAGTTTGGATTGATAGAGATGCTCTATGTGGGGCATATCATTGGTGTTGACGGAGTGAGAGTCCACACGGAGAAGATCAGGGCCATCCGAGATTGGCCAGAGCCGAAGAACGTGACTGAGCTTCGGGGATTTGTAGGCATTTGCACTTACTACCGGAAGTTCGTCAAGGGATTTTCCCAACTTGTTGCACCCCTCATAGATCTTACGAAGAAGGGGGCATTTAGTTGGACAGACACAGCACAGAGGGCCTTTAACAGGCTCAAGGAGGTGATGAGCAGCTACCTAGTTCTTGTGTTGCCAGATTTCACACAGCCTTTCGTCCTTGAGTGTGATGCATCGAGAGAGGGGGTAGGCGCAGTTTTGATGCAGGGGTGCCATCCCATACCTTTCGAGAGCAGGAAGCTATTGCCGCATGAGAGGTTGTATCTCATATACGACAAGGAAATGTTGGCTATTATGCATGCACTAACCAAGTTTCAGCAGTACTTGGTGGGGAACAGATTCAAGGTGAGGACTAACCACAACAGCCTTCAGTTCTTTTTAGAGCAGAAGTAGTTGCAGGAGAGGCAGCAGAAGTGGGTCAGCAAGATCCAGGCATACGATTTTGACATTGAGTATGTCAAGGGGAAGAACAGCGTGGTGGTTGATGCTCTCTCACGCAGACTGGTAGCGTTGTCCCTGATGAGTTTAGACACGGATTGGAGGGCTCAGTTTTTGGTGGAGTACTCCAAAGACCGTTTTTCTTGTGAGATCTTGGACGAACAAGTCATGGATGACAGATACAGGGTGATGGATGAGGTGATATATTTCAGAGATCGAATCTTCTTGACTGGGGGCTCTCAGCTCAAGGAGAAGGTGTTGCGTGCCTCACATGACTCACCACTATCACGCTACCAGGGGTTCACCAAAACCTACAGGGCCATCAGGGAGAGGTTCTCTTGGAAGGGCCTCAAGGAGGACGTACTTCGGCATGTCAGGGGGTGCAAAGTATGTCAGTGGAACAAGGGGGAGATGAGCCATCCAACAAGGTTACTACAGCCTCTTCCCATTCCAGAGGGGAAATGGGAGAGCATATCGATGGATTTCATCACAGGGTTGCCCGCGATGCAGGGTAAGGACTGTATCTTTGTAGTCGTTGATCGGCTGACAAAGTACGCACACTTCTTTGCCATATCAGCTCGGTACACAGCAGCGCAGGTGGCGGACCTGTTTTTCAGGGATGTTTTCAGGTTGCATGGTCTCCCAAAGACCATTGTTAGTGATCGGGACAGTCGTTTCATGGGCAGCTTTTGGCAGGAGCTCTTTCGTTTGGTGGGTACAAAGTAGACTCCGAGCACCAGTTACCACCCTCAGACGGATCGGCAGACATAGATAGTGAACAAGTGGCTGGAAGGCTACTTGCGAAACTATGTTACAGCGCAGCAGAAGGCATGGTTACGATGGTTGCACCTGGGGGAGTACTGCTACAACACTACTTTCCACATGTCCATTGGTATGTCTTCGTTTTACGCTTTATATGGATATCATGCTTTGTCTTTTGCTGACGTGATGTTTGGTGCTAGTAAGGCCCCCAGGGCCAAGGATTGGATCCAAGAGAGTCAGGATATACTCTGGGCCCTCAAGGACAACTTAGCTACAGCACAAAACCAACAAAAACTATATGTTGACAGAGGATGGGTTGAGAGGCAGCTTGAGGTAGGAGACTTGGTCTACCTATAGCTTCAGCCATACCGGCAGTCAACACTGAAGCAGAAGGGGGCCAAGCAGCTCAAGCCCTGCTTCTATGGACCATACAGGGTGATACGCAAGATCGGGAAGGTTGCATATGAGTTGGAGTTACCCACAAGTAGCAAGATCCATAACATCTTCCATGTCTCTTGCCTGAAAAAGGCATTGGGGCAGCAGGTGACTGCAACAAAGGAGCTTCCACCAACAGATGATGAGGGGCATTTGGTGTTACAGCCAGAAGCCATCATAGATACCAGGGAGAGGCAGCTACGGAGCAGGATAGTCAGGGAGTATTTGGTGAGGTGGAGGAACTTGCCGAATGAGGATGCCATTTGGGAGAGTGAGAAGATCTTGCAACCTCCATCATTGCAATTGCTTGAGGACAAGCAACGTTTTCGCGGGGATGACTGTAATATTCCCAATTAGCAGCAGCTAATTGGCAATATTAATTTTTGGCCAATTTACTTTTATAAAGTTAAAATCAGTTAATAAAGTGGGTGAGAAAACACTCAACCTACACTTAGGAAATAAAACACTTCCTAAAGTCACTTGAGTACATTTAATTGATAGCGTGGGGCCCAAGGTCGAAGTGACAGCGTGGGGATACTGGCAGCGTGGGTAGCATGGGCCCATGGCAGCGCAGAGAGAGATGGACAGCGTGGCCAAGAGGGACAGCGTAGTTTTGGTGGGGCCTAAGGGAGAGAGGCTCTCCAAGCATAAAGAGAGGGAGAGGCTCCTCATTTGCTCATTCGATTACGCATTTTTGTTTTGTCTATTGACATTGAGCACGCTTTTGCTGTTGAGCAAAGTCTGCAAGTGTTGTTTAGCACACCGGGTGTCTCCGAGCGGAGATCCCAACCTCAGCCCTGGGGGACTCCGAGTGCCTGCTCGGGTGAGGAAAACTATCTGTTGATTTTCAGGTGGGAGCTATAGCATCTTCAGCAAGGATTACGCACTTGCTTGGGTAGCTCAGTCTTGAGGAGAGACCACGCAGTTCTTGGAGGAGGTAGTGCCGGGAGCAGAGATTTATCAGGCGATTCAGCCCAGGATAGTGAAAAGGGATTAGCCCTTAGCTATTCCATCATTTTGGTAGAGGAGAAGGTCACCATTTGCAGAGACACATTCAGGGCCAAGGTATTCCATTGGGACAGCGTTATTTCCAATGTTCTAGCGAGTTTCCGAGATGGGGAAACGCGAGAGCGGGGATACACACAAGGGGGACGTATATAAGCAATCCCAAAATTTGGGGAATTTTTGGGGAAATGGGTGGACGTCAAAGTCATAAAAATTATAAAATTAAAAATAACTAAATAGAAAATCTTAGTAATTATTCATTGTACATCTAAAGAATGAATATGATCGTCATTACATATTAGACTTTTATCATTGATTCATTTATGAATTATCATTTGACATTTTTGCATTATAATTTAAATTTATAAATCTAGATTCTAAAAGTAAATTACTAAATTGAATCCATCATTTGACATTATGCAATGTTCCATCTAAATTCATGTATCATCATTTGGCATGATGCAAGGTACATCTAAATTAAATTAATAAATTCATCATTTGACAATTGAAATTCAAATTATGCAATGCACATAAACTTATACTATATAGGTTTAATATAATTTCATTTTTTTAAATTTTATTTAAATTTTAATATAATTTAATTAATTAATTAATTAATTTAATTTAATTTTTAAGTTTTAACAAGATTGATGTTTTAATATAATTTAAGTTTTTCTATTTTTGTTGTTTTTTTTAATTTGTCATATATTTAAATTTGTATTTTTTTTTAATTTTTAATGTTTTATAAAAATTATTAGGCAGCAAGAGCAGCAGCAGACGGCAGCAGGAGCAGCGTGATTTTCAGGAAACCCTTTAGGGGTTACGCAGAGACCCTTAGGGGCAACGTAGTGACTGCATCACCCAGTCTGGGGTAACGCAGTCCCATCCAGTGACAGCGCTGAGCATTTGGAGGCCTTCAGAGGCTGACGCAGTGTCTTTCAGGGGCAAATCTGGGGTTTCTAGGCCTAGATCTGGCTGAGTTCTGTAAATCCCGTTTGAGGGTGTGGATCAGTCAGTATTGTTGGTCTTAGATCGGCTAGGTGCTGCAGATCTAGAGTTTTCTCTGTAGGGTTTTCCAAATCTGGAACCCAGAGTTGTGTATTCAGAAATATTCTTAATAATAGAACCCTCCAACAGCCAGAGACCGGTTTTCCCACATTGGGTTTTTCCGGGGACAGTTTGTCTAGAAATAACTGAGTCACTTTGCCTATGTGTGCATGTGCTTATTCTAGATCTGAATTGGTAGAGATCTGTTATGTGTTTTGCTTTGATGTTAACCTGAATTTATTCAGTTGATAACTTGTATAAGTAGGAGAAGTTTAACTGGATTAACAAAAATAATTTCTGCATAAGAATTAAGATTCAGAAATTTCTACATGGTATCAGAGGAATTGCAGATCTAGAAGGGTCATCAGCTGAAGCATCTGAAGGATCTAGCTACAGAAAGCAACTGGAAAGGTAGCAAAAAGCATATCTGAAGGGACAACGCAGTTTTCAAAAGGAGATTCACGCAAAGGGAAGGGTGACATTGTCCAATGCTGTGTCCTAGCAAGCCCACACAATTACTGCGCAGAAACAACATTGGTTGGGTCTGAAGCCAGCCAATGTGATTCAGATTTGCGTCTGTCAGATCCAGAAAAATTCTGCAGAAAAGTTGCAGAAATTCAGAAGAGCTAGTGGGGTTAAACTTCTGAAGTTTTCAAATTTTTAACCTTAGCACAAGTGACAAAGTTTGGGAAGAGATCAGCTTCTCAGAGAGTTTCTTGCTAAAGGAAACTTGCAGTTTGGTTAGAGGATCAAAGAAGAAGTTGAATCATAGTTGATTTGGTAGATTTCCAAGGAGGGTAATCAAGTGTCAGAGGGAGAAGAGGGTTCCCAGTTTGAAAAGGACCCTAGATCCAAGATCTCTCGCATAGAGAGGAGGAGCTCTGACAGATTTGTTGAGCAAATGGCCGAAAATGACGTAGCCATGAGTACTAATGAACCACAAAGGTGGGGTGACATGGATATGTAGAAGAGCTACATAGAAGAAGGGGGGATCCTTGAGCAGCTCATCTCTTGGATCACAAGCGAGCTACAGCAGCCTTAAGACAGTAGCGGGACAAGTGGAGAAGTGAGTGCATAGATCACAAATGAGGCAGAGGTAGAGGCAGATCTGGAGGCTGGGAGGAGCAGCACAGTGCATAGCAACAGCAGCGTAGAAGCAGTAGCAGCGCAGAGCAGTGCTGCTTACACAGTGGAGAGCTGCAGCAGCGCAGAGAGCTTCAGGGACAGCGCAGTGCAGCAGCAGCGTGATAGATTTCAGCACAAGGAGCTGATATGACTTCAGTAATGCAAAGGGAGTTTGATTACGCAGGCAGAGCTGTAGCTATGCATGGTTCTTTAGATGCCAGCACAAGTCAGTAGCCTATGGAGCTTCAGTGATGAGGATGCAACCCATCTGACTTGTTTGTCAAAGATTGGGCAGGAGATTCGGTTGTTTCTCTCAACAACTGAAGTTGCTGTGCAGCAGATCAGTAGTGGCAATGCTATGAGCAGTTGGACTAAGTCCCCGAAAACTGAGAAAGATATCAATCACACATTGACCTAAAAACCATTGACCCAAGCATGAAATCCATGCTTTATTAAGTGAATATGTGAGGTTGAATTCCCTTGATGAGGCCGACTTGTTCAGGTTGAGGCCGACTTGGTGGAGGAGACCTAGAAGACATAATTTAAATAAAAATATTTTTTTTTTTTGGTAGATGAAGCCCAAGAAGGGTCTTTTACATGATGACAAAGACAAGGACTCTTGACATAAATCCTAGAACCCTACAATGGAGGCTTTGACCTAAAAACCATTGACCCAAGCATGAAATCCATGCTTTATTAAGTCAATTCTTTTTATAATAAAATTTCTTTTTCTTTCTGTTGATAAATTCATTACATCATGACTCAAGTACAGTTATGAAGACCGACACTAGTTACATTTTTCAACAAGAAGCAATAGCACTTAGCAGTTTGGAGTTGGACAA
This sequence comes from Pinus albicaulis, assembly GCA_034641835.2. Taxonomy (NCBI): domain Eukaryota; kingdom Viridiplantae; phylum Streptophyta; class Pinopsida; order Pinales; family Pinaceae; genus Pinus; species Pinus albicaulis. The sequence continues at coordinate 574,616,379 of CM076575.1, read as the reverse complement.
TGATGGCTTGACCTCCTGGCTTGAGCTGCGCACTAATTATAAAAGCTATCCCACTCCCTTTTCTACACTTGGACTAAGCGCTAGATGTCTCATTGCTATTCTGAGAATTCAACTTACTAGAGTACTGAGATGCAATGACTAAGCAAAAGGGCTTGTTAACAAACAAGACGAGAGGCCTTGAAGAATCTGTTATTACCTGGTACTGAAACAATGCTGGAGATTTCAAGGATATAAAGAGAAGAAACAGCTATAACATGCTCGGGATTTATCATGACAGAGCAATTTCAATTTTCCACCATAGAGTTCGATAGTAACAATGTTTCCTTAATTCACTAGGCACTTTGAAACAGTAAACCCTAAATTTTTTCATTGAAAGTAACAGAGAACAAGAGGTACAAGAGAACTAAGTAACATTTTGAAACATCCATGATGGCTTTCTAATCTGCTTAGAAGATTTCTCACACAAATAAATCTTGAATAGTTGGCAAAATTTGGCCACGTGCATCTAACAAGGAAAACTATCTGGAAGTAAATATGTAACCACACCAATATTACAGGAAATATTCTAAGAACACTATCCTCAAGTTCTTTAATACAGTTTTGAGCGGAATGTTGCAGATATAACCTGTTTATGGCCTCCGCATGACACCAAAGCATTGCAGCCTTTACACTCCATTGTAGTTTGGCATAGAACAGGAAGTGAGAACTGAACAGAGAGAAAGGGCCTGCAGAGAATTAATAGAAAGTGTCACTCAAACCTCGTAATCTTTTATTATGTTTCTAAAAACCTTCACTTGCATTTGCCACAAACCTTTCTTCACTTTCTCCAGTAACAGAAAAAATATATGGCAGAAGCTCCTGAAATTGTTTTTGGTATGCTGATGGTGATTCTGCAAGGTACCTGTAGGGACATTTCATCTACACATTATCTTTAAGAAATTACTAAGAAAACATTCATAGTTCAAAAACCAGAATGAACATCATATTAAGCATCAATAATCATGTGTATTGTAGATGTCACTCAAAACAGTGAGTGATTTAATCACTAAGGTAGCGCTCATTTCATTTGAGAAATTCCAGACCTTCCAGAGTAGAGTAGCCTCATTTTAAATGTAGCAGATCCTACAAGAATAGGGCTTTGAGTCGGGACTTTTATGTCAACTTATTATTAACTCACATTTGTACTCTCTTAAACAAAGAAAATGCCTATGGAGAGGCTGACCAGTCTAAAGAACTCTCAGTGGTAATAAAATCAAATTTGACAGCACTGTTAAGCTACAACCAGTGCAATATCTAAATAGTCCATATGCTTCTTTTGCCTGTCCAGCTCTCAAACATTAAGTTAAGGACCATCCTCTGGTTAGACAAAGAAACGCTGAAGATGACACAAACAGAAATAAAAAGCTGAGAAAACTCCTCAAGAAACTAATAAAGGGAATCAAAATGCCAAAAGGGGATATAAGCAGATGTTCCCAAAAAAAAGTGGTGCATGGCTGCTAAATCTGAGAGACTAATCAAAGCTGTTGACAACTTATATCATGAGATTCTTTGGCCAGGAAATCCCCTCTGTGCACTATCAAATCGCTCCATCAATGAAAAAATATGGCAGTTCATGCATCATGAAATAAATTTCTCACACCTTCATTATATTAGGTTGTCCATTAGACCAAAAATCTACAATCTTGACCCTAGAATCACCATCATACATGTCACAAATAGAATCCCTATCAAATAAAAACAACTTCTGTCCCATCTATGCCTTTCAATATGGAAAAAAAAGTATCTATATTTTCAATCTCATGGATGTCATGCTCTTCATTAAATGAGGGTTTCTCCACAAAGTTCTCCTTTTCCAAATCACCGAAGGATGTATCATGTAACAAACAAAGTTTGTACTCTACAATAATCTTCAGAACACTTAGTACACGAAGTCATGCATTGAGGATAAGTAACATATTTTGAATAGTGTATAAAAGAATTGATATGAGATATGATTGTTACAAATGAGGGCCCACTTATATACCTAGGCAAGTGCCATTAGACATGCCTCTTCTATACTAATCAGTCATTAAAGATCACTAATTAATCATTATTATGATTATTATAATTATTCATATTTACATTATTTTTATATAAATTATATTCATAACATATCACAAGACTAAAAAATTTGGAAATGAGTGTAACTCACAGAACCCCTATTTTCATGTGAATGAGAGAAAGATTCTTGGATGATTTCACCATCAAGGTCTTTATCTAAGTCCTCCTCGTACATCTGATCCTCATTAAGATATAATGAAGCAGTCATTATAATTTTCCAAGAAATGGACTTTATCCCTAGCAACAGGGCCAAAAGGTTACCTCCCAACCTTTACTTAAAAATAAAATCCCTAATCCACAAGGAACAATGTGTAAGGGAACTACTAAGACAATCATTATTGTCACCTAAGTAACCTGTCCTCTTCACTTTATGTTGACTTTTGGTAGCATCGGAAGTGCTCTAAGCCCCAAAATTTGTGGAGAGGATTACACAATAGTATTCCAAAGAACCCTGTAACCGTTTGAGAAAATTCCACTCGGTTCATGTTTTATTGTAAAAATTAATTATTTTAATGGGGACCCTAAGTCTAACTTAGGGAAATTAAATAATTAAAAGGTATTAATAAAACAGAGTGAGAATGATCTAGAAATCGAAGATCAAGTCATGTTATAATCTTAGCCGTTGATTAGAGATAGAATCTCGGCCGTTTATTTCTCAACGAGAAGACTATAAAGGTAGGCTTGAGGGTCATTTGGAAAGACACACCGAGTGAATCTAGAGATCAAATTCTTCTGACGGAGCAAGTGCTCGGACGAAGATCAAATCTAAGTGATTTAGTGCAGTGAAGGGCAGAAGCAGTTATTGGTCGGAGGATCTTCTCCGGGACCAAGAGTACATAACAGAGAGGCAGCAGAGACAACAAACGAAGCAGTGCAACCACCAGGAGAGGTGGCGCAGTCCCCATAAGGGGTAACGCAAGACCACGAAGGGTCCACGAAGGGCCTCTGCAGTGTTTCCAAGGGACAGTCCAAGATTTTGCTTGAGATCGGGGTTTCTGAGCCCGGAGGGCTGAAACTTGATTTTCTGAGAGGCAGATCAATTCGGAGAGGAGTTGACAATGTCCACAGCCATCCCCATGTAGGCCTACACATCTACTGCGCAGAGGAGCGCAGAGGGAGTTGGGGTTTCGCTAGATCAGATCCGGATCAGCCAGGACTTGCAGTGTGAGGTAAAACTCACTATATTTTTGTCTGTTGTGATCTCTCTATACTGGATAGCTAGCAATGCATCCAGAGATTGTATTCATAAAATTGTTGCTTAATAATACAAACCCTCAGATCTACTGCACCGATTTTCCCGCATTGGGTTTTTCTGGGGACTTAGTCCAAAATAAAGGTGTCCTATGTGTGATTAATTTCTTGCTTAGTTCCCTCGTTTCAAAATCATATTTAATTAAGTGTAGGTTGTTTCAGTAGTTTACTTCAATAATTCATGATTCATTTTGAATTAATTCTGTAAATGTAATTTACATAATAGGAGAATTAAACTCATATAGTTGCAGTAGGATTCCTAAGATTGTCAGATCTAGGAACTTTCACATGGTATCAAAGCATTTGATGTGAAAAAGGAAGAGCGGATCTGAGCACTGAAGTGAAGGCCGAATTGTTGCAGCAGCAGCAACAGAGCGAATCCCTAGAGGGATTGCGTTGTTCTAGCCAGAAGGGCTGAATTTTCGAGGTTGTCTCTCTCTGAGTGAGTCGACGGAGAGGTAGGTCTTCCAGTTCGAGATTTTTCCGTCGCAGAGGGAGCAGCACAGAGTCTTCACACAGAGCCAAAGGGATGCAGTTTTTCTGCAAGTAGTTGTTGGGTAGAGAAGCGTCAGAAGAAAGAAAAGAGCACATAGCGGGGAATTCTTGCTCAGTGAGTTCCTAGTCGAGGAATTCAGCATTTTTCCAAGATCTGAGCGGCAGATTCGGGCAATAGATCTATGATCTCCACAAGGAGTGTGTAACCCTACCTAGTGTTCCACAAAGGGGGAAGAAGAGGGAGCAGTTCGATAGTTTTCAGCTGAGATGGCATCTCATGGTCTTAGAGATCAGGACCGGTTGGAGGGTTCCTCCAACAACGTAATCTGGAAGGAAAGGATCCAATTCCTTCTGGATAAATATGATCTCAAGACATTCGTGGTGAATGTGGTTGTTGTACCTTCAGATCCGGATCAACTTAAGAAGTATCGGTCTGATATGGCAAAGGCCAAGAGGATGATCCTTAATGGTGTCAAGGATCACACAGTCTCTCATGTAGCTGGCAATAACACCACCAGGGAGATGTGGGAGGCCTTGTCCTTGTTGTACAAAGGAACTTTCAAGCAGCTGAAGATGTACTTGGAGCAGAAGCTCTGAATGATCCATATGCAAAAGGGGGAGCGCATTTCTTCGTTTCGTACGAGACTTTAGGAGATTCGAGACCAGTTGGCAACCGTGGGATCCACCCCTTCCTCGGAAACTATGGTGAGGCTAGCCCTTAACGCAGTCACGGAGGAGTGGCAAGTTTTTTTCCAAAGCATTTTGGGCAAGGCTATGCTTCCTAGTTGGGAGCAGATGTGGTCAGCACTTCAGGAGGAAGAGCTGAGGAGATATCTAGTCAAGTGCAAGCTTGATGGTAGCAGTAGAAGCGGATCTAAGAGTCTGGAGGAGAAGGAGGATGCAGCCCTCACATTGAAAGCGAAGCAAGGGCAACAGAGACAAAAGAGAGATGTCTCGAAGGTGAAATGCTTTAGATATGGAGAGATGGGCCACTTTGCATCACACTGTCCTTTGAAGAAAAAGGACAAGGATGAGAAGCACGATCTAAAAGTTGCAGCCGCAAAGACTGAGCAGGATGAGTTCTCCATGAGTGTCCATGCTTCTCCAGGTGAGAAGTGGGGTGATATTGAACTGTAGTTCACTTCGAACTTCAGTTGGGCAGGATCCTTGAGGAGCCCACCTCATGGATCATTACCTTGCTACGGGAGCCCATATTTGCAGTAGCGGAATGGAGGAGTCTTCAGTGGGAGCCGAGGAGTGATGGAGCGACAGTTGCAGTAAGTAGCAGCGCCTATTTCTGGAACAGCGCAAGGCAGAGCAGCAGTAGCAGCACAGTGCACAAGAGTGCAACGCAGTGCATAGCAGTGTTGCGCAGTGCATAGCAGCAGCAACACAGTGGATCAGAGGGACACCGCAGTAGTAATCAGCAATCAAAGTCTTCAGCACCGAGGTGCATCCACTGAACACTTGTTCAGTCTTTGGGTGATTTCAGCAGCTGAGTTGCAGTACAGATGTAGTGTTAGCAGTGGCAGTGCTAGCAACATAGCAAATGCAAAACTTGAGAGAGAGTTGTAGTACAAATGCAGCAGGGGCAGTGGTAGTGTCATGGGCAGCAGTACAGTTGCAACAACAGCTCAGTGGTTGGTGGACAGCTTGTTAGACATCAGCAGTGCAAAGGATGCTTCAGGGTTAGAGAAGTATGCAGAAGGCATATTGTTAGATCACTTTCCTCGCGAAGAGGAAGTGTTGATTTCTGGTAGCATCGAAAGTGCTCGAAGCCCCAAATTTTGTCTAGAGGCTTAGCCACTGGTATTCCAAAGAACCCAGAAACCGTTTGTGAAAATTCCACTCAGTTCATGCTTTATTGTAAAAATTAATTATTTTAATGGGGACCCTAAGTCTAATTTAGGAAAATTAAATAATTAAAAGGTATTAATAAAACAAAGTGAGAATGATCTAGAAAGCGAAGATCAAGTCATGTTATAATCTTAGTGGTTGATTTCTCAACGAGAAGACGATAAAAGTAGGCTTGAGGGTCATTTGGAAAGACACACCGAGTGAATCTAGAGGTCAAATTCTTTTGAAAGAGCAAGTGCTCGGGCGAAGATTAGATCTAAGTGATTCAGTGTAGTGAGGGGCAAAATCAGTTATTGGTCGGAGGATCTTCTCCAGGACAAAGAATACATAGCAGAGAGGCAACAGAGACAACAAAGCAGCCACCAGGAGAGGTGACGCAGTCCCCAAAAGGGGTGATGCAGGGCCCACGCAGGGACTACGCCGTATTTCCAAGAGGCAATCAGAGATTTTGCTGGAGATCGGGGTTTCTGAGCCAGGAGAGTTGAAACTTGAGTTTCTGAGAGGCAGATCGATTAAGAGAGGAGGTGATGCAGTCCACAACCATCCCCATGCAGGCCTACACATCTACTGCGTAGAGGCAGTGCAGAGGGAGCTAGGGTTTCACCAGTTCAAATCCAGGTCAGCCGGGACTTGCAGTGTGAGGTAAAACTCAGTATATTTTTGTCTGTCATGATTTCTTTGTACTGGATAGCCAGCAAGGCACCGAGAGATTGTATTCAGAAAACTGCTGCTTAATAATACAAACACTCAGATCTGCTACACCGGTTATCCCACATTGGGTTTTTCTGGGGACTTAGTCCAAAATAAAGGTGTCCTATGTGTGATTGATTCCTTGCTCAGTTTCCTTGTTTCAAAATCATATTTAATTATGTGTAGGTTGTTTCAGTAGTTTACTTCAATAATTCATGATTCATTCTGAATTAATTCTGTAAATTTAATTTACATAACAAGAGAAGTAAACTCAGATAGTTGCAGTAGGATTCCTAAGATTGTCAAATCTAGGAATTTTCACACTTTAGGCTTGCTCTCCTCCAGCTAAAGCTGAGTATCCCTAATAAGATTACTAAAGGTAAGCAATGAGGCACAAGGTGATATGAGAGTGAGTTTAACAAAACAATATTTTTTTAGTTTTAAAAGTGTCTAAAAGAGTGATGGAAGGAAATAGTGATAAGTGTCAATCCAACCAGGACAATGTAGTCAAGGGGCTATCTAGGAGGGATTATTTTCATGTGTACTAGGAATGGCAATAAGACTAGAAGACTCAATAACTGGACTCTAATCTTGTTGGGATTAATGCGAAAATTCTATAACAAAGAGATCCAAAAGGTCCTCTTTCGACTAGGGAACTCAACTTTAACCTAGAAATTGAAATCAATAAACTTGCTAGAATTCTCAGATGATATCTAAATAAAACTACTTTGGGCCTGTAGGTAATGTACCGCCTAGTGATCTGTGTGGATAATTGACTCCTTTCGCATCATATAGTGTTTCCACTTCTTGATAGCTTGTACCAGGGCACAAAGCTCCATGAAACACTTCAAAATGGTAGCATACAAGCTCCCTTCCTACATCAAGACCATCATCAGGCAAGAAACAACAAACTTGTTCTTTTGACAGGTCTAGGTGCACTTTGGGATACCAAGGAACATCGTTTCAGATCGGGGCACTATATTTTTTAATGCATTTTGGACTACATTGTGGGAGAAGATGGACACAAAATTGAAGAGGTCTACATCATTCTATCTACAGATAGATGGGAAAACAAAATTAGTCAACAGGCCTTTGGTGTAACTTTTGAGGCGCTATAATCATAAGCATTTGAAGACATCGGATGAAAATCCGATATATTACTATATACAACACACTTATAACAAAGCAATCCACATTTCTACTGACAAGTCCCCATTTGAATCTTGTTTTGGATATCTGCAACCTTCACCTTTAGACATTGCATATGGACAACAAGGAGGAGCAACAGAGGATCTCATAGGGGATGCTTTACGGGTAGAGAAATTTGTTGAGATTGGGCAGATCCATTTTCCAGTACGGGAGACACCAAAGAAATCACAAGAAAAGCAAAAGGCTATGCATGATCAACACAAAACAGAAATATTATTTAAAGTGGGAGATCGAGTATGATTACAACTGTACAAGGAGAGGTTACAAGATCCTGCTAAGAAAATCAAGGCTCTACAATAGGGTCCTTTTGAGATATTGGAAAAGGTGGGAGATGATGCCCACAAACTCAGTCTACCCCCATAAATGCACATTTATTGAGTGGTGAATGTGGAAAATCTAAAACTCTATTAGCCTTCCATGTTGGACTAGGAACAAGAACACATCCTACCCTCCATAGATGATTTAGTACCAAATGCTCAAGTGAGTTGACATAGCATATAGTGTTGTAGAAGAGGTATAAAACTACAATACAAGGGCGACATGACCTTCAACAAAATAAGGTTGAAAGGATAGCTTTTAGACAAGGCTGAATGGCATTCTAGGGAGGAAGTAGAAGAAAAATATCCTCACCTCATTCGGTCAAATATTTTGGGGACCAAAAGCCTCCAAAAACAGGGAGGTATGATCCAAATCGAATCATTATATTATTTTTTGGTGGTCTGGATGCAGGAGTCAAGGATAAACTCTCAAATTTTGAGACAATTTCTTCTAATTCAGGTGGAACCTCTTCACGGTTTTTCTTCTGAGTATCAGTCATCAACCTCCAAAATTATTAGCCCCAAATTCAAATGCATCAAATACCCACTTTATAACCCTTCCATAAATGACGGAATCATAACTATTCAAATTATATGGAAGCATAAAAATCTTAGTTTTTAGAACTTTGAAGACATAAAGCAATTAACTGGAATTTATAAAAATATTGCATCCGAATTTCTATTTAAACCATACGCATCTAAATATGTGATAATCGTTGGATCTCCAACGATTATGCGAAAGTCGTCAGATTAAATATGTGTTAGATGATTAGCTTCAAGTTATAAATTTGGATTTATAAACCATCGGGTCCGTTTGAATTCTTAACTTCCTTGCAACTTGAAATGCAATATCCGTTGATCATACTGGCACCTTAATCGAACGGTTCTCCAACTTCTAAGACTCTGGTTAATTCATTTCAGGTTTGGATTGAATATTAAACCTCCCTGTCACTTTAACTACGAATGCTCTCAGATTTCAAATTGGATGGTTGCAATTCCCTCTCACTGCTTACGCATTACAGTGTTTTCGTTTTCTTCAACTCTGCCAAATTTGAAGTCTTCTAAAAAAAACTACAATTCTCAAGTATCAATAATTAACAGCCCCTTTTAAATTAACAATACAACCAGACATATTTTCTTTCATAATGGACGCATAGATTTAAAGGAAAACATACATACAGTGATCAATTAAATAGAACTCAACCTGAATTTCATCAACGCAAAATTATTTCGAAGAAAATTAATCTCTAGGATTTGGCATTTACGAACAACTATATAGGTACAGAGGAAAATGTAATTTTTCTCTATTCGATTTCTTTTTCCATCAAATCCTCCTCCCCTGGATACATTCCAAACTTACATTTTAAATATATATTGTTCATATAAACAAATTGATCAAACTCTATGGATCGAATTTGTCCAATTTTAGATTAAATCCTATTACCAGATATTCTCCCTAAAAATCCTCAACTAAAACTAAATTCAATGAATCAAATACAAGCTATCCAAATCCCTAAATACTAGTCAAATCTCTATCTATCAAAACAGTAAATTGCCAGCTAAAGGATCCCACTCCTTTGCTTGTAAACTTTTTTTGTATTCTTGGAATAATAACGAAGTCCTTTTTCCCCTCAAGCCTCATGCTCCTGCATCATTTTTCATCCATTTGGATGCCTTTCAAGTGGGTAAAACCTTGTTTCATCAGTGTTGCACCCTATGACGCCATCCTACACTTGAAGACCTTTCCAATGATGCAAGAATTGTGTCAATTAGAGTTTCAATGCAAAAGGTATGCCTCCCGAATGTTGACTTATCATGTTTGACCACCATGTTGAGATTTTGTATAGTTGGTTTAGCATCAGGTGTGCTCTAGCCCTAAAACTTTGTGGAGGGGCTAAGACACACTTGAACTCCAAAACCCAGAAAGTGTTTTGTGAAATTTCCGCTGGTGTTCAAGTTATTCAAATAATTAATTATTTTAATGGATTTCCTAAGTCTAAACTAAGGAAAATTAAATAATTAAAGTGAATTAATTAACACATCTGCTGAAATGTTTTAAAAGACACGGATCAAGCAATCTTTTAATCTCAGTCATTGATGAGTGTTTTAATCTCGGTCGTTGATGAGATCATCGAAAAAGTATAAGAGAAAGGCTTGAGGGTCAGTTGGAGATAGACACACAGTTGCAGAACCGAGAGACTAATCTGAAATTCTAGGGCAGGGTTTGCTAAGAATTTCGAGAGGAGTTTTCTGCAGTGAGAGGTAGTATTGGCTGAGGGGATGATCTGATCCCGGAGCCAAGAGTCAGTAAGAGGCAGAGGAGCAGCAAACAAAGACAGCATATAGTCTCAGAGAGCAGTAGCAGCAGCTACGCAGGCCAAGGAAAGGGCAGCACTGCAACTCCAAAGGGTTTCTAAATTACGGAAAGGGTCTCCAAGACCAGTGTAAGGCCTACATCACCCTCTCTGGGGTTATGCAGTCCCTCTCTAGGCAGCGCAGTGGCACAAAGAGCCAGGCAGGGCTGAAGTTGGGGCTTTAGGGGCAGTGCTGGGGTTTCTAGGGCCAAATCCAGGTTGAATCTTGTAAATCTCGTTTGAGGGTGTGGATCAGTCGAATATTTGGTCTTGCAACAGCAAGTTAGCTGCAGATTTCTTTTATTCTCTGTCAGGTTTTCCAGATCTGGAACCCAGATTTATTGTACTCAGAATCTACCTAATAAAATAAACCCTCATAATTGCTGCATCGGTTCTCCCGCTTTGGGTTTTTCCGGGGACTTATGTCCAAAAATCCATGTGTCACTTTGTTTGAATGAGCATAGTATTCAGTAAATGATCTGCATGCGTAGACTGTTAGTTGTGTTTACTTAGGTATTTTCTGAATCTAATTTATGAAGATAACTTGTATAATTTAAATAAAGTAGGAGAAGTAAACCAGATACTGCAGTAGAATTTTCACATGGTATCAGAGCAATTGCAGATCAAGCTGAATCTCCAGCAATCAGCTAAAGAATATTTTTCTGCAGGTTAGTAGCAGAAGCAGCAGAGATCCGGAAGGGGCAGCTTGATAGCAGGAGGACGCAGATTCAGAAGGCCATCAGGCTTACGCAGAGCCTCCCCAGTCCCACGTAAGGACTACGTCACCCAGTCTGGGGTTACGCAGTCCACTTATGAGCAGCATTGAGGCTGTGCTGGGCCAATCAGAGAAACGCAGTCCAGCACTCTTTCTGTTCCAAAAATCCTTTCCAAGATCTGGAAGCAATGCTTCAGATCTTCAACAGTGCTGGTGTGGTGGAGATTCTGTCGGTGCAGAATTGTGCCTAGCTAAGTCATCAAAGGCGGGAGGAAGACAGTTACTTAGCAGACCTGAGATTCGATCAGGAGGGTGATCGGAGAGTTCTGTCTGATTGTGTTTGGGTGGAAGATTTCCAGGAGGAAAATCAGTTTTCAAAAGAAGCAGTTACTAGAGGGTTTCTAGTCACCAAGAAACCCAGATCCAGAGTTTCTGTAGCCACAGAAAGAGGGAGAAGGGAACTGTTTATGTCAGATCTGAGCTAGATGGCTTCTCATGGGCTGAGAGACAAGGACAGGTTGGACGGTGTGCCCACCTTTGTCATCTGGAGGGCAAGGATCCTATCAGTCCTAGATGAGTACGACATCAAAGACCATGCAACGACTGTTCTAGTTGTCCCTGTAGATCCTGATCCTCTAAATAAATTTAAGGAGAACCAAGCGCGCACTAAGCGTTTGATTATGGACGTAGTGAAGGGTCACGTTGTACCACATATTGTTGAAAAGAACACAGCAAATGACATGTGGGTTGCTCTAGAAGCAATGTATCAAGGAAGCTCCATCCAACGGAAAATGCTCTTAGAGAATCACATGAGGCTTTTCCACATGCAGAAAGGTGAAGAAATAGATCCCTTCCTTTTTCGACTTCAGACCATTTGAAACCAACTGGTTGGCATGGGTGCAACTCCAGACGAAGGGCTCCTAGTGAGGACTGCCCTAAATGCAGTCTCCGAGGAATGGGAAACATATTTCCAGAGTATACTGGGCAGAGCAGTGTTACCATCCTGGGCAGACATGTGGGCTATCCTCCGCCAAGAGTTGATCAGGAGGATCACCAAGAAGCAAAATATCAGTGGTGGGACAGTCTGAGTGAAGAAGGAAGAGGAAGATGATGCATCCCTTGCATCAAAGGAAAGAAAACAACAAGGGAAGAAGAAGAGAACCTTTCCAAGGTCCGATGCTTTAACTGTGGATGAAGCTCCGCCTTATTGTAGAGCCTGTAATGATCTTCATGAAGAGGCTACTTGCCCCATTGTCAAAAGGATCATAGCTAGTAGAATGGCAAGGTCAAGTCATCAAATTAATGTTGTTGGTAAGGACTATCACATGCATATAGAAGATCATGAAAGTCAGGTTAAGGAGCCAGCTCAGATGATTAAGGATGTGCAGCCCAGTCATATGCAAATAATTCAAAACATGGAAGCTAACCAAATCAGTCTTCAAAATAAGATAACTTCCATGGAAGAAAGCCATGCACAGGAAATAAATGTCATGGAAAACAGGTTAAAAATGATGGAAGTTAATCATTCTAATCAGATGTCCATTATACAGAATTATATGATTGCAATGGAAGCAAGACACACCCAGGAAATGACTGCCATGAAGGAAAATCACTTGTTGGAAATAAAAAGTATGGAAGCAAATCAGACAAAATTAATAGTAAGGCATGCCGAGGAGATGAGTTCCATACAGAAGAAATTGGAAAAAATGGAAGAATTACAAAAATTTCAACTGAAATTTGATTATGAAGATTCATCAACAGATCACGAGACTTCTTGTCTGCAAAAGCCATTCTCATCTCATCACACGAAGGATTTCACTATGGTTTCAAAGGACGTTGAGAGAGACCAAGCTCATGTATCACCATTAACAGAGTATATCCAGAATAGTATTGGTCATGCTCCAGGTTCGTCAGATATTTTGTACAAACATCTTCAAGAAGAGGACAAGGGGTTTACAGTGGTCTCATTGCTGACATTACAACCCACTCAGAAGAAGAGAAAGAAGCAAAAAAGAAGTAAGTGGTTTGATTCGTCTAATGGTCGAGAGCAGCTTGACGTTTGGATAAGACAGAGTCCTACATTATGCAAGATCGGCAATGGCACATCTGAAAGGCAGCCTACAGATTTGCCTGAAACCAGGCAAATGCTCAGCATACACTATATTGAGCACATCTGATGCCACAGGGCATCCTCTGTATCGTATTTCTAACCCTACTCCTCGTTATTTCAGCATTTCATTTTGCAGTTAGAGTAGATTTACTTTTCATGTTAAATAGAATAATAAATAAAATAAGAGCTTCTATTTTTCATGAGCTTAATGTTATATGATGATATTTGGATGGACGCTACTTATGTAATCTTGTGTGTTGCTTGGATGCAGATTCTGGATTCTCACATTCCTTCGATGAAGCAACGTGTCCCCAAGTAGAGCCAGATGTTGACCGCACTTTGTTAACGACCCCATAGCAGTACACCCCCATTTTTTCAAATGGGATTCGTCATGTTCGACGTGGTTGCACCATTCAGATTCCGTTATCCAGATGTCATCGCCGATCGACATTGTTATAAATGATGTAAACCCATTCTGCATTTTATGATGTAAATGATCTAAGTAAGACCGTCCATGTATGTAACAACCTAGGTAAGCCTAGTATGTTGTTGATGACTTCCATTCTAGGAGGTTTTTTGTCTCACTGATTCACGAAAGTGATCGGCAGAGTTTTTCCCTCCAGCCTCACCCCAAAGCTAGGGTGGAATTTGTCATCAGCATGCTAAGTGAGTCCTAGTGTTTTTTTATCGAGTCCTTGTAAAAGTAGCTTGAGCTACTTGGTCTACTAGATCATATTTTGAGTCGCAGAATTGGGTATTTATTTGAGGGTCTATACAAATGGGTTTTCCCCCCTTCATGTATGTAAAAGTATTATCTCATGTAAAAGAGGGTTGGAAAAATAATTATAATCCCCTCTTAGTCAATTAATTAAATTTTCTGGTCAATTAATTAATAAAATCCTAAACCAGAAATTTAATTAATTTAGGGTCCTAAATTAAGATTAAATCTTTAAAGGCAAAATTTGTGGGTCCTTGGAAAATGATTTTGACAGCCCCAGGCCAAGGGAATATTGAGAATTTTAAGAAATATTGGACCCTTAGGCCTTGGTGGTTAAGTCAAGGTCAAAATTTTGGGGTAATTAACTCAAAAATAATATTTTTGAGTTAATTAAAATTGAATTAAATGATAAATTCGTTTTTTCCCCAAAATTTTAATTTCAACGCTCCGGATTACAAGATAATTAAATCTTTTGGACGGTTGAGATTATTTTGACGAGGATCATCCAAACTAGCCGTTAGAGATCTAGTCCTATAAATTTAGAGGTCTTCGTCATTATTGAGTCATCCGATCTCAGAATCGTGCACTTGCTCTTAGAAGCTCTTGTAAACTTTTTGAGGAATAAAGCTAAAGACTTTGGGGTTACAAATCTGGATGTTCCTTCTCAGATCTATGTGGTTAATTGTCTCTAAACTCTGCTACTTGGTTTCTTGCATTTTATAGTTGATGGCCTACATGGATTAATCTGCATACAGGTATCTTGTGCAGTTTTCTGGGTTTATAAAATAACATTCTGATTTTTCTAAGGGTCTCATGTTGTTTTCTTAAATCTCTATCAGTCTAAAGTTCAGATCCAAGTGTGCAGGGAAATTTTTTTTTTTTAAAGATTGGGCGTCTGGGGAAGTCTTCGGTTGGACCAACCGACTCTCAATAAGCATAAATCTGATAAGCTCTTTATTTGTTAAATTCCAGGTCTATCTTACGATATTTGTGATTTTGTAGGGTTTCGAAGGCTTGTGCCTCTCACTAAAAATTTTAAACTTCTGAAAATTGTGCTAAACGGATTCAGATCTGACCATGAGGGTTTTAAATTGTAAACTAGCTTGTATATTTGAAAATTTTTTTTTTTTAAGATTGTTAGGGTTTAATCATTAAAATTGGCGTGTGTGTCTTCAGATCTGGCCTCATATCCCTCCTGTGGATGAAATCTGGACATCATTCGATTTGAGGATCGTATAAATCTAAGTTTGCAGGAGAAATTGTTTAATTTGAAAGGAAAAATTTAAAAGAGTTGGGTTTTGTTGGGTTTTTAATCCGTTTCTGGCATCCTTTAATTGCACAGCTTCTCTGCCTTAAACGTATCGAACCCTCCTTTCTATCCACTGCATTTTTTTTTCATTCCCTCTTCATTCCGCCCTCACTTCATTTCTGCTTCGCGTCCTTTCAATCTGCTGCATCTCCATCCCTCTTTTCTGAGCTGCATATAACCCTCCGTCCAAGCTGAAAACAATAAAACGCAGCTTCAAAGCTCCTCACGCCGTCCTCTATCCCGTCGACCTGCAAAGAAAAAATCAAAACACGCAAACTGAAAACGCAAGGCAGAAATTTCAAACGTGTGCATCTACAAGACTGCTCTCTGCCCACGCATCTCCATTAACTGTCATCGCTCCAGATCCGTCCTCAACCTGCACGCCGAAACAAATACAAAGAAGCACAAAAAAATTTGCGTTAGATGTTTTCACGCCGGCATTTTTTTTTTATTTCTGATCGATTTCATTTTTAATGCATTGTGGTAACGTAGGGTTAGGATTCGATTTTTTTTTTTATGATAGCGTAAGTTTTTTTTTTTTTTTGTTATGTTTAAGTTCGACTTTTATTTAATTGTAGATTGTAATTTCGATTTTTAGTTTAAGCTGTAGAGTAAGGCACGTAGTATAGTTTCTAACTTTTTAGATTTTAAATTAATTTATTTCAAACTTAGTTTTAGATTTGATTAACTTTTAGATTTTAGATTTTAATATTAGTTTTAGTTTTAACTTTAATATTTCTTAGATTAACTTTAGAGTTTAAATTTTGTTAAAGTTAGAGCCCTTTTTTATTTTTAGTTGGTTTTAAATTTAAAAAATAATTAAAAAATAATAAAATTTTCAAAATCCAAAAAATAATAAAATTTCTCAAAAATACCTTCTACCTTCTATAGTCAAATAAGCTTTTAAGATTTTATTTAAGTGTGACTATACAAAATTTTGGAATTTGCTGAAGTGAAATTAATTGGAACATCTTAAATCTCTGGCATTGTCATCTTATTGTTTCATGGTTGTGGTGCTTTTTCAATTAAATATCATCGTCATCAATCGTGTTTAAATAAGCAGCAGTTAGTCATCATTTACTGGTTTATAAATGCGTAATGGGATTTTGTATGACTCCATAAGGCACTGATCATAAGCGTGAAATCTGATCTAGATCTGTGAAATCCTGTTAATTTTATCAAGTATTTGGTGTTTTAGCTGTCTCCTGGACTTAGCATCCTCATTTATAATAGGGTCTACCTCCCTTAACTTGCAAGAAGACAGTTTAAATAGAGAGATTGGGGATAAGGGTGACAGCCCCCAATCTGAGCCGTTGTCGCGGTGCCCTGACAATCTGTGTGACAACAGGACTCAAAGAGTCCGCCTCAGAGGGTCAAAATAGGACTCAAAGAGTCTGTCTCAGAGGGTCGATAATCTTCCTCAAAGAGTTGCCTCGGATCTTCCTTGAAATAGAGTCTTAAAATGGCTTCGTATAGGGCCTCAGACAGACTTCTAATGGGGCCTCAGTGTTGAGATTTTGTATATTTGGGGTAGCATCAGTGGTGCTCTAGTTCCAAAATTTTGAGGAAGGACTAGAGTACACTTGATCTACAAGACCTAGAAATGGATTTGGGAAATTTCACCTAGTTTAGGAGATATTAAATTAATTAATAATTTTAATGTATTTCCTAAGTTAAAACTTAGGGAACTTAAATAATTAAAGTGAATTAATTTGAACATGTGATGAAATTGTCTTAAGTCAGACAGATCAAGCTTTCTTTTAATCTTAGCCATTGATTCAAGATCTGATCATGGTCGTTGGTTTCCCAACCAGAAAAGTATAAAGGAAAGGCTTTGGGTCATTTGTAAACACACACAGGCAAAGCACTGAAGCTAAGCTGAGATTCTAGGGTGGGTTTGCTAAGAATTCTCAGAAGTGTTTCAGCTGCAGAGATGGGAATTTAGGCCAAGCAGATGATTTGATCCCGGGGTCTAGAATCAACAAGAGGCAGAGATCAGCTCAGAGAAACAGCACAGAGAAGCAGGAGAGCAGCAGTAGCAAGGACAGCGCAATCCCTCAAGGACAACGTGATTTTCAACTGGAAGCCCTCAGGGGTTACGCAGAGACCCTAAGGGGCAGCGTAACGACTGCGTCACCCAGTCTGGGGTAACGCAGCGCTTTCCGGAGCAATCCTGAGGGACGCAGAGGCTTCAAGGACAATGCTAGGGTTTCTAGGCCCTAATTTTTCGCTAAGTCTTCTAAATCCCATTTGAGGGTGTGGATCAATGATTATTTTGGCTTTAGAATAGCTAGTGAGTTGTAGATCTATTATTTCTCTGTCGGGTTTCCAGATCTGGAACCCATATTTGTTGTATTCAAAAAATTATTAATAATAAAACCCTCTAGCAGCCAGAAAACCGGTTTTCCCACATTGGGTTTTTCCAAGGACTATTTGTCCAAAAAATATATGTGTCACTTTGTCTATGTGTGCATGTACTTGTTCTAAGATATGAATTGGTGAAGATTTGTTATGTGTTTTGCTTCGATTTTAATCTAAATTTATTCAGTTAATAACTTATATAAGTAGGAGGAGCATAACCAGATTAACAGTAAAGATTTTTGCATAAGTATAAGATTCAGAAATTTTCACATGGTATCGAGCAATTGCAAATCTAGGAGGGTCACCAGCAAGAGACTGAAGGTTGTAGCTGCAGAAAGCAGTTGGAAAAGTAGCAGAAACGCAGATCTGAAGGGACAACGCAGTTTTCAGAGGCAGATTCACGCAAAGGGAAGGGTGACGCAGTCTAAAGTTGTCTCCTAGCAAGCCCATGCAATTACTGCGTAGAGGCAACTCAAAAACAGCGCTAGATTGTTTTGAAGCCAGCCAGTGTGATGCAGATTTGAATATGTCAGATGCAGAAAACACTGAAGATTAGCTGCAGAAATTTAGAAGGTGCTGGTGGGGTAAAAATTCTAAAGATTTCAGATTTTTAGCCTGAGCACAAGTGACAGAGCGACAGGAGATCAGCTTCTCAAAAAGTTTCTAGCCAAATAAACTTGCAGATTGATCCAAGGATCAAAGAGAGCTAAATCATTGTTGATTTGGCAGATTTCCAAGGAGGGAAATCAGTTGTCAGAGGGAGCAGAAGGTGCTTGTTTCACCAAGGCCTTAGATCCAGTTCTCTAGCTAAGAGAAAGGGAAGTTCCGACACATTTCTGAACAGATGGCTCCTCATGGATTGTGTGATTAGGACAAATTGGATGGCCTCTCCAACTTTTCAATTTGGAAGGCAAGGATCCTGATAGTCCCTGAGGCATATAATCTTAGAGACCATGCAGAGCAAACTCTGGCCACACCGACCGACCCAGATCTCCTACGGAAGCATAAGGAAGCTGTTGGGCATGCCAAGCGGCTGATCATGGATGGAATTAAGGACCATATTGTACCACACTTAGCTGAGAAGAAGACAGCTAATGAGATGTGGAAGGCCTTAATCTCCCTATATCAGGGAAAATTTGTCCAAAGGAAGATGTTGTTGGAGACACAGATGAGGTCATTCATGATGACCAAGGGAGAAGACATGGAGCATTTCCTCTTCAGATTGCAGTCGATCAGAGATCAGTTGACCGCAACGGATGCTAAGGTGGAAGACAATGTGATGGTCAGGACTACTCTCAATGAAGTCACAGATGAGTGGGAAACCTTTGTCCAAAGTGTCTTGGGCAGAGTGGACCTCCCAGATTGGGACAGCTTGTGGGAAATTCTTCGTCAAGAAGAACTCCGCAGATTCACGAAGAAGAAGTACAGCTCTGGATCGAGCAAAGTGAAGAAGGTAGATGAAGAAGATGCAGCCTTGGCATCAAAGAGGCAACAGGGAAAGAAGAAGAAGGATCCATCAAAGATCAAGTACTTCCAGTGTGGTGAAATGGGACATTTTACCAGCAATTGTCCTCAGAAGAAAAGGGACAAGGAAGCTTCTTCTTCCAAGGCTGCTATGGTAGATGATGAATCAGAAGATGATGCAACCATGAGCGCTCATGAACCACGAAAGTGGGGCAACATGGATATCTAGAGGAGCTACAAAGATAGGGCGGGATCCTTGAGCAGCTCATCTCTTGGATCACATGCGAGCTATGACAACCTTAAGACAATAGCGAGACAAGTGGAGCAGTGGGTGCATAGATCACAAATGAAGTAGAGGAAGATCTGAAGACTGGAAGGAGCAGCGCAGAGCAAAGAAGTAGCAACGTAGAAGTAGCAATAGCACCAGCGCAAAGGCTAATGTGACTTCAGCAGCACAGAGAAGAGATGCTTATGCAGTGCAAAGTTGCAGCAGTGCAGAAGGCTTCAGAGGGACATCGCAGTGGTGCACCAACATGAGAGATTTCAGCACAAGGAGTTGATGTCACTTCAGTTGTGCAGAGGGAGTCTGCTTACGCAATGCAAAGTTGTTGCTGTGCATCATCCTTCAAATGCCAGCACAGATCAGTAGCCTATGGAGCTTCAGTGATGAGGATGCAGCCCAACTGACTTGTTTGCCAAAGATTGGGCAGGAGATTTAGTTGTTTCTCTCAACAACTGAAGTTGCAGTATAGCAGATCAGCAGTGGCAGTGCTATGAGCAGCACACATGCAGCAAATTGAGAGGTAGTTGCAGTACAGAGGTTGCAGTGGCAGTGGCAGAGTCATGGGCAGCAGTACAAAATGGCAGCAGCAGTGCAGAGTTGAGTGGCAGCAGGCCAAGCATCAGCAGCACAGAACCAGTGCCCAAAATCTTGTAATGCATAGTGTGATGTATTGCTAGAGCACACCCTTGATGCTAAGAGGGAGTGTTGAGATTTTGTGTATTTGGGGTAGCATCAGTGGTGCTCTAGTTCCAAAATTTTGAGGAAGGACTAGAGTACACTTGATCTACAAGACCCAGAAATGGATTTGGGAAATTTCATCTGGTTTAGGAGATATTAAATTAATTAATTATTTTAATTTATTTCCTAAGCTAAAACTTAGGGAACTTAAATAATTAAAGTGAATTTAATTAAACATGTGAATTTGATTCAAGATCTGATCATGGCCGTTGGTTTCCCAACGAGAAAAGTATAAAGGAAAGGCTTGGGGTCATTTGTTAACACACAGAAATAGAGCACTGAAGCTAAGCTGAGATTCTAGGGCGGGTTTGCTAAGAATTCTCAGAAGTGTTTCAACTGCGGAGAGGGGACTTTAGGCCAAGGGGATGATCTAATCCCGGGTCTAGAATCAACAAGAGGCAGAGATCAGCTTAGAGAGACAGCGCAAAGAAGCAAGAGAGCAACAACAACAAGGACAACGTGATTTTCAGCTCGAAGCCCTCAGGGGTTACGCAGAGACCCCAAGGGGCAGCGTAAGGACTGCGTCACCCAGTCTGGGGTAACGCAGCCCTTTCTGGAGCAACATTGAGGGACACAGAGGCTTCAGGGACAGCGTTGGGGTTTCTAGGCCCTAATTTTGGCTAAGTCTTGTAAATCCCGTTTGAGGGTGTGGATCAATCATTATTTTGGCTTTAGAACAGAGCTGTAGACTATTATTTCTCTGTCGGGTTTCCAGATCTGGAACCCAGATTTGTTGTATTCAGAAAATTCTTAATAATAAAACCCTCCAACAGCCAGAAGAGCGGTTTTCCCACATTGGGTTTTTCCGGGGACTACTTGTCCAGAAAATATATGTGTCACTTTGTCTATGTGTGCATCTACTTATTCTAAGATCTGAATTCGTGAAGATCTGTTATGTGTTTTGCTTTGATTTTAATCTGAATTTATTCAGTTAATAACTTATCTAAGTAAGAGGAGCATAACCAGATTAACAGTAAATATTTATGCATAAATATAAGATTCAAAAATTTTCACACTCAGAAAGGACGAAATTCTTCTCATCAATGTAACAAACAAAAGATAGACACATGCTCAAAAATATTACCAATTATCAATGATGAGATTGATCTGGCCCGAGGTTAATTCTCTGATGTTAAAAGCAATTGCAAAACACTCTCTAAAACGTCCTATATCAGATTATCAATCAACACTCCAGTCTTGCTACAAAAGAGATGTCTCGGCCTTCTTCAAATTCTAGTTTTAGGGCTCGGCCTAATCAAGGAACTTCTTGACTTGATTTGGAGGGAACCTAGTTTGGGGCCGACCTGCCCATAAAATATTTTATCTTTTACAATGAAAAGATGCGACCTTTGCTGGAGCCGACATGCGAAAATTGCTATTAGGTCGACCTGTAAGAGGAGGCTTTAGCCTTTTAAAAAATTAACTTCTTTTATCTTTCAAAAAACATTGTTTCAAGACTAATTTTGAACAGTGGACTTTGCCCAAATTAAGATACAACTTTTCCCTCCATTTAGGGGCAGCAATGAATTATTAAGAGTAATTTAAGACCATGAATTTGCGGGGCAAGAGCTAAGGCTACACCCACCCATTTGTGGCACCAAACTTCAAACTTGAATATCTCTCCAACCAAGAGGACCTACAAGAATTACCACCTATCAAACAAAATGGCATGACAAAGGTTATCATTCTAGAATGTTATTGAATCCAAATTTACTAACTTGTGCACGCATATCATCAAACAATTGTTGGCCCATTCACCTTTTGATATCAATGACAATTTCTTCCAACACATAGCTCAAGGGTTAGAGCTTTCTCTTAATGATGTAGCATTTAATATTACCCCTTAAGATGAGACGGTTCATCACTCATCAAAGTTGGGACACGCAAGTGTTCCTTTTGATGTAATGGAGCATCATGAACTCATGAACGGGGTGATGGCTAATGAGGAAAGTAGATCTCATGCTAGGCCTTTTCCCATGTGAAATTTTTGTGTCCTGGCCATCTTCTGCATTTTGATTTTCTTCTTTTTCTTTCACCGTCGCCATATTATGCTTTTCCATCCTTTTAGTTGCATCAATCTCCAGGGTAATGTTTCCCAGCCTTGCTCAAGGAGTGTGGACAACAGGGTGTTGAACCCTAATGAACCAATTGTAGAAATTTCTGAAATTATTACTGTTAATCCGGTTAAGCTCCTCCTACTTAGATAAGTTATCAACTGAATAAATTCAAGTTAACATCGAAGCAAAACACATAACAAATCTCAATCAATTCAGATCTAGAATAAGCACATGCACACATTGACAAAGTGACACAGTTATTTCTGGATGAATTGTCCCCGGAAAAACCCAATGTGGGAAAACTAGTCTCTGGCTGCTGGAGGGTTCTATTATTAAGAATATTTACGAGTACACAACTTCCGAGTTCCAGATCTGGAAAGCCCGACAGAGAAAACTCTAGATCTATAGCTCCTGGCTGATCTAGGGCCACAAATACTGACTGATCCACACCCTCAAATGAGATTTATAGAACTCAGCTAGATCTAGGCCTAGAAACCCCAGAGCTGCCTCTAAAAAGCACTGCGTCAACCTATGAAGCCCCTGAAAGCCTCTGCGTCAGCCTTGGATGGCCTCCAAACCCTTAGCACTGCTCTTGGAAGGGACTGCGTTACCCCAGATTGGGTGACACAATCACTGCGCTGCCCCTAAGGGTCTCTGGGAAACCCCTGAAGGGTTTCCTGAAAATTGCGCTATCCCTGCTGCTGTTGTTGCCTTCCTCTACACTATCCTTGAGCTGATCACTTCTCTGCCTCTTGTGTATTCTAGACTCTGGGATCAGATCATCCCCTTGGTCTAAATTCCCCTCTCTGCAACTGAAGCATTTCTGAGTATTCTTAACAACCCCACCCTAGAATCTCAGCTTAGCTTCAGTGCTCTACCTCTATGTGTCTTTACAAATGACCCCAAGCCTTTCCTTTATACTTTTCTCGTTGACAAATCAATAGCCATGATCAGATCTTGAATCAATGGCTAAGATTAAAAGAAAGCTTGATCTATGTGACTTAAGACAATTTCATCACATGTTTAATTAAATTCACTTTAATTATTTTATTTTCGTAAGTTTTAACTTAGGAAACACATTAAAATAATTAATTAATTTAATATCTCGTAAACCAAATGAAATTTCCCAAATCCATTTCTGGGTCTTGTAGATCAGGTGAACTCTAATCCTTCCTCAAAATTTGGGACCTAGAGCACAACTGATGCTACCCCAAATACACAAAATATCAACACTCTCTCTTAGCATCAAGGGTGTGCTCTAGTAACACATCACACTTATGCATTACATGACTTTGAGTACAGGTTTTGTGTTGCTGAAGCTTGGCCTCCTGCCACTCAACTCTGCACTGTTGCTGCCATTTTGTACTGCTGCCCATGACTCTGCCACTACCACTGCAACCACTGTACTGCAGCTCCCTCTCAATATGTTGCATCTGTGCTGCTCATATCACTGCCACTGTTGATTTGCTGCACTGCAACTTCAGTTGTTGAGAGAAACAATTGAATCTCCTGCCCAATCTTTGACAAACAAGTCAAATGGGTTGCATCCTTATCACTGAAGCTCCATAGACTACAGATCTGTGCTGGCATCTAAAGAACGATGCACAACTACAGCTCTGCCTACGTATTCAGAGTCCCTCTGCACTACTGAAATCACATCAGCTCCTTGTGTTGAAATCTATCACGCTCTTGTTGCACTGCGCTGTCCCTCTAAAGCTTTTTGCGCTGCTGCAACTCTGCACTGCATAAGCAGTACTGCTCTGCGCTGTTGATGTCACATCAGCCTCTGCGTTGCTGCAGCTCTGCACTGCATAAGCAGCACTGCTCTGCGCTGCTGAAGTCACATCAGCTTCTGCACTGCTACTGCTTCTACGTTGTTGTTGCTTTGCTCTGCGCTGCTCCTTCCAGCGTTCAGATCTGCCTCTGCTTCTACTTCATCCGTGATCTATGCACCCACTACTCCACTGTCATGCTACTGTCTTAAGGCTGTTGTAGCTCGCTTATGATCCAATAGATGAGCTGCTCAAGGATCTCGCCTCTCTTCCATGTAGCTCCTCTAGATGTCCATGTCACCCCACCTCCGTGGTTCATGAGCACTCATGGCTACATCATCTCCTGACCCATCATCCACCACAGCTGCCTTGGAAGAAGATGCTTCCTTGTCCTTTTTCTTTTCTGGACAATGGCTGGCAAAATGTCCCATTTCGCCACACTGGAAACACTTGATCTTTGAAATATCCTTCTTCTTCTTCGGTTGTTTCTTCGATGCCAAGGCTGCATCTTCCTCCTCTTCCTTCTTTACTTTGCAACCCAGGGTTGTGTTGCTTCTTGGTGAATTTGCGTAGTTCTTCTTGCCACAGGATTGACCACAAGCTGTCCCAATCTGGGAGGTCCTCTCTACCCAGACACTTTGGACAAAGGTTTCCCACTCATCTGTGACTGCATTGAGGGCAGTCCTGACTATCACTGCATCATCTATGGTTGCACCCATTGCAGTTAGCTGATCCCTGATTGACTGCAATCTGCAGAGGAAATGCTCGATGTCTTCTCCCTTGGTCATCATGAATGACCTCATTTGGGCCTCCAACATCATCTTTCTTTGGACTGATTTTCCCTCATACAGGGAAGTCAAGGCCTTCCACATTTCGTTAGATGTTCTCTTTTCAGCTATGTGTGGTACAATATGGTCCTTGATACTATCCAGTATCAGCCGCTTGGCATGCCCAGCAGCTTCCCTATGCTTCCGCAGGAGATCCACATCTGTCGGTGTGGCCAGAGTCTGCTCTGCATGGTCTCTTAGACCATATGCCTCAAGGACAATCAGGATCCTTCTTTCCATACCGAAAAGTTTGAGAGGCCCTCTAGCCTATCCTGATCACGCAGTCCATGAGGAGCCATCTGCTCAGAATGTGTCGGAGCTCCTCCTCTCTATACTAGAGATCTGGATCTAGGGTCCTTTACGAACTGGGCACCCTCTGCTCCCTCTGACACTTGATTTCCCTCCTTGGAAATCTACCAAATCAACTATGATTAAGCTTCTTCTTTGATCCTCTGATCAAACTACAAGTTTCCTTTAGCAAGAAACTCTCTGAGACGCTGATCTCTTCCCAATCTTTGTCACTTGTGCTAAGGCTAAAAATCTGAAAACTTCACAAATTTGACCCCACCAACGCTTCTGAATTTCTACAACTTTTTTGCAGACTTTTATGGATCTAATAGATTCAGATCTGAATCACACTGACTGGCTTCAAACCCAACCAGCGTTGTTCCTAAGCTACCTCTCCGCAGTAATTGTGTGGGCTTGCTAGGACACAGCACTAGACAGCGTCACCCATCCCTCTGCGTGAATCTGCTCCTGAGAACTGTGATGTCCCTTCAGATCTGCTTCTCTGCTGCCTTTCTAGCTACTTTCTGCAGCTAGATCTTTCAGATTCTTCAGCTGCTGACCCTTCTAGAATTGCAATTGCTCTAATACCATGTAGAAATTTATGAATCTTTACACTTTATGCAAAAAATATTACTGCTAATCCGATTAAGCTCTTCCTACTAGATAAGTTATCAACTGAATAAATTCAAGTTAACATCGAAGCAAAACACATTACGGACCTCTACCAATTAAGATCTAGAATAAGCACATGCACACATTCACAAAGTGACAGTTATTTATGGACAAACTGTCCCCGGAAAAACCCAGTGTGGGAAAACTAGTCTCTGGCTGCTGGAGGGTTCTATTATTAAGAATATTTCTGAATACACAACTTCTGGGTTCCAGATCTGGAAAACCCAAGAGAGAAAACTCTAGATCTATAGCTCTTGGCTGATCTAGGGCCATAAATATTGACTGATCCACACCCTCAAACGGGATTTACAGAACTCAACCAGATCTATGCCTAGAAACCCCAGTGTTGCCTCTAAAAATCACTGCGTCAGCTTTGGATGGCCTCCAAACCCTCAGCGTTGCTCCTGGAAGGGACTGCATTACCCCAAAATGGGTGACGCAGCCACTGCGCTACCCCTAAGGGTCTCTGCGCAACCCCTGAAGGGTTTCCTGAAAATTGCGTTGTCCCTGCTATTGCTGTTGTTGCCTTCCTCTGCGTTGTCCTTGGGCTGATCTCTTCTCTGCCTCTTGTGTATTCTAGACCCTGGGATCAGATCATCCCCTTGGTCTAAATTCCCCTCTCTGCAGCTGAAGCACTTCTGAGTATTCTTAGCAACACCGCCCTAGAATCTCAGCTTAGCTTCAGTGCTCTGCCTCTGTGTGTCTTTACAAATGACCCCAAACCTTTCCTTTATACTTTTCTCGTTGACAAATCAATGGCCATGATCAAATCTTGAATCAATGGCTAAGATTAAAAGAAAGCTTGATCTGTGTGACTTAAGACAATTTCATCACATGTTTAATTAATTTCACTTTAATTATTTTATTTTCCTAATTTTTAACGTAGGAAATACATTAAAATAATTAATTAATTTAATACACAACTAATGCTACCTCAAATACACAAAATCTCAACACCAATCACAAGCTAGACCCAAAGAATGGACCAATGACAAGCTAGACCTGAAGAATGGAGGCCGTATAATGCACCTGTAACATGGCATGGAAAGTGTCAAGTATGGTGTAGGGGAGAAAAGACATGGTATCTCAAATTTCAATCCAATTTTTCCAAGTATTGTCCCTCTCATTTCTCATCTATTTAAGCGAGAGCAAGTGAGAGTTGAGAGTAACATGTTTAGTGTGAAGAAGGAGAGCTAGAGTTGAGTTTGTGCAAGAGAAGTGTGAGAGCAAGTGAATAGTAAGAGCAAGGGAAGAGTTGGAGCAAGTGTGTAGGAAAAGATCTAATCCAGAAAAGGAGATCTTCAAGCAATGACCAAAAGCACTTCAAGTGCAAGTTGCTCAAACATTGGTGACTCTCTCTCTCTCTCTCTCTCTCTCTCTCTCTCTGTACTCTGCTAAACAATTGAAGAATCTAATAGAAGAAGAATCATTTGGGTTTCTCCTTGTGGATTTTGCCCTGGTCATTGGACCTAACTCTCAGTGTCTCATATTTGTGCTTGGATGTCTTCGTATGATCCTTAAGTTTATGTTCTATCTACAATCGCTAATCTGAAAAGTTGTGAAGAAGACATGCATTTTAAGTAATTGTAACAGCATAGTACATTCAGTTTTCTACAAAGTACATTCAACTTTCTGCAAAGTACATTCAGTTTTTTGCAAAGTACATTCAGCTTTCTGCAAAGTACATTTAGTTCCATTCAGTTTTATACAAAGTACATACAATTTTCTGCAAGTAAATTCAGTTTTCTGCATAGAATTTTCAAGTTTCTGCAAAGATATTTTAAATTTCTACATAAAACTTTTAGATTTTAACATTGGGTATTTGGGTTCTCCATTTTTCATTTGTGCAGGTGATAGCTTAAGAGTTTGAAGCAGCAATTAATTTTTGGGCTATTCATTCAAGAAAGGAAGGCTGATCTAGGCCCTCGAGGGTAAGATCTGGCCTTTCCAGCTCCCAGCAACTCAACATCCCCCTGAAGAAAGTAGTTGCTAGCCCTTCTGGTCTTTTGCAGTGATTTTTCTAAAGTAAAATTCGTGTTTGCAAGGGGCCGAAGTCAATTTTTTGGGTGTTGTGAGGGCTTTTAGCCTCTTGCAGGTTGGTCGCAGCCCTTATGGGCCCTTTCTACCCTAGCGACAGCCTCTAAGGCCTAGCCGCGCTCCTTTTTGGCCTATTTTGTGTAGGTCACAGCCCTTTTAGGGCCTTGCAACCCTAGCGGCAGCCCTTTAGGGCCTAGCCGCAGGGCCTACAGCCTTTTTGAGGTAGGCCGCAAACCTTTGTGGCCTTAATTTGGGGAGTCGCAGGCCTAAGGAGGCCTATCCTCCTAGTTGCAGCCCCTAGAGGGGGCTTTCCCTTAGCCACTGCCCTTATTGGGCATTTTCTCTCCATCTTTGGGCATTTTTTACATATTTTTTGAGTTTGGCATTTGAATTTGGAACTAATATTTACGGTTGCAGGCTTATGGTAAGTTTGGCAAAGGATTGAATTGGTTTCCATAATTATTTTTCCATTGAATCATTTAATTTTTGAGCTAACACTTTGTTTTGCAGACTTGCCATCAAGGGTTTGAGGGCTTGAGGCCTCATTCATCCAAAGAAGCCCTAGTTTCAGTCACAAAATGGCTGATCCATGATTTGTCAAGGCTAACATTTGTGTTGCAGTAGTTTGAAGAAGTTCTAGTCCATTAGAAGGTCAACTAATCATCAAACTAGGCATCTATGCCTAAGGTTTTGCTCTCTAACCTTGTCTCTTCCTCACTGTTTCGTAAATCAGATCTGAAGTATGTTGTTGACAGTGGCATAATTTCTGAAGTACCACTCTAAACAGCCCTTAAAACACATTCACATAAGCTCATAATTATTGCACATTTAATCTCAATTGATAAATCAATTTTTGCGCTCTTGGGTTACTGATTGCTATAGTGTTTTGGAGGTTTGATGTGTAATTTTCAAGGCCTGATATGTAATTTTCAAAGTCTAATATACATGCTACAACAGTAAGGAAATACCTTAATAAGTGTTAAAAAGTCATAAGAATTCATTTTCATAGCTTAAGGTATTCCTATCTTGCATTTTCTCTTCATTTGCAAATGATAAGTGGACTGCTCTTTAGTTTTTGGTGTCTTGTGTTGGGCTGATTGATAAACATAAATATCATTGTTCATCTTCCATCATTTCACCCTCTTGCATTTTGGGCATTTGCATAATGCATTTCACTTCTAAAAATCACTGTTAGTAATCTCATCTCAAAGAAGATTGTGCTCTAATTAACTTAGCATTGGCATTGTATTGGCTTATTGTGAAATTGCTAATATTCTGAAGTGGCTAAATGTGAAAGCTAATGATATTGATGTCACTTATTTGTTAATGCTCTTATTAGAAATCTTTTTGTAACCTACTACTTATGATTGATAAGTGACAGAAGGAATTGGATGCTAATTGAACAAGAGCATTATTTTGTTTCATGGTCCAACAACATTGTGATCTGAAGATAATCTTGTGATATCATTTCTTTGAGTAATATTGCGATCTCAATTGGATAATCCTATTGCTCCATTGGTATTGTTTCCTTTTGTCTCTAATTTTCATATCAAGTGTAAAGGATTCATTATTTTGGTGCTCCTTGCTTCTCATTGGCTATTTATTTAGAGCACTTGTCATCATTGAGATTGCTAATCAAATGATTTATTTGGGCACACTAGTGATCTTGTTTCATTAGCACATTGTTTTAATTGAGATTGTTCATAATACAGCTCTCTAAGTACATTGTATTGAACATCGTAAGCGTCTAATCATTTAACAAAAAGTACTTATTCAGCCATTTAAATAATCTCATTTAAGGCAATCACTCATAACTTGCACTTCATCCTAGGATTAGTTGTGCATTAATCAATTTAACTCCAAGCATAAGCTTGGTTGATAGAAAGATAAGGCAATCTTTCTCACCCAGCTTGTGAAATTTAGACCTTCACTTGTGGTTAACACAGTGACCTTGTCGTCATCAGGGCCACAATCTCTATATCACCGGAGACATTCGGGTGGTTAGAACTCTACGGGAGGTATCGTTAATAAAGCCATAGCTTTCTTCCCCTAGGTTTCTATCCCCAACCTACATTAGAGACTAACTTTAAAATAGTTGAGAGAAAATTTCTGAATGTTACTAATGCAGAAATCTACTGTTAGATTTGGTTATGCTTCTCCTACTTAATTAAGTTATTAATGTTGAAACTTCATATTAACATCGAAGCAAACACATAACAGACATTCACCGATTCAGATCTAAAACAGAAAAAGACATGCACACATAGACAAAGTGACACAAGGATTTTCTAGACAATAGTCCCCGGAAAAACCCAATGTGGGAAAACCGGTCTTCTAGCTGCTGGAGGGTTTTATTATTAAGATTTTTCTGAATACAGCAAATCTGGGTTCCAGATTTGGAAAACCCGGCAAAGAAATATAGATCTGCAGCTAAATTGTTGTTTTGAAGCCAAAATATTGACTGATCCACACCCTCAAACGGGACTTACAGGACTCAGCCAGAGCTTGGCCCTAGAAACCCCAGCGCTGCCCCTGAGCCCCTGCGTCAGCCTCTGCAGTCTCTACATCCCTCTACGTTGGCCTGGAGAGGGCTGCGTAACCCCAGAATGGCTGACAGAGACCCTACGTTGCCCTTGAGGGACTCTGTGTAACCCCAGAGGGTCTCCTACTACCCAACGCTGCCCTGGGAGAGATTGCGTAGCACCTGCGTAGATGTAGCTGCCCCTGCACTGCGCAGCTGCTGCCCTCTCTATTGTTGCTGCTCTTGCTTCTTTGTGCTGCCTCTAGAAGTTGCTCTTTTCCTCTTGCTGATTCTAGGCACTAGGATCAGATCATCCCCTTTGCCTAAACTCCCCTCTGCAGCTGAAACACTTCTGAGAATTCTTAGCAAACCCTGCCCTAGAATCTCAGCTTAGCTTCAGTGCTCTGCATCGGTGTGTCTTCTCCAAATGACCCAAGCCTTTCCTTTATACTTTTCTCGTTGGGAAACCAACAGCCATGATCAGATCTTGAATCAATGGCTAAGATTAAAAGAAAGCTTGATCTGTGCGACTTAAGACAATTTCATCACATGTTTTAATTCGTTACCTTTAATAATTTAATTTTCCTAAGTTAGACTTAGGGTCCATAATTAAAATTATTAATTAATTAATTATCTCCCAAACCAGATGAAATT
Organism: Pinus albicaulis; assembly: GCA_034641835.2. NCBI lineage: Eukaryota > Viridiplantae > Streptophyta > Pinopsida > Pinales > Pinaceae > Pinus > Pinus albicaulis. Next base: position 574,585,580 of record CM076575.1, on the reverse strand, counting down.
TCCCAAATCCCTTTTTGAGTATTGGAGATCTCATGTTCTCTAGTCCCTCCACAAATTTTAGGAGCTAGAGCACATTCGAAGCTACCCCATCACACAAGAAAACTCAACAGTTTAGACCCTCACTTGTGGTTAACATAGTGACCTTGTAGTCATCAGGGCCACACTCTTTGTATCACCGGAGGCATTCGGGTGGTTAGAACTCTAGGAGAGGTATCGTTAATAAAGCCATAGCTTTCTTCCGCTAGGTTTCTCTCCACAACCTACATTTGAGACTAACTCTAAAATAGTTGAGAGAAAGGATTCATTTAGAATAGGCATTTAATCTAAAATTCACCAAGAGTTTGCATTTTACTTAGTTCTAGGTGTCGCATCTCATATAGGATAGTTTTCATCCTAGCAGCAATTGTTCATCCAGTGACTTGGTATCTAAATTCTCATTGTGCAAGTAATTTGACTCTTAAGGCACTGGTCTCTTACTCAAGAAATTCTTAAATCTAATCAAGTTGTGCTAAATAATCTTAACTTGCCAATCATCTTTAACCAAGTTGCTAAGCACTTCAGTTGTGTCTCCCGAACTCATCGTTTCATCCATAGGGACTACCCCCCTTAGCCTGTTGTAGGGAGACATCTTTAACGGAGAGGGTCGGGATCAAAGTGACAGCCCCTGCCCTAAGCGTTATTGCATTCACATGTACAATTTTAGCGACATGTCCACTTCCTTTTATCGGCTGGAAAACAAGAAGGCCCACTACTATGCATCGTCTCGATTTGGTAGCTAAGTGGCTTTGTCCCTCATTTAATTTATGTCATATATCAAATCCAACTACACATCCTACGAAGAAAACAGATAACCAAATAACCAAATGCAGATCGATCCAAATTCCATGCTGACAGGTTCAAGCCATATGTTGATTGGCTCTATAATTTAATCAAGCAACAAGGCATTGTGAAATCGGCTAGAATAATGTGAAGGTGGTTGTATTACCACATGTTCAAATGGCTTGGTGGTATGATGGGCAACTCAAGATAAATCAACCCCATCAAATCATGTATCAAGGTAGGTCCATTGGAGGCAGCTCAAAAGATGTTCCCATGTCATATATATCCAATCCCCATTAAAATAGGTAGTAACAGACAACACAATTGTTCTTTTAGCAATGACATCAAGTACATATGAACAAACTGTATACCCTAATCTGCATCATACCTGCCTACAATGCGGATAGATGCCAATAAATCATCACCTTTCATCAAATCATGAGCCTGCATAAGAGAGACATAACGAAGGACGTTGCATAGAAGGAAATGTTGTTTGTTAACAAGGTATTCACTAAGCACTACAAAATGAAGTTGTACAAGACAAACCTTTGCATCTAATAGAAAGTCGAAAATGAACCCAACGGACTCATTCAAAGCAGCCATTGCTTTAACCATGCTAGATTCACTGATGCAATTGCCTGCACATATAAAATAAGTGATAACTACTCTGCAATTTTTTTATAAAATTGATAAGTATGCATTGTATTAGTAACAAACATGCATACAAATATCACAAAGCATGTTGAGCAGAATGCCAGATGTCCATGGTGACAACTAAAAGAAAAGCATCCTATATCAGTGAGATGATGTCAATAACAAGATCAATGTTGAAAATCAGCATTATGAGTATCAGAAGAACTGGTTTTAACTTCTGGCATTGGGTTCTTTAAACCACAGTTCGACTGTATTATCCTTAAAATCTTGGGGTCTTAATTAGATGCGCTTACGCTCCATCTCAGTGCACTCTCACTCTTGAAAGTGCACTCCACACTGGAGTGATGCAGTAACACTGTTAGAAGAGTGCAACCAAAACATAGCCAATCAAGAGCTGTTACCCCTCATATTGTATGAGGGTTTCACTTGTGATTTTTATCACAAATGACAGGGTTTTGCGGGATGACACCTAAGGAGATTTTGATGGACTGGGGGTACACCTCGATGGAGTTGTTTCCCATTACGAAAACCTTGTTACACCCATTTGTTTGGAGATGGCATTATCATTTGGTATTTCATGTTGAAGGAGACTTACTTCTCCCTGTTGGATTAGCATGCCTGATGGTTCATCTATTGGTGTTCCTTTCATTATTCATGACTTTGCTTGCTCTCTCATATGATTCATTTCAGCATCATGATGTTGCTTCCAGTATGTTTGCTCATCATCTCTAGAGAACACTTCATTTTGCATATTGTTCTATGATGATCTAGCCCTTGCATTGGTATTAGATGATGAGATATGACCTTGCTGGAGGCACGCTAGTGATTTGGGGATTATTTCATATATGGATTACATCTTGGCATAATTGGCATCACACTCTTGGAAAGTAGTTTACATATATAAATCTTTTCACATGGTTCCAGTCTTTTGAGGGGTTTTATTTGGTAGGGTTTACCTTGGTTTGAGCACCCTAGCTTGATTAGGGAATTTTGACATATGGAATATTTTAAGATGACATGGACTATCACTCCTAGGGGAGTACTCCTATTGTGCAAGCATGTTAGGTGATCCTAGCCCTCTTAATAGCTAGTTTCACATACTTTGACTTGACTGGAGACTTACTACATGAGCACACTTGCTAATGAGGGTTGTTTTCACACTTGGTTTTGTGACTTTAGCTGGAGCACACACTCTCTTTAGTGCATATGTTGAGGTACTTCACAATTTATATTATCTTATTGTTTAAGTGATGGGGCCATCCCCTTTATCCCTGGAGTTGGACTTTATTTGACCTTGCATGTGGATTGATGCCATAGCTTGGTTGACTCCTCACCCTTCGAATGTAACTGTTTGTACACCTTTTGAAGAGAGGTTACAATTTGGATACCACAGCATAGAGGTTGTTGAGGGGACGTCCCACACTGGAGGACATATTTGGCATCACTTATTCCATTATTTAGTGAAGCATCCCACATATAGAGGCTGTCTTGTACAGCTTTTCATGTTATTTGATGGGACATTTCACATGATGAGTCCACATGTGCCATTGGAGGAGGTTTTTACTTGGTTCATTAAGGAAGGAAACACCTAGCTTAAGAAGACCTCATTGCGCACCAATTCACACATGTTCATGCTTGATGGATGGGACATCCACCTTGGAGAACCCACATGTAATATTTAGAGGATATCAGGAAGATTCAAACCCTAGATGATGACATGTCTCACATAGGGAGGCCACATGTGCCCATTTGAGGAGGCATTACTCAGTTCTTGCACACTTCATACTATGAGATGGCACATTGGAGCTTGTTGACATGGTCAACTATTTTGGCAAAGACACATGGCATAACCATTCATTATTTTATAATTGTTTCACATGTCACATAAGTTGGTTATGACCTCGCATTATTGAGGAGTGCTTGTGGTGGTTGATTGGTTGTGTCAAAACATGGCCAGTATTGTTGCCTTCAACAAAATTGATTTGTACCTTGAAGTGTGTTGTCTAAACTTGTTAAAACTTTGTTATAACTTTTCATAATAGAGATATAAATTTTCATTGGGAACTGATATAGGTTCCTTGTGTCTAAAAATTCTGTTTCTTATGATTTCACTTGTGTTTAATCTCAATCTTACTAGGGTTTGAGTTGTAGGCTTTGGATCATCTTCCATCCTATTCACTATCTTCTTCCTATCTATTTGTCTCCATTAAAAGGCACTGGTTTATAGAATTTTATGCTCGTGGTTTCTCATTTACAATGAACTTTCACATCAAACATTAAATAATATGCATCTTAACCATGTTCAAGTAGGCAATTGGGTCATTTTCATTGTTTTAGAAAGATTACAGCAAGATTATCTCGCTGTAATTTTCATTTTGTCATTGAACCAAACAAAAATTATAATAATACTATCTAAAAAATACCCAAATATACATTAAAAACCAGCCTCTAATTCATAAAAACAATCATAATTATTTACTGTATTCTCTGTCTTGGCATTTATAAAAATGTGTTCATCATCATAGTGCCATTGGGCTGCATGTGCAAATTCATATTAATTTTCCACATTGGTTTTTGTGCCATTTTCAGTGTCTAAACAGTCATTTATGGTTTGCTATAAATCTGTTTTGTTATTTTATGGGCAGATTTTTCATAAAATAAGTGCATTAGATTTAGTTATTTCAATTGTAGATAACTATCACATCATAAATAGTTTATTGCTCGTTCTTTTCTCAATTTTAAGCAGAGATTTGTTTAAGGCAACGAGTTGTACGTTTGATTTGAGTGTTACTGTTTATTACAGTGTAATTTGACCCCTGAAATCACCGAGAGTCTCCCTTGTGGATAACAATGACTAACCTGAAATGCAGCGGAAGAGTACACGGTGACAGTGTTCATGGAACTGGACAGTTTCAAGTGATAACAGTACCAATACCAACACAGTTTCACAACTGGGCAAAGGGGGTATCTGCCAAAGATCTCAAAAGGAGCCCGCTAAGCTGTGTTGCATATACGATGTCCCACAATGACAAATATTGCAGTGCATAAAAATAAAATCCACGCAAACAAGCTGAAAAATCTCTGTAGAATCCTCAAAAGAATAAAGCAAGACAGATCCAGTGAACCTATGACTGAAATTGTGCTAGTAGCATCGCCTAGAAGATTTTTGTTACAAACTGTTAACCCTACAAATCCGTAAATCCTTGGAAGATAAACAACGCAAGACTTGGAGATAAGACTCTTTGTATGACATGCTCTGCTTATAGAAAGCTCCCAAATCAAATCTACCCAAGAGTAAATAGCCCCACAAATTAACAAATTAAACTTTCAAAGATGAAATATAGACAAAGATTCAATTTTTTCAGAATTTATAAACTAAAACATTTACATGATGATAATACAAATTCAATCATACTATTAGTACTACATCAACGATGATAAAAATGACAAACATACAAGAAATTAGAACCATAAACTGTAGCTTTTTCATTAAGTCAACAAAATCAAAATGTATTACATAGATATTTAGTCAATGCTACTATAGGTGGGAAAGCTAATGGAAAATACAAAATAGGGTGGATATTGGAACCATAGATGGAAGAATCTCATAAATCATGACTATCAATAGTCCTCCATGTCATCATCATCAAAATTAGCATCACTGCCACCACTTTCTCCTCCATCCTCCTCTTCTATATCCAATCCAATCTCTCCATCTGTTGGTGTGGAGGATGACCCCTCAATAGGATCACCATCATCAAAAGTGATCAGCTCTAGCATTGCTTCATTAAGATCCAAGCTGACCAATGCCAATTCAACATGTCCAAACCCATATCATCAAGAAACACATCCCACATCTTCGTCTTTCCCTTCAACCGCTCCTCCCTCTATTTGTAAATAAGACGGAGGTTGATATGCACATACACCAATGTCTCTGCCTTGGATTGTTCAGTCCTACTCTTTTTCAAACTATACAAATTCCCATATCTCCTCCAATTCCTCTTGCAACAAGAGAATGTAACATGAGTGAGGAGCCTCATGGATATCTATTATAGAAGAGGGCATGTTGTCCCATGAGTTTCCCACAAAGCATAGGGCTTCTTAGCCCCTTCGTCTCTGACTCTCTAAGCACATCATAAACTCCAAATCTCCCAACCCATAGGATAATGGGACATTTATACCATGGAGCACTGAAGATGCTCAAGGAGATAGTGACGGGTGTTCCAGAATTGGGCATTGAACATGACGATGTGTGCATGGGAAATTCGTTAAGGCATCATTCCCAAGAAGTGACAGCATATCAGACGGTGTGTTGCAGCTTGTACATTAATACATTTGCAGCCCAATCTCCACTAGATCTCTCAAAGGGCAAGAGTACTTTCTGAATTTCATAAATGACTACTCCAAAAAGTCTTGGATCTACTTTTTGGAGACCAAGGATGAGATCTTCAATCGCTTCCAAGAGTTTAAAGCTCTTGCGGAGAACTCGACAAGGAAAAATGTCAAGTTGCTTCATACAGACAATGGAGAAGAGTACATAGATAGTGACTTCACATGGTTATGTGCAAAGGAGGGCATCAGGAGGGAGTGGACAGCTCCATACAATCCACAACAGAATAGAGTACCGGGACGGAAGAACAGGTCTATAGTTAGGGCAACAAAGGCTATGATGTATGAACAGGAAATGCCCAAGTTCCTATGGGCAGAGGCATGTAGCACAGTGATATACATACAAAACAAGGTTCCTCACAAGGCGTTGGGGAAGATAACACCAGAGGAGGTTTTCACAAGAAAAAAATTGGAGGTTGGTCACTTCAAAATCTTTGGTAGTATAGATTACTGCCATGTGTAGGATGAAAAATGCACTACGTTAGATCAAACTGCAGAGAAGGGGTACTTCGTTGGGTATAGCGAAACCTGAAAGGAATATAATATCTATATTTCGAGCGGTAGGAGGATCATCGTGAGATAGGATGTAAAGTTCATGGAGGAGAGGGCCTTCAAAATATCTCGGGAGTTGCCAGCAGGTGATCAGAGTGACCCAGCAGAAGCTCCATTGGTCCAGCAGTTGGGACAGCTGCAGGGACAATAGTAGTGTCACCAAAGTACTAGTACAGTTACTAGTATGAGCACCAGCTCAGGTACAGGGGATCCAACGAGTTCGCATCAAACAGAGCAGCAAAGATGGTAGAACCACCCAACGCTAGCAGTAGAACTAGCAGAGAAATTCCTCAAACGTTGAAGGATGCGCAAGAGTTTTTGGGGGTTCCTAAACAAGCAAGATGGAGTGCAAAAGACCAAACAGGTACCAGGCGTCGATGGCACAGGTTGTTGAACCTTCTAGTTATGAGGAGACTGCACAGCATCTAGTGTGCTAGGATGCATGGTGGAGGAGTACAACTCCACCATGATAAACGATGTATGAGAGGTCATGCCTAGAGTTGTGTATAGGTCAGTTGTAGGCTCCAAATGGATCTATAAGATCAAGTAAACTGCAGATGAAAGTGTAGAGAAGTACAAGGCTAAGTTCGTGGCCAAAGGGTATGCACAGAAGGAAGGTATAGACTATGAGGAGACCTTCGCACCAATGGCCAGATATACTTCCATCTGATTAGTGATATCTTTTGCAGCACAGATGGGATGGAAGATTCACCAGATAGAAGTCAAGACAACATTCTTGAACGAGGTGATAGAGGAGAAGGTATATACCGAACAGCCAGAGGGTTGCGAGACGCATGAGAGAGGCACATGCGTGTGCAAGCTCAAGAGAGCACTATACGCACTGAAACAGGCTCCCAAGGCATGGTATGGTCAGATAGAAAACTACTTACAGCAGAAGGGCTTCATGAAGAGCGAAGCAAACTCCAATCTGTATTATCTGATGGTTGGAGGTGAGCCACTCATCCTACTGTTGTATGTGGATGACCTCATCTTGACAGGGTCATCGGGGCTCATAAAAGATTGCAAGAGGAAATTGGAAGCAGAATTTGAGATGAAGGATATGGGATTGATGCATTGCTTCCTAGGCCTGGAGGTATAGCAAATAGACAAGAAGATCTTCCTTGGGAAAGGGATATATACTATGGATTTCTTGAAGAGGTTCAAAATGCAGGATAGTAGACCCATGTCCACGCCTATGATTACTAACAAGAGGAAGATAGATGCTTTGGAGGATGAGGATGTGGACCCAACCTTGTATAGATAGCACATCAATTCACTCATGTATCCAATCGACAAGGGGTCAAGCATTTGTTTCACAGTCAACACTCTCAGCTAGTTTATGGTGGGACCTAAGAGGGTGCACTAGACAGTGGTGAGACATATATTGAGGTACTTGCATCGTTGATCAAAGTTGTCAATGATGTCAATACATTGGAGCATTGTTGAAGACAACTAAACCCTAATAGTTGCTAATAATCCTAAAGTGAAAACCATAAGACGATAGAAACCCTACGTGCATAACCTAGGTACATGACAAACCCTAGCTCTTGTTGATGCAACCTCATTGATGATAACAAGCCCTAGAATTGTTGAAGCATTCCAAATGTTGGATGAACACTTGTGAAAGAAACCCTAGGTCTATATTGAAGAAGCCCTAAAACATTGTTGAAAACCTAGCATTATTGATGATGAAACTCTAAGTGAAATCCAAGGTCTATAACAAAGATACCCTAAACATTGTATTATTGAAGATGATGACAATTCCTAATGTTAAATGGTGTCATGGGTATATGTCAATAAGGGCAACCCTAGGTACATTATTGAAAGAAAAGCCTAAACCTAAAGGTGTTGGGTACTTAAACCAAACCCTAACCCTAAAATACATTGATGGAAAGGTGTTGATGGCAAACCCTAAAGTACATTTATATGGAAAATTCCCTTGATGGAGGATGACCTAAAGTATATGTCAATGGAGGATTGCGCCAAGGACTTCAAAAAAAAGGGGACCAAAAATTACTTTACATCTATATAGTGATATATATATTTATATCAAATGTAAATGTTAAATTTATATGATATAACATATAAAACATTTATTAGAAAATAAATCAAGGGTTTAATGTCGCACAAAATAAGAATATATTTAACATATATATTTTTACATAACTGGTGGATTTCGTATAGTGGACTAGCGTATAAAAAGAGCTCAAAAAATAAGGACGCACTCATTGAAGACTTTAAAAAGAACAGGTCAGCTCATCCATATGTCGTTTCAACCTTGCAAAGGCGTATATATACTTGACCTGGGATCAGTCAATAGTTTCCCAATTAAATAAAGCAATTAAAAAGGTGTATCATCTGAAATTTCGTCTGATGTTTCGAAGGTGTTGAGCATCATAACCAACGAAGGTGCAAGAGATTCGTTGAAACTCATGAAGTACATGTTTTGATCGAACAACAAAAGACAGAGTGCTTTGAAATCTTTTGCGGCAGTATAAGCGCTTGATTCTTTTTTTATTTTCTTGCGGCCTTGAAGAAATTATGGGCATATGATTTACAGTTTTTGGTTTAAGGGTTTCAGATGACATTCGCATTGATTTGAACAAGAATATTGACTGTCTCGGCTCCCTTCTAGGGAACGTCTTTGACTGTTGCAGATTAATTACCACAAGTGGTTTCAATTTTGTACCTTGACATAGTCTTGTTCAAGTTGTATTCCAGTCCTCTGAAGCTCTCTTGTTAAAATTGGACAACTAGGTCTAAACTCTGGGTTGTGCTGCTCAGATGATGATCGCAATATTTTTATTGGATTCCTCTTTCAGAGAGGTGTAAGATTGATCTAAAGATCATCTCGATCGGATGAGCAGAACATGTACTTTGAATTTATTCCACTTATGTGTTGGGTCGGCCTGGAATAAAATATTGACTTTAATGTCTTAAAGGTCGTGTCACACACCCCCAAAGATTCCTATATATTGGAGAGACTTGGAGTTCATTTGACACACATCGATGTGGAGGAATTCTCTCTCTGGATAGCGTTGGAGCTGTGATATATATATATGGAGTATTCTTTGTTTGGGTTGTTCTGGGGTTATGTGTGACACGCTTGGCTGAATGACCTATTGGAGACTTTGCTGGTAGAAGCATCCTGCTGATCGCCGTAACGCCACCATTTCTTATCTCTGTCTTGGCTTGCCTTCTATTGATCTATTTGTATGTTCTATCTTCTTCAGTGTTGTGCCCTAATCTGAAATGGCATAGAACATGTTCAGAAATTTAACATGGTATCGGAGCAAGGTTGAAGACAATGCCCTAGGCTTGAATCAGCGTGAGCAGTCTTCTCTTGTTAGCGTGGAAGGTGACAGCTATAAGGGACGCGGGTCTGTCTCATCCTGCGTGGAAGGGCAGCATATGCTGCTATAAGAGGGACGCAGTCCCCACCTCATTTTTGGAAGACGCTGCCGGTTCATAACGAAGGAAACATACGAAGGAAAGCTCCGTATCTCTTGTTCCGACGTCTGGAAACATACGAAGGAAACACACGAAGGAAAGTCTTTAACGTGGGCGCAAAGTCCTGCATACCAGTTTTTTTACCTGCGACCAGAGGAGCAGTGCAAACCACGGAAAGAACAAACGACGCTGCTGCGCAATTACAAAATTTTGATATTTTTTTTTTACGCCGCTCAAGAACTCGAAAATTTTTTACGCCGCTCAAGAACTCGAAAATTTTGACGCCGCTGAAGAACTCGAAAATTTTGATGTTTTTTTACTGTGGTCGATAATAATTTTTTTTAATTAGATCGATCTGTGGTAGAATACTAGAAATCTCTGTCATCCGAGCCCGATAAAATTTCTTTCGATGTCGATACCTGGACTAAGTTGAACATCCACCGAAATCACTGAAAGATTGAAGCGGCGGTCCGAATCGTTCGGATCAAAAGGATCAGTATTGGTGTTCCCGGATCTCCTATTCGGGCTCTGAATATGTTGACTGTGGGCTCAGACGTTATTACGCGGCATCCAATCGCAAGTAGGATCTCGTCTTGATAGATCCAGTAAAGTGCCGCAAATCAAATTTGTGATGTTGCGATTCAATCAATATGCGCCGGAATATCTATCCTATAAGTGTGGCGCCGCGATTCGACTCAGTAAGCGGAATAGATCCATAAAAGTTTACAGTGGGCGAGATATTCGATCAATCCAGGGCTGGGTGAGATTAGATAAGTCTTCTGATCGAAGTAGCTGCAAAGAATCGCGGGATATCTGAAGAAGGGGCGGTATGCGGTGCCGCCGTCTAACGTTGCTGCCGTTCTGGAATATCTGGCAGCCGAGGTGTTGGAACAGGATTGAAACGCTGCTCGTGACAGCAAGCTGACCTGCAATTACTTCAGAAAACAACAGAGCCTGGATTGTCGAAGAATATAGGCAGCTCAGAAATTCAGGATCCTAAGCAATTCTTTTTTTTATGCACGTCATAGAGTGTAGTGTCGTTTACTTCAAAGAAAGAGTTTCCAACACCGACAACATGCGGCAGCCTTTGGGGAAATGCGGAGGAAATGCAGCGAATCCGATAGAGGATAAATGACAGTGCCTGTAGGGTGCAACCTCCCAGTGAAGGTTAGCCGCAGTCTAAATTAAAAACGTTGATACAATGGCAGTATATGCTGCTGTAGAGAGGAGCCGCTGACACAACAGAAGGACAGTCCATGTTTTGACAACCAGGCAGGAGAGTCAAGATATGTTAGAAGGCAGTGGGTTACTGAAAAGATGTTTTAAGACCAACTTGCACAAGTTTTTCAAAATGTTTGGTCACATCATTGCCATGGACCAGAGGACCGGAATGAGCAGGATTGATGGCTTTGTCAATTTTTTCCATCAGGGAGGATGCACAGAGCTTCAAATAAATAAATAAATAAATAAAATCTCCTTTTGAGAGTTGAATGGGCATCTTCCAGACAGACCGCCCAAATCCTTTGTGGGATTTTAGGCATTTTTCTATGCTGTTCGAGTTTTGGACTAAAAATTTGAGAACAATGAAGGATCCATTGGAGGAGTACTCCAGTCTTAATTTGAGATGAGATCATGATGAAATTGAAGCTATGAACCCGCATACAGCATGTGTGAATGCAAGGCATTTGCTATGGCCTATAAGAATGATTGAATTAAGAGTTGCAGACATCGCAGCGAAAGAATGTAGTGATCAATCCACATTTACTGAAATACTGCATGGTGTATCTGTATCATAGTTCCAAGTCTTCCAGGACTTATCCTTCGTTGCACTATTTCTGGAAAGGCAGACTTGCTGAATCTTGTTTGAAGGCATCCTGATGAGTGTTGTGGTAGGCCGCAGGCCATACCACAACAGCAACCCGTGTGGTTATCACATGAGTATTTTGACTATGTGATCTGAGGCAGCCACAGATTCAAGCTAAAAGTTGGACGCAAACCAATGGTAATAATTCCCAGATTTGTGCATGTGGCATAGACTGGATCTCAAGTGAAGACAAAGAAATTGTTTTGATGTACTTGACAGAGTCTTTAAGAACAGTGAAGTGCCTTGATTTATCCTGTTGGATGGTTGGGGCTGAAACATTGATGAATGTGATAGTTCTAAATCTGTGATTCTATGTCACTGTCATCATGACAGTGACATAGACAGACACCCATGTTGATAGCTGAAATTTAAAGGGTTGACTGCTGAAGTCCTTGGGGAAATTCTATGTAGTGGTCAAATTGTTGACGAAATGGGCATAGATGTAAGTCATTGAGCCAGGCAAATTTTGACAGCCCTAGGAGCAGTCTGCTGCCATAACCAGAAATGGGCAGATCTGGAAGCAACTCAAGGTGCAATGCCTCAAGTGCAGGATAAACCAAGGTAGATTGGATCCCTTGATTCTTTGTAAGCTGCAGTCTTAGAAGGTTGTTTGAAGGAGCTACTCACAGAATAACAGGTAGTGGCTGAAAGGACTTCTAACACAAGCTGAGGCTTGTTGATATGTTCCCCCTGTATGTCAGTGACATAGATAGACACCTATGTAACAGCAGCATGTGACTGTATCAGTCCTACATTGGAGCGTTATGGTAAACTTAAAATGTGAACTGGGAAGTTTATGCAGCTTTTGGTCACATGGTTGGAATCTTGAATCATAATCAGCAAAGTCTGTTGGATGGCTTTGACTGTGGGAGATCAGGTCCCAATTCCAAGATGGTGTCTGGGATGCCCTCATTCAAAACAGATGTCTTCTCTCGAGAGAGAAGCTGACATTAAGAGGGAGATATATCTGTATATGCTCCTGAGTGGATGTCTTTGTTCAACGAAAGAAGATCCACATGGCTCAGGGACATATGGCTTCAGAGGGGGAAATTCCGAAGGAAAACCAAGAAGCCATATTAATAACAGGATATCTAGCAGCCATGAGTACTTTTGTACAATCTGACCTTGGATACCTTTGAGGAAGTCGTAAAGCATCAAGTCTGGAAGGATGCTATGCTGTGGTCCCAAGACCATAGGACAAAGCAGTTGTCACCTCGAAATGGCTCTACAAGATCAAGTATGGATCTGTTGGAAGTGCTGAAAAGTTCAAGACAAGATTCGTTGCCTGTGAGGAAGATATAGACTATGATGACATATTTGCACCTGTGGCTCGAGATACCACCATTCGATCTATTATAGCCCTTGCTGCTACGCAAGGATGGAGTCTTCATCAGATGATGTGAAGACCGCATTTTTTCTGCATGGTGTGATAAAGGAAGAGATATATGTGGAGCAACCTCTGGGGTTGGAAGTCCAGGATCGGGACACCCATGTCTGCAGGTTGAAGAAAGCCCTCTATGGGCCGAAACAAGCACCCTGAGCTTAGTACGAGAGGATAGATAGCTACTTGATGAAGCTGGGCTTCACTCGTAGTATTGCTGATCTGAACCTTCACTGCAAGGTTAATAGAAAGAAGCCTCTCACTCTGGTGTTGTATATGGATGACCTCTTCCTGACAGGTGCTAACCCTCTCATTCATCAGTTCAAGAGGGAGCTCGCTGTTGAGTTTGAGATGAAGGACCTAGGACGAATGTCTAGGCCTGAAGGTCTAGCAGAGACCTGGCGAGTTTTTCCTTTCTCAAGGAAAATACATTATGAAGCTTCTGGTATGATGGACTGTAAGTCTGTGACGACACTGATGCAACTCAACTTTAAGAAGTTGAGTAGCAGCGTTGTTGGGCGTGTTCTACTGAGTATCGTAAACTCATAGGAACCCTGATGTTCTTAATGAACACTTGTTCGAACATATGCTGTGCAGTGAACACTTTGAGTCAACACATGGTTGATCATAACATTCACTGGGTTGGTGCCAAGAAACTCTTGAGATATCTCTGAGGCACGATAGACCATGGGCTGAGATACACTGCCGGGATTATGACACTCCGTGGATATACTGATGCCGATTGGGCTGGCAGTGTGGTGGATTGTAAGATCACATCAGGATGCTGCTTCAATCTTGGTTTTTCTTCGATCTCATGGATGAGCAGGTAGCAGAAGTCGGTGGCTTTGAGCACCGCTGAGGCCGAATACATTGCAGCAAGTATGGCCTGTTGTGAAGCAGTTTGGTTGCGAAAGCTCTTTAGTGAGTTGTTTGGACATGTGCTAGATACCACTGTGATACTCTGTGATAACCAGAGTGGGATTCGTATGACTGAGAATCCTGTGTTCCACGATTGATCCAAGCATGTAGATGGCTGGTACCACTTTATCTGGGATATGGTACAACGAGGCGCCGTAAGGCTCGACATATAGGAACTAATGAGCAGGGCGCGGATATTCTCACAATGCCCTTGGGGAAGGTCATGTTCCTAACCTTTCGTGAGAATCTTGGAATCATGGAACGACCCTATGGTGTGGGTCCTATTGGACGATGAGCTCTGGGAGCTCAAAGGGGGGTTTTGGGGATAGCTTCTCGGAGCTATAAGCACTTATGGTGCTTCTGCCCCACCGTTGTGATTATTGAGTTGGTTCGCCTCTCATTCATCTGTGCCTCGTATGCATCCTACCCATTGAGTTCAGGGCTCATGGGAAGTACCTCTCATTTGGCCAATGAGATGGGAAAGGCTAGAGACTAGTAGCAAAGACTGATGGACGCATCAGAAATTGCCGTACTCTCTATCTAGGATGGCATGGTCCAACCACTTGATCTGGGATCAAGTCTAGTGAGGTCTCGGACCTCCGCCTGACTTCGGGTCAGATGAACCAACTTCGGGTTGGTTGGAGACTCTTTGTGAGTCCGATAGAGGTTTCGAACCTCTGGGCTGAATTTGTCAGCCGGGGGATGATGTCTTTGTCACTGACCCACTTCTGTTCTGAAATAAAGAGGCCAGCAAAGCAAGTTACGGCGGGATGACGCACGATGTTTGGATTGCACTAGTGGACGGAGTTCTCCCTAGTTGAGAGGGAGTGTTAAAATTGGACAACTAGGTCCAAACTCCAGTTGTGCTGCTCAGATGATGATCGCAATATTTTTATTGGATTCCTCTTTCGGAGAGGTGTAAGATTGATCTAAAGATCATCTCGATCGGATGAGCAGAACATGTACTTTGAATTTATTCCACTTATGTGCTGGGTCGGCCCGGAATAAAATATTGACTTAAATGTCTTAAAGGACGTGTCACACACCCCCAAAGATTCCTATATATTGGAGAGACTTGGAGTTCATTTGAGACACATTGGTGTGGAGGAATTCTCTCTCTCTTGATGGCATTGGAGCTGCGTATTCTTTGTTTGGGTTGTTCTGGGGTTATGTGTGACACGCTTGGCTGAATGACCTATTGGAGACTTTGCTGGTAGAAGCATCCTGCTGATCGCCGTAACGCCACCATTTCCTATCTCTGTTTTGGCTTGTCTTCTATCGATCTTTTAGTGTGTTCTATCTTCTTCAGTATTATGCCCTAATCTGAAATGGCATAGAACATGAGCAGAAATTAACATCTCTTCTGTAGATATAATCTTCAAGTAGCTAAATAATATATGGTTTAGTTAACATGCACGATATGAATGCTACTTGAAGTCCTGAAGCAGTTCTGAAGGCAATAATGGCTCCATTCAAACTTGCCTGAGAAGAAAACGAAGTTGGTGTTGTTTTTTGTAGCATCGGAAAGTGCTCTAAGCCCCAAATTTGGTGGAGTGCCTTAGACACTAGTATTCCAAAGAACCCAGAAACCATTTGTGAAAATTCCACTCGGTTCATGTTTTATTATAAAAATTAATTATTTCATGGAGACCCTACGTCTAACTTAGGGAAATTAAAAAATTAAAAGGTATTAATAAAACATAGTGAGAATAATCTAGAAAAGGCGTAGATCAAGTCTAACATAATCTTAGCCGTTGATTAGAGATCTAATCTCGGTCATTCATTTCTCAACGAGAAGATTATAAAGGAAGGCTTGAGGGTCATTTGGAAAGACACACACGAAGTGAATCTTGAGATCGAATTCTTCTGATGGAGCAGTGCTTGGACGAAGATCAGATCTAAGTGATTGAATTCAGTGAGTGGCAGAGTAGCTTTCGGAGAGAGATTTTCTCAGTCGGAGAATCATCAGTAGAGAGAGGTAGATAGACGTCCAACAGAGCCAGTCAGGCTGACGCAGAGCCAACACAGAGCCACGCAGGGCTACACAGAGCCAGCGCAAAGGTTCAGAGGGTTTCCGAGATTTAGCTGTCGGATCAGATCCAGAAGCCAAAATCCGAGGTGTGAGACCGGGAGGCCAAGGTCTGAGATTATGGGAGTTAGATTGATCCTTTGCTAGGGTGACGCAGTCCTTAGAGGAGGTGACGCAGTCCTTGCGCAGAGACCTCCAAAGGCAGTTCTTCCAATGTCCGGATCAGCCGGATTTTCCAGTGATTGAGTGAGGTAAAACTCACATTTCTTCCTGCCAGTATTTCTCTCTGTAACTGAATAACCCTTGAGGTATTCAGAGATGTGTTCAAGATTTGCTACTGCTTAATAGTACAAACCGTCAGATCTGTTGCACCAGTTTTCCTGCATTAGGTTTTTCTGGAGACTTATGTCCAAAAATAATTGTGTCCTATGTGTGATTGGTTTCTTGCTCAGTTTCCTTGTTTCGAAATCATATTTTATTCAATGTAGGTTGCTTCAGTAGTTACTTCAATAATTCAGATCTGAATTAATTCTGTAAAAGTAATTTAGATAATAGGAGAAGTACACTCAGTTGTTGCAGTAGGATTCCTAACATTGTCAGATCTAGGAATTTTCACAGTTGGAAGTTTTGTTGAATTCTGGTAGCTTCACTATTCTCGACTGGTGGCTCAATTGTTGCATTGAATTTCTTGAAACTTATCCTATTAAACCTCTGAAATTCTAAGTTTTCACACCTTAAACAGAGAACCTTCTTACAATCACACTGTTGTAGCTAATGTGCGTTCGTCTAAGGTTAATTTTGCATTCCCTGTAGCTAAATCATAGTTTGGTTCATTATATAGAAGGAAACTGATGAACGAGTTGAGCCTTACCATGTCCTTATGTCATATGAAGAAGAAAATATAGGTGTTATAACAGAACTTAAGTTGATCTTGGACTAGATATTGGAGCAGCCTCTTAAAGCATATCGAATCAGATATTGGAGTGTATCTTGGAGAAAGCATTGTTGAAGCATCATCAAGGCATTCTTGGAACATTCTTATTGAAGGCATCTTGTTGGCAAGATTTGACGACTTCTTGCAGAAGCAGATCTTGAATATCATGTGAAAACATCTTGAAATGAATGTTGGAAGCATTGGTGAAGACCTCATAATGCATTGATAGAAGTGTTGATTTTTGTAGTATCGGATCTGCTCTAGCCTCGAGATTTTGCAGAGAGGCTAAGACACATGCATTCTCCAAGACCCAAAAATCGTTCGGGAAAATTCCACTTGGAGATGATTTAATTCAAATAATTAATCATTTTAATGTATTCCTAAGTCTAAACTTAGGAAATGTGATTAATTAAATTGTATTAATTAAATATGGTGAGAATCTTCTAGATGAAGACGAAGATCGATTCCAAGCTAATCTTAGCCATCGATTATGTTTTAATCTTGACCGTTGATATCTCAACAAGAGATTATAAGAAGGAACTGGATGAGCACTTGGAGAATACACCACCGCAAATACTCAGTTTCCCAAGCAGATCGATTCTCTCAGTGGCTGACGGCAAGAGGAAATCGAATAAGAGGGTGAGTCGCAGGTGGGAGAGAGAGGGCTCAGCAATAGTTCGAGAGTACAGGAGAAGTCTCGAAGGGGCAGCACAAAGGAGGGACACAGATCACCAGCGCAGAGGCAGTGATGCAAACACTGCGCAGTGATTACACAGAGGGTGACGCAGTGAGGCCAGCGTAAGGGTTGAAGGTCCTCTTCGGGGTCAGAAAAACCCTGTGGAGTGTGAGAAATTGATCAGTAAAATTTCTCTCAGTGTCTATATTTCTATTTTGCTATTTGGTATCTTGTACATGAATTATTGCTGAAGAATAATAAAGAAACCCTCATCTGTTGCACCGGTTTTCCCACATTGGGTTTTTCCAGGGACGATTGTCTAAAAATAATTGTGCCATTGTGGTTATATGTATGCTAGTACTTTTCCTTGCATTTACTTTCCGCAGTATTTTATTTGTGAAGGTTGCAGTGTATATGTTTCGATATTTGTCGTAGAAAACTGCAAATAATTTGTTTAATTAATTTAACAAATAGAAGAAATAATATCAGTTGTTGCAGTAAGATTCGAGATATCAAATTTTCACATGGTATGAAAGCGCAGGTGAAGCGGGAAGAGCCCAGAAGTAGAGCTGAAGAAGGATTTTGAAGAATTGCATAGGCAGTAGCTCGAAACCCCAGAGGGGCTGCGCAGTCCATAGCCAGGAGGGAAAAATTTCATGGAAAATTCTCTCTAAGTGAGATGACAGAGAAGAAGATTTTCCAGATCGAGATTTGTCAGAGGCAGAGGGAGCAGCACAGCAGCTTCAGCGCAAAGCAGATCTTCTGTTGGCATGCAATTTTCTACAGCAGTTTGTCGGGAAGAAAAAGCATCAGCGTTGTAAAGGAGAAATAGCACAGAAAAATTATCGATAGTCAAGAAGCCTCAAAATTATCTTCCGAATTGGAAGATGAGTTTGTGTGTCTATCAGGTTCGGCATCAACTGTTACCTGGTATATTGATAGCGGAGCTTCAACTCACGTGACAAGAGTAAGAGAATATTTCTCAAGCTATCAAGAGGAACAGATGGACTTCCAGATCATTATGGGCAACAAAACTAAGTGTATCCTAGGAGGGAGAGACACCATAGAGTTTCAGACAGAAGCAGGAACCAGCACCAGTACCACTAATGTACTGCATGTGTCAGGATTGGGTATGAACCTGATTTCAATGTCCTAGTTGCAAAATAAAGGGTATGATGTATACTTCGTGGGAAAGAAGGTGTATGTCAAACATCCTAGTTGGAAGAAGGTGAGATAGATTGGAGCTCGAAGCAACAGGTTATATAAGTAGCAGATTGATTCTCCAATGGCGTTGATAGGCAGTGATAATAACAAGTGGGAAGGAGCTAAACGAACTATGGCAGAGGAGGATGGGACACTTACACCATGGAGAACTTAGGATGCTTAGAGAAACTGTGACAGGAGTCCCAATCCTAAGCACCGAGCATGATGATGTGTATGCAGAGGATGTGTACTAGGGAAGTACGCAAAGGCAGCATTTCCTGGAAGTGATAGTAGAGCAAATAGCGTGTTGCGGTTAATACACTCAGATATTTGTGGCCCAATGTCCACCAGAGCTCTTAGCAGTGGCGAGTACTCCATCACCTTTATTAATGATCACTCCAGGAAAACCTGGATCTATTTCTTAAAGACCAACGATCAGATCTTTGATCGGTTCAGAGAGTTCAAAGCTCTCGTAGAGAACATGATAGGGAAAAATATCAAGGTATTATGCAGATAATGGTGGAGAATATACAGATCAAAACTTCGCAGACTTCTGTGCAAGCGAGGGAATCAAAAGGGAGTGGACAGCTCCATATAATCCACAGTAGAATTGGGTAGCAGAGCGAAAGAGCAGAACAATATTCAAGGCAGCAAAGGCTATGATATATGAACAAAACTTGCCTAGATTTTTATGGGTAGAGACATGCAACACAACAGTGTACACTCAGAACAGAACTTCTCACAGAGCATAGGGGAAGAAAACGCCAGAAGGGGTCTTCACCGGGAAGAAGTCGGAAGTAAGTCATCTAAGGATATTCGGGAGTGTGGCTTTTTGCCATATTCTAGACGAGAAGCGTAGTAAGTTGGATCAGACTGTAGATAAGGGGCACCTCGTTGGGTATAGCGAGACCTCAAAGGCATACAAGATCTACATTCATAGCAGCAGGAAGATTGTATTAAGGCGAGATGCAAAGTTCATGGAAGATAGGGCTTTCAGAAGATCTTGAGAGATGCCTGCAGGTGATCAGTCAGCGGATGTTCCATTAGTCCAACAGTAGCAGGGACAAAAGGAGGACAGCCACAAGGATCGAATACAGTAACTAGTACCAGTATTTCCTCAAGAGTAGGAGATTCAGGTAGTTCTCAGCAGATGGAACAGCAGGAACAGGGGGAGGATTTGATTGAGCCTCCCACCACCAGTAGTAGAACCAGTAGGGAAGTACATCAAACCCTGAGGGACGCAGAGGAGTTTGTCAAAGCTCCCAGAACTGACAAGAGGCAGTGTAGACAGCCTGACAGATACCAAGCCTTGGAAGCTCAAGTTGAAGAACCCTCCAATTTTCAGGAAACTATATAGCACCAGGCGTGGGTGGAAGCCATGATAGAAGAATACAGTGTGAAAATTTCAAACTGAAATCTAAACAACTGCAGTGATATATTTATTTCTCCTACTTATTATTTCAATAAGTTATTATTTAGAAATCTTCCGGCAAATATCAAAATAAATACTACTGCAACATTCACAAATATATATGCAAAGAAATAAACAGTAGAGAACATAGGCACAAGAATCAATCACATGTACACATTTATTTTTGGACAATTGTCCCCAGAAAAACCCAATGCGGGAAAATCGGTGCAACAGATGAGGGTTTTATTAATTCTTCAGCAAATGATATCTTTACAGAAAAATATAATGCCAAATAAATTCTGAAACACCTGAGACTGAATTTCCGGCTTACTCGGAGAATTCTCTGACACCCTGAACAGCCCTTGCATGCTCCTGTGTCTGTCTGCGTGATTCACTGGGCAGTCCTAGCGCTGGACTGCGTGAGTCTATGTGTGTTCTCTGCGCTGCAGCCTCAAGCTGCCTCCAGTGACCCACTGCTGACCTTCGTCCCTAATCTCGATCACCACTGACTCTCTCCTCCTTCTACTTCTGCAAACTTCTCACCCTGCAGCTCTCCCACTAAAATCGAATTCTACATCAGAATGGATCTCCTTCGGTACTGAGTGTATGCCTGACTTATTTTCCAAATGACCCTCAAGCCTTCTTTTATAATCTCCCTATTGGAGAACCAACGGCCCATATTAAAAGATTAATCAATGGCTAAGATTAAAACTTGACTTGATCCATGTTTTCTAGAAGATTCACACTCTGACTTATTAATACCCTTTAATTATTTCATTTCCCTAAGTTTAGACTTAGTGTCTTCATTAAAATAACTAATTATTTTAATAAGTCATGAACCGAGTCGAATTTCCACAAACTATTTATGGGTTCTTTGTAATGTTGTTGTCAAAGTCTCCCTGCAAATTTTGAGACTTGGAACACTTCCAGATGCTACAAAAATCAACACTCCCTCTTAACGAGGAAGGTGTTCCAACAATATTCCTGTTGCATGCTGCTCTAATTTTGAATCACCCTCTACGTTGTTGATCTCAGGACTCTGCCACCCCATCTATTGTGCTACTGCCTCCTATACTGCTTCCTTTCACACTGCCATTGTAATTGTTGCCTCTGTACCACATCTCCCTTTGAATACTAAGTCTATCCATTACTGCTACTGGAGAAGATTCTTCATCATCCCCATCATCTCTCTTAAGTAGACAAACTTTGTCTTCCCTAGAGCCTTTGTGAGGATGTTTGCCACCTGTTCTCATGTTGGAGTGTACTGTAACTGAACAACTCCACGTTGTACACAGTCCCTGATGAAGTGATACCTGATGTCAATATGTTTCGACCTATCATGAAAAACAGGATTCTCAGAAAGCTTTATGCAACTCTGATTATCACATAAGATGTTGGTCACTTCCATTTTCTCCTTGAGTAGATTCACTAACAGTTTCCTAAGCCATATGGCTTCGCACGACGCTGTGCTAGCTACCATATACTCTGCTTCTGCTGAACTCAGTGCGACGGACCTCTGTTTCCTACTGCACCAAGAAGTCATTCCTAATCCTAGACTGAAACAGTACCCACTGGTACTTTTCCGATCAACTAAACTTCCAGCGCAATCTGCATCAGTGAAACCACTCAACCTGATATCATTTCTACGGGTATACTTCAATCCAAGCTCGATTGTTCCTTGAAAGTACCTGAGAACATCCTTGGCTGCTGCCCAATGTGCCCTCTTCAGTTCCACCATGAACTGACTGAGGGTATTTACAGCATAACAGATGTCTGGCCTTGTATTTACCACATACATCAATATGACCCTATGAGTTGTCTATATAGCGTAGGATCAGCCTCATCATCTTCGGACGTGTCGATTTTCTTCCAGTTAGTGATCATTGGAGTTGTCATGGGTCTACATTCCTCCATCTGAAATCTCTTTAGAATCTCTATAGTGTATCTTCCTTGACCAAGGAAGATCTCCCCGTTCTGCTGCCAAACCTCCAACCCTAGAAAATAATGCATCCGTTCTAGATCCTTCATGTCAAATTCTTCAGCCAAATTCTTCTTGCAATCTGTGATGAGACTTCATGATCCTGTCAAGAACAGATCATCAAAACCAGTATCAAAGGCTCACTCCCTACTCTTAGATAGTAGAGATTGCGATCTGCGTCACTCTTGATGAATCCCATCTTCTGTAGGTAGTTGTCAATTCGACCATACCAAGCTCTAGGAGCTTGCTTCAGTCCATATAACGCTTTCTTCAATCTGAATACATGAGTTTTATGATCATGTGTCTCAAAGCCCTCCAGTTGTTCTATATACACCTCTTCTTCTATCACTCCATTCAAGAATGTTGTCTTGACGTCCATCTGGTGAATTTCCCATCCCATCTGCGCAGCAAGGGATATCACGGACCTGATAGAGGTGTACCTGCCTACTGGGGCGAAGGTTTCTTCATAGTCAATTCCTTCCTTCTGAGCATACCCCTTAGCCACAAACCTGGCTTTAAATTTCTCGATGTTGTCGTCTGCAGCATACTTGATTTTGTAGATCCACCTGGATCCTACAATTGGTCTCTCCTAAGGTTTGAGTACTACTTCCCAGACATCATTCGTCATGATGGAACTATACTCTTCCACCATTGCATCAACCCACACCTAGTGCTGAGTTGCTTCCCGAAAACTGGAAGGTTCTCCGACTTGAGAAACCAAGGCTTGATACCTCTCAGGCTGCCTACACTGTCTCTTCTCATTTCGGTGGATTCCAACAAAGTCCTCTGCATCCTTCAGAATCTATCGAAGTTCCCTTCTTGTTCTCCCACTGATAGTGGGTGGATCTACCGGCTCTCCCTCTTGAAAACCCTCGAGAGACACATCCTTTGGATCACTATGCCTTGGAGAGGCAACTGAATTTTCTGCTACTTGTTGTTGGCACTGGACCAAAGGCTCTTCCTCAGACTGCGTAGCAGAAGGCAGCACACGGGATCTTCTGAAGACCTTCTCCTCCATGAACTTCACATCCCTTCGCACCACCACTTTCTTGCTCTTAGGAATATAGATGTGATAAGCCTTTGCATTCTCGTTGTATCCTACCAGATACCCCTTTTCGGAAGTCATCTCCAACTTCTTCCTCTTCTCACTGGGCACATGATAGCAAGCTATACTGCCAAAGATCCTAAACTCACTCACTTCAGGCTTACTGCCAATGAAGACACTTTTTGGCGTGATCTTTCCCAGTGTAGCATGAGGAGTCCTATTCTGAATGTAGACAGTTGTATTACACGCTTCAGCCCACAGGAATTTGGGCATGTCTTGGTCATACATCATAGCTCTAGTTGCTTCAACAATAGTTTGGTTCTTTCTTTCTGCCACACCATTCTACTCTTGATTGTATGGAGTTGTCCACTCTCTTTTGATGCCTTCCCTTGCAAAGAATCCAGTGAATTCTTTATCTATGTATTCACCACCATTATCTCTTGGCAACACCTTGTTCCGCTTCCCTGTCAGATTTTCCACCAGAGCCTTAAACTCTTTGAATCGACTGAAGACATCATCAAGAAGTAGATCCAAGTTTTCCTAGAATGATCATCAATGAAGGTGACGAAATATTTGGCACCACTAAGAGCTCTAGTGGACATCAACCCACAGATATCTGAGTGTATCAGATCCAACACACCCTTGGCCCTATTGTTGCTTCTCCGATATGTTGCCTTGGCATATTTTCCCAATACGCACCCCTTGCAAACATCATCTGGTTTATTGTGCAGTCCTGGAACACCCATGACAGTCTTCTAGAGAGTTCTCAAAGCCCCATCATGCAAATGCCCCATTCTTCTGTGCCATAGCTCATTCAGGTCCGTTTCATCTGCATTGCCAACTAGTGCCATTAGAGAGTCAAGCTGTAGCTTGTACAGTTTATTGCTTCTTACCCCGATCGGTGCCTTCTTCTTCCAACTGGGGTGTTTGACGTAGACTCTATTGTCAATAAAGTAGACGTCATATCCTCAGTTTTGAAGCTGAGACACTGAGTAAATTCATCCCCAAACCCAGCACATGCAGCGCATTAGTGGCCCAGATTCTATTTCTCGCCTCGGTCTGAAAAACTACGGTACCTCTCCCAACAAGAGTGTATTTTGCTTTATTACCCATGGTTATTTTGAAATTCATCTGTGCTTCTTGGTAGTCGGAAAAACAGTCCCATACTGTAGTCATGTGAGAAGAGGCCCCGCTGCCAATATACCAGACATCATAAGAAGCAGTGCTTGATACGCAAGCAAAATCTTCCTCAAGTTTGGATGCCAATACAGAGACATCGTGATCCATCTGTTTTGTCATGCTTCTTCCCCTTCTTGGAGAACTACATGAACCCTTCTGTGTTGTTGCTGTAACAGTAGATTTTCATTCATTGATAGATGCCCCCTCCCTGTTATTCATCTTTGGCTCTGATACCATGTGAAAATTTCAAACTGAAATCTAAACAGTTGCAGTGATAGATTTATTTCTCCTACTTATTATTTCAATAAGTTATTATTCAGAAATCTTCCGGCAAATTTCGAAATAAATACTACTGCAACATTCACAAATATATATGCAGAGAAATAAACAATAGAGAACATAGACAAGAGAATCAATCACATGTACACAGTTATTTTTGGACAATTGTCCCCAGAAAAACCCAATGCGGGAAAACTGGTGCAGCAGATGAGGGTTTTATTAATTCTTCAGCAAATGATATCTTTACAGGAAAATATAACACCAGATAAATTCTGAAACACTTGAGACTGAATTTCCGGCTTACTCGCACAATTCTCTGACACCCTGAACAGCCCCTGCATGCTCCTGTGTCTGTCTGCATGATTCACTGCGCAATCCCAGCGTTGGACTACGTGAGTCTGCGTGGGTTCTCTACGCTGCAGCCTCAAGCTGCCTCCAGTGACCCACTGCTGCCCTCCGTCCCTGATTTCGATCACCACTGACTCCCTCCTCCTTCTGCTTCTACAATCTTCTCGCCCTGCAACTCTCCCATTGAATCGAATTCTACATCAAAATGGATCTCCTTCAGGTACTGAGTGTATGCCCGACTTATTTTCCAAATGACCCTCGAGCCTTCTTTTATAATCTCCCTGTTGGAGAACCAACGGCCCAGATTAAAAGATTAATCAATGGCTAAGATTAAAACTTGACTTGATTCATGTTTTCTAGAAGATTCACACTCTGACTTATTAATACCCTTTAATTATTTCATTTCCCTAAGTTTAGACTTGGAGTCTTCATTCAAATAATTAATTATTTTAATAAATCATGAACTGAGTGGAATTTCCACAAACTGTTCTGGGTTCTTTGGAATGCTGTTGTCCAAGCCTCCCTACAAAGTTTGAGACTTGAAACACTTCTGAATGCTACAAAAATCAACATACAGTTCTATCATGACCAATCATGTCTGGGAAGTAGTACCTAAACCAAAGGATAGATCAGTTGTAAGTTCAATGTGAATCTACAAGGTCAAGTATGTTGCAGATGGCAGTGTAGAGAAGTATAAGGCTAGGTTCGTGGCGAAGGGGTATGCACAAAAAGAAGGGATAGACTATGAGGAGACCTTTGCCCCAGTCGCTAGATATACCTCTATCAGATATGTTATATCCCTAGCAGCTCGGATGGGATGGGAGATTCACAAGATGGATGTCAAGACAACATTCATGAACAGGGTGATAGAAGAAGGGGTGTATATAGAACAGCCTGAAGGCGTCGAGATTCATGAGAGGAGAACTCACGTATGCAGGTTAAAGAAAGCCCTACATGGGCTGAAGCAGGCACCCAGAGCATGGTATGGGCGGATTGATAGTTACTTGCAGCAGTTGGGATTCATCAAGAGTGATACTGATCCCAATCCCTACTATCTAATGGTGGAGAATGAGTCACTCATTCTGGTATTATATGTAGATGACTTAAATTTAATTGGGTCATCAAGGCTCATAAATGATTGTAAGAAGAACCTTGAAGCAGAATTTGACATGAAGAATATGGGGTAGATGCATTATTTTCTAGGATTCAAAGTATGGCAGAAGAATGGGGAGATCTTCCTTGGGCAAGGAAGATATGCTACAGAGATTCTGAAGAGATTCAGAATGCAAGATTGTCGACCCATGGCAACGCCCATGATCACGAATTGGAAGAAGATAGATGCATCAGGAGATAAGGAAGATTGTAGTAAGGCGAGATGCAAAGTTCATGGAAGATAGGGCTTTCAGAAGATCTCGAGAGATGCCTGCAGGTGATCAGTCACTAGATGTTCCATTAGTCCAATAGCAGCAAGAGGACAGTCACAAGGATCGAGTACAATGACTATTATCAGTATTTCCTCAAGAGTAGGAGATCCAGGTAGTTCTCAGCAGATGGAACAACAGGAACAGGTGGAGGATTTGATTGAGCCTCCCACCACCAGTAGTAGATCCAGTAGGGAAGTACATCAGACCCTAAGGGACGTAGAGGAGTTTGCCAAAGCTCCTAGAACCAACAAGAGGCAGTGTAGACAGCCTGACAGATACCAAGCCTTGGTAGCTCAAGTTGAAGAACCCTCCAATTTTCAGGAAGCCGTATAGCACTAAGTGTGGGTGGAAGACATGATAGAAGAATACAGTTCTATCATGACTAATGATGTCTAGGAAGTAGTACCTAGACTAAAGGATAGATCAGTTGTAGGTTCAATGTGGATCTACAAGATCAAGTACGCTGCAGATGGCAGTGTAGAGAAGTATAAGGCTAGGTTCGTGGCGAAGGGGTATGCACAAAAAGAAGGGATAGACTATGAGGAGACCTTCGCCCCAGTTGCTAGATATGTTGAGATTTTGTGTATTTGGGGTAGCATCAGTTGTGCTCTAGCTCCCAAATTTTGGGGAGGGACTAGAGTACACTTGATCTACAAGACCCAGCAATGGATTTGAGAAATTTCAGTTGGTGTTCAAGTTATTCAATTAATTAATTATTTTTAATGGATTACCAAGTCTAACTTAGGAAAATAAAATAATTAAAGTGAATTAATTAACACGTGTTAAAATTATCTTAACTCACATGGATCAAGCAGTCTTTTAATCTCAGTCATTGATGGATGATTTAATCTTAGTCGTTGAAGTGTTCGATGAAAAAGTATAAGAGAAAGGCTTAAGAGTCAGTGGAAGACACACATTTTGGTAGAACTGAGGAATAGATTTGGAATTCTAGGGCGGGTTTGCTAAGAATTTCTAGAGGAATTTCCTGCAGTGAGGGGTAGTATTGGCTGAGGGAATGATCTGATTCCAAGAGCCAAGAGTCAGTAAGAGGCAGAGGAGCAGCAACAAGGACAGCGCAGAGAAGCAGAGCAGCAGCGACGTAGGTGTTGAACAGCGGCTACGCAGGTCAACGCAGAGGCACGAGGAGGCTTCAGAAATCACGCAGAGGGTCTTTTAGGGCAGTGGCATTTGAGGCTAGCAGGGCTGAGGTTGGTGCTTCAGGTAGCAGCGCTGAGGGTTTCTAGGGTCAAATCTAGACTGATTCATCTAAATCTTGTTTGAGGGTGTGGATCAGTCAAATATTTGGCACTAGATCTTCAGGTTAGCTGCAGATTTGATATCTTTTATTCTTTGCCGAGTTGTCCAAATCTGGAAACTAGATTTACTGTACTCATAACTACATAATAATAAACCCCCATATCTGCTGCACCAATTTTCCCACTTTGGGTTTTTCCGGGGACTTATGTCCAAAAATCCATGTGTCACTTTGTTGCATGAGTGTATTATTCAGTAAATGATCTGCATGTGTAGGTTGTAGTTGTGTTTATTTTCGATATTTTCTAAATCTAATTTTTGGAAATAACTTGTATTAATTAAATCAAGTAGGGGAAAATAAACCAATACACTGCAGTAGAATTTTCACATGGTATCAGAGCGATAGCAGATCAAGCTGAATCTCCAGCAATCAGCTGAAGAAATATTTTTTCTGCAAGGTGGAAAAATAAGCAGCAGATCTAGAAAGGGCATCTTGACAGCAAGGGAAAGTAGATCCAAGAGACGGCGTTGAAGCTGCAGAAGGCCTCTAGGCTTAAGCAAACCCTTCCAGGGAAGCGTAAGGACTGCGTCACCCAGTCTAGCGTTACGCAGTCCACTTGCCAAGAGGACATTGTCCAATCACTTCTCTTGTTGCAAAAGAATTCAGCCGAGTTCTGGAAGCAATGTTTCAGATCTTCAGCAGTGCTGGTGGGGTAGAGATTTTGCAGGTGCAGAATTGTGCCTAGCTAAGGCAACAAAGGCGGGAGGAAGACAGTCATTCAGCGGATCTGAGATTCGATCAGGAGGATCGGAGAATACAATCTATTTGATTTTTGGTGGAAGATTTCCAGGAGGGAAGTCAATTTTGAGCAAGAAGCAATTACTAGAGGATTTCTAGTCACCAAAAAACCCAAATCCAGAGGGAGAAGTATTGTTTTCTTCATATCTAAGCAAAGATGGCTCGATATGGACTGAGGGATCAAGATAGATTGGATGGCATGTCCAACTTTGTTATCTGGAAGGCCAGAATCCTCTCAGTTCTGGATGAGTATGGTCTCAAAGAACATGCAGAGAAAACAATTGTTGTACCAACCGATGCAGATCCACTCAAGAAGTATGAAGAAAATCAAGCGCGGACGAAGCGTTTGATCATAGACGGAGTCAAGGATCACGTGATTCCTCATATTGCTGGTAAGAATACAGCGCATGACATGTGGTCAGCCTTGGAGGTGATGTACCAAGGAGGCTCGGTGCAAAGAAGAACGCTTCTTGAGAATCAGATGCATATGCTCCAAATGATGAAGGGTGAAGAGATAGATCCATTCCGCTTCATACTTCAAACTATCCGAGACCAAATGATTGGCATGGGTGCTAATCCAGATGAAGGGCTCCTAGTGAGGACGGCCCTAAATGTTGTCTCTAAAGATTGGGAAACATTTGTCCAGAGCATTCTAGGAAGGGCGGCGTTACCATCATGGGCAGATATGTGGGCTATTCTCTGCCAGGAGGAGATCAGGAGGATCACCAAGAAACAGTATATCAGTGGAGGAAGCAGATCAGCCAGAGTGAAGAAGGAAGAGGAGGAGGTTGTAGCCCTTGCATCAAGCGGAAAGAAGCAAGGGAAGAAGAAGAAGGACATCTCCAAGGTCCGGTGCTTTAACTATGGTGATCTTGGTCATTTCGCCAGCAATTGTTCTAAGAAAAAGAAAAAAGGAGCTTTTGATTCCAAGGTTGTAGCAGCAAATGAAAATGCCTTTGATGATGATGTTGCCATGAGTGCTCATGCACCTCGAGAAAAGAGGTGGGGTGACATGGATATATAGAGTATCCATAAACGGTGGCGGGATCCTTGAGTCAGACCTACTCTCGAATCACATACAAGCTACGGGAGCCTTAAGACGGTAGCGAGATGAGTCGAGAGATGGTTGGAGATGGCCACATTGAAGAAAAAGAGGGAGCTGTACAGCTGAAGAGGGAGCAGCGTAATGCACAGGCAGCAGCAGCATGGAGGCAACAACGCAGAGAGGCTGATGGGACTTCAGTAGCACAGAGAAGCTAGGCTCAGGCAGTACAGTGTTGCAACGTGACAGTATCTCCAAGGGGACAGCGTGATTCAGCATCCAGGGAGCTTCAGTGGTGGAGGGCAACTTGACTTGTCTGTCAAACAGTTGAGCATAGTCTTTCATTTGCTTACTTCTCAGCATCTGAGTTACAGTGCAGCAGTTAGCAGTTAGCAGTGGCAGTGCTATAGGCAACATGATGCAGCAATTTGAGAGGGAGCTATAGGCAACATGATGCAGTGTTAGTGGCAGTGGCATGGGCAGCAGTACAGAGCGCAACAGTGTAGTAGATGGAGGGCAGCAGGCCAAGCATCAACAGCACAGATCTAGTACTCAAGATCTTGTGATACATGGTGTGATGTATTCCTAGAGCACACTCTTGATACTAATAGGTGTTGAGATTTTGTGTATTTGGGGTAGCATCAGTTGTGCTCTAGGTCCCAAATTTTGAGGAAGGACTAGAGTTCACGTGATCTACAAGACCCAAAAATGGATTTGGGAAATTTCATCTAGTTTAGGAAATATTAAATTAATTAATTATTTTAATGTATTTCCTAAGTTAAAACTTAGGAAAATAAAATAATTAAAGTGAATTTAATTAAACATGTGATGAAATTGTTTTAAGTCACACGGCTCAAGCTTTCTTTTAATCTTAGCCATTGATTAAAGACTTAATCTTGGCCATTGATTTGTCAACGAGAAAATTATAAAGGGAAGGCTTGGGGTCATTTGTAAGACACACAGAGGCAGATCACTGAAGCTAAGCTGAGATTCTAGGGCGAGGTTGCTAAGAATTCTCAAGTCTTTCAGTTGCAGAGGGGAATTTAGACCAAGGGGATGATCTGATCCCGTGGTCTAGAATACACAAGAAGCAGAGAAAAAATCAGCAAAGACAGCACAGAGGAAGGCAGCAACAACAGCAGCAAGGGCAACGTGATTTTCAGGAAACCCTTCAGGGGTTACGCAGAGACCCTTAGGGGCAGCGTAGTGACTGCGTCACCCAATCTGGGGTAACGTAGTCCCTTCCAGTGACAGCGCTAAGCATTTGGAGGCCTTCAGAGGCTGACGCAGTGTCTTTCAGGGGCAGATCTAGGGTTTCTAGGCCTAGATCTGGCTAAGTTCTGTAAATCCCGTTTGAGGGTGTGGATCAGCCAGTATTGTTGGTCTTAGATCAGCTAGGGGATGCAGAGCTAGAGTTTTCAATGTAGGCTTTTCCAGATCTGCAACCCAGAGTTGTGTATTCAGAAATATTCTTAATAATAGAGCCCTCCAGCAGCCAGAGACTAGTTTTCCCACATTGGGTTTTTCCGGGGACAGTCTGTCCAGAAATAAATCTGTCACTTTGTCCATGTATGCATGTGCTTATTCTAGATCTGAATTGGTAGAGATCTGTTATGTGTTTTGCTTTGATGTTAACTTGAATTTATTCAGTTGATAACTTGTATAAGTAGGAGAAGCTTAACCGGATTAACAGAAATAATTTATGCATAAGAATTAAGATTCAGAAATTTCTACATGGTATCAGAGGAATTGCAGATCTAGAAGGGTCACCAGCTGAAGAATCTGAAGGATCTAGCTGCAGAAAGTAGCTAGAAAGGCAGCAGAAAAGCAGATCTGAAGGGACAGCGCATTTTTCAGGAGGAGATTCACGCAGAGGGAAGGGTGACGTTGTCCAGCGCTGTGTCCTAGCAAGCCCACACAATTACTGTGCAAAGGCAGCTCAGAAACAGCGTTAGTTAGGTCTAAAGCCAGCCAGTGTGATTCAGATCTGAATCTGTTAGATCCAAAAAAATTCTGCAGAAAAGTTGCAGAAATTCAGAAGAGCTGGTGGGGTTAAACTTCTGAAGTTTTCAGATTTTTAACCTTAGCACAAGTGACTTTGGGAAGAGATCAGCTTCTCAAAGAGTTTCTTGCCAAAGGAAACTTGCAGTTTGGTCAGAGGATCAAAGAAGAAGCTGAATTAGAGTTTATTTGGTAGATTTCCAAGGAGGAAAATCAAGTGTCAGAGGGAGCAGAGGGTTCCCAGTTCAAAAAGGACCCTAGATCCAAGATCTCTAGCATAGAGAAGAGGAGCTCTGACACATTCTGAGCAGATGGCTCCTCATGGACTGTGTGATCAGGATAGGCTAGAGGGCATCTCAAACTTTTCGGTATGGAAAGCTAGGATCCTGATTGTCCTAGAGGCATATGGTCTAAGAGATCATGCAGAGCTGACCCTGGCCACACCGACAAATGCGGATCTCCTAAAGAAGCATAGAGAAGCTGCTAGGCATGCCAAGCGGCTGATAATGGACAGTATCAAGGATCATATTGTGCCACACATAGCTGAGAAGAGGACAGCTAATGAGATGTGGAAGGCCTTGACTTCCCTATATGAGGCAAAATCAGTCCAAAGAAAGGTGTTGTTGGAGGCCCAAATGAGGTCATTCATGATGACCAAGGGAGAAGACATCGAGCATTTCCTCTTCATATTGCAATCAATCAGGGATCAGCAAACTGCAACGGGTGCAACCGTAGATGATGCAGCGATAGTGAGGATTGCCCTCAATCCAGTCACGAATGAGTGGGAAACCTTTGTCCAAAGTATCTAGGGCAGAGCGGATGTCCTAGATTGGGACAGCTTGTGGTCGATCTTGCGGCTAGAAGAACTACGAAGGTTCACCAAGAAACAACACAGCGCTGCGTTGAGCCAGGTTAAGAAGGAAGAGGAGGAAGATGCAGCCTTGACATTGAAGAAGCAACCGAAGAAGAAGAAGGATCTTTCTAAGATCAAGTGCTTTCAGTGTGGCAAAATGGGATATTTTTCCGGCCATTGTCCAAAAAAGAAGAAGGACAAGGAAGCATCTTCTTCAAAAGCAACGATGGCAGATGATGGGTCAAGAGATGATGTAGCCATGAGTGCTCATGAACCACGGAGGTGGGGTTACATGGACATGTAGAGGAGCTACATGGAAATAAGGCAGGATCCTTGAGAAGCTCATCTCTTGGATCACAAGCGAGCTACGGTAGCCTTAAGTAAGTAGCGGGACAAGTGGAGCAGTGGGTGCATAGATCACAGATGAGGCAGGGGTAGAGGCAGATCTGGAGGCTAGGAGGAGCAGTGCAGAAACAGTAGCAGCGCAGAGGCTTATGTGACTTCAGCAGTGCAGAGAAATGTTGCTTCTGCAGTGCAGAGCCACAGCAGCGCAGAAAGCTTCAGAGGGACAGCGCAGTGCAGCAACAGCGTGATAGATTTCAGCACAAGGAGCTGATGTGACTTCAGTGGTGCAGAGGGAGTCTGATTACGCAGGTTGAGTTGTAGTTGTGCATCGTTATTTAGATGCCACCACAGATCTGTAGCCTATGGAGCTTCAGTGATAAGGATGTAGCCCATCTAACTTGTTTGTCAAAGATTGGGCAAGATATTCAGTTGTTTCTCTCATCAACTGAAGTTGCAGTGCATCATATCAGCAGTGGCAGTGCTATGAGTAGCACAGATGCAGCATATTGAGAGGGAGCTGCCATACAGTGGTTGCAGTGGCAGTGGCAGAGTCATGGGCAGCAGTACAGAATGGCAACAGTAGTGCAGAGTTGAGTGGCAGGAGGCCAAGCTTCAACAGCACAAAACCAGTGCCCAAAATCATGTAATACATAAGTGTGATGTATTGTTGGAGCACACCCTTGATGCTAAGAGGGAGTGTTGAGATTTTGTGTATTTGGGGTAGCATCAGTGGTGCTCTGAGTCCCAAATTTTGAGAAAGGACTAGAGTTCACCTGATCTACAAGACCTAGAAATGGATATGGGAAATTTCATCTGGTTTAGGAGATATTAAATTAATTAATTATTTTAATGTATTACCCAAGTTAAAACTTAGGAAAATTAAATAATTAAAGTGAATTTAATTAAACATGTGATGAAATTGTCTTAAGTCACACGGATCAAGCATTCTTTTAATCTTAGCCATTGATTAAAGATTTAATCTTGGTCGATTTGTCAACAAGAAAAGTATAAAGGAAAGGCTTGAGAATAATTCTGGCAGACACACGAGCGGAGCCTTTGAAGCTAAGGGCGAGATCCTAGAGGCGGGAGTTGCTAAGAATTCTCAAGTGTTTCGATTTGCGGAAGGGAGTGACCAAGGGAATGACCGATCAGGAGTCTAAAATACAAGCCGGAGAAAGAGATCGGGGAAAAGACGGCGTAAAGAAAGGCGGCGGCGGCAACAAGAACTGAGTGATTTTCCAGAAACCCTTCGGGGGTGCACGCAAAGACCTGGAGACAGCATGGTTATTTCGTCTTACTTTATTATGCAGGTATGAGTCCCTTGCAGTAACGGCCCAGGCATTTCGGGCAGCCTAATTTGGCCGGTGTCTTTCGAGACGATCTGAGGTTTCTAGGCCTAGATCACATTTGGTCTGTAAATCCGTTTGAGGGTGTGGTCCGGTCAATATTGTTGGTCTTAGATCAACTAGGTGCTGCAGATCTAGAGTTTTCTCTGTAGGGTTTTCCAGATCTAGAACCTAGAGTTGTGTACGTCAAATGTATACAACAAACGAGCCTCAGCTGACAGAGGCCAGATTTTTCCCACATTGGGTTTTTTCGGGGGGACAGTTTGTCAGACATCACTTCTCTTTTGCATCCATATATGTGCATAACCTTCCGTCCCCATGGGACCAATGACAGATATAGCTGTTATGTGTTTTTCTTTGATGTTAACTTGAATTTATTTAGTTGATAACTTGTATAAATGGGAGAGATAAATATTCATAGAAATAATTTAAAATTAGATCAGAAATTTAAGAAGATGTGGTTTTGTGCCGGATTGGCATCAGTTTGTATAGCTCCAAATTTAATGAAGGACTAGAGTACGGTTGATGCAAGACCGAAATAAGTTAAAAATTACAGTTGATATTCAGTATTATTAAATAATGATGTATTCATTTTAATAGATTTCCAAGTCTAACTTAAAAATAAATAAATAACGATACATTCAATTAAGACATGTGTTGAAATTGTCTTAAGTCACATGGATCAAGCAGTCTTTTAATCTCAGTTGTTGATGGATGATTTAATCTCGGTCGTTGAAGTGTTCAATGAAAAAGTATAAGAGAAAGGCTTGAGGGTCAATTGAAGACAAACATTTTGGCATAATCGAGGAATAGATCTGGAATTCTAGGGCGGGTTTGCTTTGCAGAGAATTCATTCTTTTTCTGACGAGAAATTGATGATGGCAGAGATGATGCGATTCCAAGAACCGGGACCGATAAGAAGCTGAAGAACGTGCTCAGATGGCAGGAAAGCAGCAGAAGGTGACAACTATCCATCTTCTAGGCGCTGCGCAGACAGGCATCAGAAATCCCGGAGGCCCGGAGAAATCACGAAGCTCACCAGGGTCCGGCGTTGAGCTGTGGGACCCTTCCAGAATGCAATGTCTGACCTTGCAGCAGTGGCATTTAATGCAGAGGCAGGCAGGCTCAGAACTTCACTCTGACAGCTGTGTAAATTTCTGGATGAATGCCTTGTGGCCAAATCCTAAATCTCATTTAGTGTGGATCAGTCAATCTTTTGCTTTCTGAATCTGTGAGTTGTGCAACATTCTGATATATTTTATTCTTTGTCGGGTTTTCCAGATCTGGAACCCAGATTTACTGTACTCAGAACTACTTAATAATAAACCCTCATATATGTTGCACTGGTTTTCCCGCTTTGGGTTTTTCCAATGACTTATGTCCAAAAATCCATGTGTCACGTTGTCACATGACTGTATTATTCAGTGAATGATCTGCATGTGTAGGTTGTAGTTTTGTTTATTTTCGATATTTTCTGAATCTAATTTCTGGAAATAACTTGTATTAATTAAATCAAGTAGGGAGAAAATAAACCAATGCACTGCAGTAGAATTTTCACAAGATATACCTCTATCAGATGCGTTATATCCCTAGTAGCTCAGATGGGATGGGAGATTCACGAGATGGATGTCAAGATAGCATTCTTGAATGGGGTGATAGAAGAAGAGGTGTATATAGATCATCCTGAAGGCTTCGAGACTTGTGAGAGGAGAACTCGTGTATGCAGGTTAAAGAAAGCTCTCAATGGGCTCGAGCATGAACCCAAAGCATGGTATGGTCGGATTGATAGTTACCTGCAGCAGTTGATTCATCAAGAGTGATACTGATCCCAATCTCTACTATCTGATGGTGGAGAATGAGTCGCTCATTCTGGTATTATATGTAGATGACTTGTTTTTAACGAGCTCATCAGGGCTCATAAAGGATTGCAAGAAGAACCTTGAAGCAGAATTTCACTTGAAGGATATGGGGTTCATGCATTATTTTCTAGGATTGAAAGTATGGCAGAAGAATGGGGAGATCTTCCTTGGGCAAGGAAGATATGCTACAGAGATTCTTAAGAGATTCAAAATGCAAGATTGTCGACTCATGGCAACGCCCATGATCACGAATTGGAAGAAGATAAGTGCATCAGGAGATAAGGAAGTCGACCCCACCTTATACAGACAGCTCATTGGGTCGCTCATGTACCTAGTCAACACTAGGCCAGACATTTGATTTGTTGTCCACACCCTTAGTCAATTCATGGGGGAACCGAAAAGGGTACATGGGCAACACTTAGGCACATTCTCAGATATGTGCGTGCAACAGTCGGATATGGGTTGAAATACACCCAAGGAGATGACGTTAGATTGAGCGGATTCACAGATGCAGATTGGACAAGTAGTTCAGTAGACCAGAAAAGTACCTCTGGGTACTGCTTCAACGTTGGATCAGGAATGATCTCTTGGTGCAGCAGGAAGCAGAAGTCGATAACACTGAGCTCAGCAAAAGTTGAATATATGGCAACCAGCGCATCTACGTGCGAAGCGATATGGCTTAGAAAGTTGCTTGTGAGTTTGTTCAGGGAGAGGATGGGAGTGACCAGTGTT
Organism: Pinus albicaulis; assembly: GCA_034641835.2. Taxonomy (NCBI): domain Eukaryota; kingdom Viridiplantae; phylum Streptophyta; class Pinopsida; order Pinales; family Pinaceae; genus Pinus; species Pinus albicaulis. The sequence goes on along the minus strand of CM076575.1, from coordinate 574,548,816 downwards.
TACTGCGATAATCAAAGTTGTATCAAACTCTCTAAGAATCTAGTGTTTCATGATAGGTCGAAACACATTGATATCAGATGTCACTTTATTAGGGACTGTTTTTAGCATGGGGCAGTACAGCTGCAGTGTGCTCCCACAGAACATCAGGTAGCAGACGTACTCACAAAAGCTCTAGGTAGAGCTAGGTTCATCTAATTCAGGGAACATATGGATATGGTAGAGAAACCGTTTCAAAAGCATAAACAGATGGATTCTCTGTTGCAACAGTAGCAGATGAGTGGGAGTTGCAGTGCAGATGCAGTAGTTGGCCAACAGAATGCAGGGTCAACAGCAACGCAGAATCAAAGTTGCGCAGTAGTTGGTGGGCAATGAGGCCAGACATCAGCAGCGCAGGAGGAGCTGATACAGAGTCAGAGTGATGCCTCAATAGGTTGCAGCACTTGAGCACATTCCTCACTAAGAGGGAGTGTTGATTTTTGTAGCATCGGATGTGCTCTAGCCTCGAGATTTTGCGGAGAAGCTAAGACACATGCTTTCTCCAAGACCCAGAAATTGCTTGGGAAAATTCCACCTGGGGATGATCTAATTAAAATAATTAATCATTTTTAATGTATTCCTAAGTCTAAACTTAGGAAATGTGATTAATTAAATTGTATTAATTAGATCTGGTGAGAATCTTCTAGATGAAGATGAAGATCGAGTCCAAGTTAATCTTAGTCATCGATTATGTTTTAATCCTAGTCGTTGATATCTCAACAAGAGATTATAAGAAGGAACTCGATGAGCACTTGGAGGATACCCCACCGCAAATACTCAGTTGCCCAAGCAGATCGATTTTCTCAGTGGCTGAAGTTTGGCAAGAGGAAATCGAATCAAAGGGTGAGTTGCAGGTGGGAGAGAGAGGGCTCAGCAATAGTCCGAGATTACAGGAGAAGTCTGGAAGGGACAACGCAGAGGAGGGACGCAGATCACGAGCACAAAGGAAGTGACACAACCACTACGCAGAGGGTGACGCAATGAGGCCAGTGTAAGGGCAGAAGGTATTCTTTAGGGTCAGAAAAACGCTGTGGAGTATGAGAAATTGATCAGTAAAATTCCTCTCAATATCTCTTCCTATATTTTGCTATCTGGTATCTTGTACATGAATTACTGTTGAAGAATAATAAAGAAACTCTCATCTCCTGCACTAGTTTTCCCACATTAGTTTTTCCGAGGACGATTGTCCAAAAATAACTGTCAATGTTGTTATATTTGTGCTAGTATTTTTCCTTGCATTTACTTTCCGCAATATTTTATTTGTGAAGGTTGCAGTGTAAATGTTTCGATATTTGTCATAGAAAACTACAAATAATTTTTTTAATTAATTTAACAAATAGAAGAAATAATATTAGTTGTTGCAGTAAGATTAGAGATATCGAATTTTCACAGGAAGTCCTCGTAATGTGACCTTGAAGAAAATAGTTAGGGTGACATGATGAGTTGTGAAGACACCTTTTGAGAATCAAAGTTGTCATTGATGACTAAGTAGACTGTTGAACACTTGTTGAAGATACCTTGGAGAAGATATTATCAGGACTTGTTGCAGAAGGCATTGAGGAAGAGCCTTGAAGAGCTATTATACTTAAGAGTTGCAGCAAAGGGGCGCAACCCTAGAGGATAGGAGTCGTCAAGAAGATCAAGTTGGAGCCTATGCCAATGGAGAGGGTTGGAGCCTCGTGAAGTCCAAGTTGGAGCTTGGAAAAGTATAGGTTGGAGCCTTGTGAATTGAAGATTGGTGTCTTCATCTAGGGTTGGCGCGCTAACCACTATTGGATTTATTTATTGTAAAAAGAGGATTGGAGTCCTCGATATTTCTAATTAATAAAATTATTATTCTATCATTATTCATTTTGTGTTCTAATTATAACTGATCTTAACTGGTAAAAAATAACAATTGTAAAGAAATATTGATTCACCCCCCCTATCTTAGTATTTCCAACATGCGACACAGAGACGAGTATGGGTTAAGGTATACTCGAGGTGATGGTGTCATGCTATGTGCATATACAACTGCAGACTGGGTAAGCAATTCAGTGGATAGGAAAAACACCTCAAGGTGTTGCTTCTATGAAAATTTGTTGATTGCAATAGCTAGAAACTATTCTCCTAACTAATGCAATTTATTTGTCTTCAGTTAATTAAATTAGTGGTAAATAACGAACAACACACTATTGCAATTTTCACAATAAATATAAATACGTTGCAGAAATAAATCTAGAACTGAGAAAATAGATGCACACAATTAAAATTTAACACAGTTATTTTGAACTAATGTCCCCGGAAAAACCCTGAAGGGAAAATCGGTGTAGCAGATGTGGGTTTATTTTATTAGTACGCACCGGTAAAATATGAGTACAACAATCTGGATGTCTTACTAGCAATCCTCTGGCAAATAATCTGGCCAAAAATTTTGGAGAAAAAATTCTCCCTTTTGCAAAGTAACTCAACCATTGTTTGGCCTGCTCCCACTACCTCCCAGCGACTCGCTCTACTGGCCTACACAAGTTTAGACGACCTCTGAAACTGCCTCCAAATGGATCATCTAGCCTCCTTCTGCCATTGGAAAAATCCGCTCTACCTTTCTGCAGACTTTCTTGGCCTCTCGAAAATTCCTCCCAACAATTCGCTCAACTGGACTGGCTAACTCACACTTCCTGGACTGCTTATCTGCAGAAAAACTCGTCCTCCCTTTTCCTGGCTCTCCGGCACTAGAAAAACCCTAGGAAATTCCTCCAAAATTTCTCTCTGTTGCTCCCTCTCTCTCATGCTCTCCTTCTGAAGTTGCAACTAGATAGCTCGACCAACAAAGGAAACTCGTTCCCCATAATTGTGTCTCTCCTCATCCCATCGATCTACTCATAATCTCTCATTGGAGCTTCAACGACCATGATTAAATCCTCATCAACGACTAAGATCATCTTAGACTCGATCCATGTGTGTCTCTAAAGCATTCTCGATCATGCTCAATTAATTCCCTTCATTTAATCGATTTCGCTAAGTTAGACTTAGGAATTTTTTAAATATCGAACAATTAATTTAATTCAGTGGTCTCTAGGTGTTTTCTCCCAAAACCTTTTCTAGGTTTTGGAGATCTCATGTTCATTAGTCTCTTAGACACAAATCAAGACTAGAACACTTGTCTGATGCTACAAAAATTAACACTCCCTCTTAGCAAGAAAGGTGTTCTCTCTCTCCACTACTATACCCTCCTACAGCTGGACAATCCTGCGCTACTAATGTCTGACTGACTTCCTTCACTTCTCCAATCTCCCTGTCACTGGAAATCACTGTGAAGGGAATGTTGTGTTGAGATTTTGTGTATTTGGGGTAGCATCAGTTGTGCTCTAGGTCCCAAATTTTGAGGAAGGACTAGAGTTCACTTGATCTACAAGACCCAGAAATGGATTTGGGAAATTTCATCTGGTTTAGGAGATATTAAATTGATTAATTATTTTAATGTATTTCCTAAATTAAAACTTAGGAAAATAAAATAATTAAAGTGAATTTAATTAAACATGTGATTAAATTGTCTTAAGTCACACGGATCAAGCTTTCTTTTAATCTTAGCCATTGATTAAAGACTTAATCTTGGTCGTTGATTTGTCAATGAGAAAAGTATAAAGGAAAGGCTTGGGGTCATTTGTAAGACACACAAAGGCAGAACACTAAAGCTAAGCTAAGATTCTAGGGCGGGGTTGCTAAAAATTCTCAAGTGTTTCAGTTGCAGAGAGGGGAATTTAGACCAAGGGGATGAACTAATCCCGGGGTCTAGAATACACAAGAAGCAGAGAAGAGATCAAGAAAGACAGCGCAGAGGAAGGCAGCGGTAGCAGCAGCAGCAGCAGCAGCAGACGACAGCGAACGGCATCAGCAACAAGGACAGCGTGATTTTCAGGAAACCCTTGTTAATCTAGGTTATCATTGATGGAAATATACTTGATGAGCTCTCCTAATAAAGGCTACACTATCACCACCACATGATGACATGGATGACACTATGAGCCCATGCCCCTATGATGAATAAGGCAAACTATGAAGAAATCAATCCATGAAGATGCCCAACACTCAAAGGCATTATGCTTTTGCACTAATAAATGACCAAACGCATTAAAAAATATTTTTCACCATCTTCGAAGCAACATTTCTTTGTGAGACCTTCACCATCCTTTAAAGCATAATTTTAGCTTTCCAATAAGCCCTTACTTGGCCAAAAACTCCAAACGGTGAGGGAGAACGTGAATTTTCAAGTTATAAAAATATATTTCTGATATTGAGCCGACCCATACTCAAGGACACAAGTTGGCCTCCAAACAGGGACGTGTCTTTTCATTTGTTATTGTAAAGAGGGCTATATATATACACAGTCCGAAATTCATTTATGGGCATCAATTTTTGGTCATACATCCATAGAACAATTCGGTTAAAAAACATCTGAGAGCAAAAGATATAGTTCACATCTCGTGAACTCAGGGAGGAAAAAAGGGATAGTTGTTTTTGGGTTAAGGGAATATATGTATATCACATATCTGTAAAACCCTCGGACTTGGGCAAAGAGGCTACAGGACTAATCATAGAACCTTCGTCTATGCACAATTTTTATGAAGGGGACATATTGAAGAACTCGTAATCTGGTTCAGAACTCGTGAAGCTTGGATCTATCTCACTGTAGTGCAACTCGATCAACCAAATTCTAACTCGGACATGTCCCACTGTAATAGAATTTGGATTCACTGAAGTTTGACTCGGACTTTTCATTGTGGTTCGGACCTATTTGAAGCAGCTCCTATCTGAAGTTGTAGTGACCTATAAGATATTATAGTCTTGGTCCTATCTGAAATAACTGTGGTATATTGCCCAGAACAGAGAACATTATAGCCTTAGTAGAGCCCAGAAATTATGGGTGTTGAAGTTTAAGGAAATTCAGACTTACTGTAGCTTTCAATTCCATTGAACGGTGTCTTCAAGTGTTGTTCAAATTGTTACTCTTACAGTTTGCAGATTACAGTAAAGTCTGGGCATGGAGCTGAGCTGAATTCTAGGTGTGGTGCAGATATCCTGATGCAGTACTAAAAGTCTTGGAACACTGGTGCAGAATTAATGAAGAAGTGTGGTGCAGATTAGATGATGCAGTGTTGTGCAGATTGGTGAAATGAAGCAATTGTGAACTAATAGTTCAGTAAAGAAGCAAAGAAGGATTGGTGTCCTTGGAGTAGGAGCTCCTAAACACGAGGTTGGTGCCTTGAGAAGATAGGGTCGAAGCCCTAGAGGTCGGAGCCTCATCAAAGTCCAAGTTGGTGCTTCGCAACAGGTTGGTACCTGTTTTCATTAAAGGGTTGGTGCCCTCACTCATCTATTGTATATAATTATTTGAAAAAAGAATTGAAGTTCTTATTAATCCTTAATATTATTATTATACACCTCTCTATCTTTAATTGTGAAGAATCTCACTGGCAATAATTAACAACTGAAAAGAAATACTGATTCACCCCCCTCTTAGTATTTCCAACAATTGGTATCAGAGCCAGCTTCTTCATTATCAGCCTAACAACTGGAAGAAGGATTCTTAGGCACAATGAAGAACATAGAAGCAACAGGGAAACTGCCTATCTTTGATGGAACAAATTTTAGTTTTTGGAAAAAGAGGATGTCCTACTATCTAATGTCTCTTGGCCCTGAAGTATGCCACTCTGTTTTGGATGGGTACAAAGCTCCCTCCGGTCTTCCAACTGATCTAGACGAAAGAAAAGCCTACATTGCTAATGCCAAAGCTTTAAATTCCATCACTAGTGGAATTACCGATTCCGAATTTACGAAAGTCATGAATTGTGACTCAGCCAAAGAAGTATGGGATAAGTTGGTTTCCCTATATGATGGGGACTCCAAAGTTAAGAAGGCAAAGCTTCAAACCTATAGAAGACAATTCGAGAGTTTGAAAATGGATGATGAAGAAGATATTGCATCATACTTCCTCCGAGTCGCTCAAGTGGTTAACTCTCTTAAAGGACTAGGAGAAAATATTGAAGAAAGCACTATTGTTCAAAAAATCCTGAGATCTCTTCCTGACAGATTTGACTCCAAAGTAAGTGCCATAGAAGAAATGAAGGACCTAGATACTCTCAAGATGGATGAACTTCATGGAATTCTCATTGCCTATGAGATGAGGAAAGGGAGTCCAAATTTCAAAGAAGCAGCTTTCAAAGCCTCAAGATCAACAAAAGAAGGAAAAGGATGGAATTGCAACAACGATGAATCTAATACTGAAAACGAATTAGCTCAATTTGTACGAAGACTAAATTGTGGATCTAAGCTAAAAGGTAAGTACCCTCTTATTTGTTTCAATTGTGGAAGAATAGGTCATTATGCTGCAAAATGTCCTCATAAACATGATAGTGATGATAAAAAGGACTCTAAAAGGATGTTGTACAAAAATAAAGGGTTTAATAAGAAGAACTTCTTCTCCACACAAGATGAGTCTGATGAAGATGAATTTGTAGTTATCAAAAAGAAATCAACTAGAAATATGCGTCACCACAAAGAAAGTGATGATGAATCAGATGAAGAAAGTAACTATGTTGGAAGCAAAGAAACGTCATTCATGGCATTTACAAATAATGATGACTCAGAACTGGAAGATGAAAGAAACATGGATAGATTGCTAATGAGTGCCATTGAAGAAAATGAGATTCTACAAAAGAAGATAATTTCTCTCAAAATAGAAAGAGAGGAAGCAAAAAGAAGGGAAGACTTCTTGAACAATGAGCTAAAAGAGAAGGACGATATCTGCAAAAAACGTGAAGCTGAAATAATATCTCTAAGAAAGGAATTAGAGCAAGTCAAAAGGAGTTGGCAAAGCTCTCTAGCTCTTGATAACATTCTTAATACTCCAAAACCTCAACATGACAAGTCTGGAATTGGTTTCAAAGGAGAATCATCAAGTACAAAGAATAATGCTAGAAGTTATGCTGACGTACTCTCTTGCCATCCAAAAGAAGAAAAGTCATCTCGTCAGGATCACAGTCCCATCTCAAAACCAAGAATTGAAGAAAGAGCAACTCCAAGGAAGAATGTTGGTTCAAGCTATGGATACTACAACAGGTATCAAACTATTTTTCTTGGGCATTGTTACAATTGTAAAAACTTTGGGCATCAAGCTAAGCATTGCAAGGCTCGTAAGAATGAAGCACCAAGATTGAATAATCAACCAAACCAATTGCGTGGGCCTAAAGAGCAAGAACAAATCAAAACTTACAATTCCTTTGATCCTTTAGCTAAGTTTGATCCGTCTTGCTCATTATGTGTAATTATGATCATAATGAACAAAATTGTCCTCTCAAAAAGGAAAAAGCTAAAAGCGTAAATCTCAAAACTGATAAATGTGGCCTAGCTCTATGTACTCATAGTGAACAAAATCATTGGTTCGTGGATAGTGGATGCTCAAGACATATGACAGGTAACCAAAAGAAGTTTATCTCATTGAACAAGAAAAATGGAAATGTACCCTTTGGAAGTGGATCTACTAAAATCACTGGAAAAGGAACTGCTACCCTTGTCAATGGACAAGGAAAGGCTCAAAATACCTTGCTGGTAGAAGGGCTCAAACACAATCTCTTAAGTGTTAGCCAGATTTGTGACCAAGGACATAATGTTGTCTTTATTACAAAAAATTGTGAAATAAGAGACTCATCCTCAGGAGAACTTGTGGTGAAAGGAGTAAGAATGCTAGATAATGCTTACATTCTCAGTAAAATCCAAGAAGATAAATGTTACTTAAGTCAAACAGATGAAAGTTGGTTATGGCACAAGCGATTGGGGCATACAAGTTTTGATAACCTAGTCAACATAAGCAAAATTAATGCAGTAAGGGACATTCCAAAAATGTGCAAGCCAAATCAAGTTGTATGTGGCCCATGCCAACATGGAAAGCAAACAAGAACTAGCCACAAAACTAAGGAGTTCTCAACATCAAAACCTCTAGATATTATTCATGCAGATTTGTGTGGGCCAACTACAACTCCAGCTCTTCAAGGTGAAAGGTACTTTGCTCTATTTGTTGATGACTATACTAGAATGATGTGGATATATTTCATAAAATATAAATTCGAAGCATTTGAATGTTTTAAGAGTCTTTAAGGCTCTAATTGAGAATGAGAAAGATTCTAAGATTAAATGTCTTAGAACAGAGAGAGGAGGAGAATTCACCTCAAAAGAATTTGATGAATTCTGTAAACAGCATGGAATCAAAAGAGAACTCTCTACTGCTAGGACACCACAGCAAAATGGAGTAGTTGAAAGAAGGAACCGAACCATTCAAGAAATGGCAAGGACAATGCTACTAGCAGCTGATTTGCAACCAAAATTTTGGAGAGAAGCAGTTGGGACCGTAGTTCATACCTTAAATCGAACTCAATTAAGACCAAATAATGAAAACACTCCTTATGAATTATGGAAAGGAAGACTTGCTTCAGTAAAATATTTCAGGGAATTTTTGCAAGCAAATGCTTCATAAAAATAAATGATGACTCACCAAGAAAATTTGATTCTAGAGTTGACGAAGGAATATTTCTTGGATACTCCACTAGGAGCAAAGCTTACAAATGTTACAACAATCATCTATGAAGAATAGTGGAAAGTATTGATGTAAAGATTGATGAAGGTCTTCAAGAAAAGAGAATTGAAGATCATGAAGTTGAGCCTTACTTTGAACAAAGTGAAGAAGAAGAACCTGAAATAGAAGTGGAGAATGGAGAACCTCCAAGTGAACCTTCACAAACTCCCTCTAAGATCAAGTTTATTCAAAGACATCATCCAGAGGAACGGGTCATCAAAAATATAGATGAAGGAATTCAAACTCGAAGAAGGATGATAAACACCCCAAGAAAAGATGATGTTGCTCTATTATTGGATAAAGGCCAATAATCTTTCCTCAAGCAAGCAAAGATCCTTATTGGATAAAGGCCATGGAAGAAGAAATGTCTCAAATCGAAAAAAATGAGACTTGGGAACTGGTACCTCGCCCAAAAGATAAAAATATAATTGGAACAAAATGGGTATTCAAAAACAAGATGAATGAAGATGGACAAATCATTAGAAATAAAGCCAGACTTGTCTGCAAAGGATACTCGCAAATCGAAGGAATTTACTTCAAAGAAACCTTTGCACCAGTAGCTCGAATGGAAGCCATAAGAATGTTTTTAGCATTTACTTGCTCAAAAGGATTCAAGGTTTATCAAATGGATGTAAAATCAGCATTCCTGAATGGAGATCTCAAGGAAGAAGTTTACATGGAGCAACCAAAAGGATTTGATCTTGCTGAAGGAAAAGACTTTGTATGCAAACTAAAAAAGGCCTTGTATGGATTAAAACAAGCCCCTAGAGCATGGTATGCAAAGTTGGATCACTATCTGCAACAAGAAGGTTTCAAAAAGGGAGTGGCAAGTAGCAATTTCTACATGAAGATGGTCAAGGAAAAACTTATGATCACTCTTATTTATGTTGATGATCTAATCTTTGCTAGCAATGATGAAGAAATGAGCCATGAATTTGCTCTAAATATGTCCAAAAAATTCTAGATGTCAATGATTGGTGAGTTGTCTTACTTTCTTGGGCTACAAATATCTCAAACCTCTGCAGGCATGTTTATATCTCAAGCAAAATATCTTAAAGACATGCTTAAAGATATGGGATGGAAGATTGCGCACCAATGAGCACACCGATGACCACAGATTGTAAATTAAGTAAAGATGATGATACCCCTCTGATAGATGCAACTCTTTACAGGTCAATAATTGGAGCTCTCCTATACCTAACTGCTACAAGACCAAATATTATGCAAGCAGTAGGAATGGTAGCAAGATTTCAGTCAAGTCCTAAACAATCCCATCTAGCAGCAGTAAAGAGAATTCTCAGATATCTGAAAGATAAGACTGATTTCGGTCTTTGGTATCCTAAGAGTTCAACTCTTATTGTGACAACTTACTTTGATGCTGATTGGGCCGGAAGCATGGATGATCGAAAATGTACCAGTGGAAATGCATTCTTTATGGTAGATTGTCTTGTATCTTGGCTCAGCAAAAAGTAATCATCTATATCTCTTTCTACAACTGAAGCCGAATATATAGCTGCTGCTGATTATTGTACACAAATTCTATGGATGAAGGAAGCCTTGAAGGATGTCAATATAGAAACTAAGCAACCAATTACTATTTTTTGTGACAACACTAGTGCCATCAGTCTTTCAAAAAATCCGGTGATGCACTCAAAGACCAAACATATTCCAATCAAATACCATTTTCTCCGAGAACAAGTTGCTGAAAAAAATATCAAGTTGGAATACGTCAATACAAAAGAACAAATTGCAGATATCTTTACAAAACCCCTTCCACGAGAAGCATTTGAGTATCTTCGTCAAAAGATGGGAGTCATTGCACTTGCCTCACAATAAAGAAACCAAGCAAAAGAGCAGCGTAATAGGGGGAGCAGCATGACAGGGGGGGTACATTGGCACCCTATTTGCCATTGATGTCAAAGGGGGAGAAAAAGGTGGAAAATTTCCATCAATGACAAAGGGGGAGATTGTTAATCTAGGTTATCATTGATGGAAATATACTTGATGAGCTCTCCTAGTCAAAATTAATATTTCCAATTAGCTCTCGGAGAAAATGGTATTTGATTGGAATATGTTTGGTACTGCTACTGTGCTGCTGCTACTGCTGGAATGAACTGAATCTTTGGGGCTGGTCCCCACCTCGGAAAATTCTAAAACTTCAGGAGTGACCTCTCCTCCCAATACCCAAAAAAGCCCAGAAAGTTTTCCGGAAATGGCTGACCCCGAAAATGGCTCCCTTGAAGCACTACGTTATCCCTCAAGGAGAGATGCTGGCTTTGAATGATCTGCTCCAAATAATGGCCCCTGACTCCTCCAAAACGCTGGAATAAGGAAGTGTTGGCCCCTTTCCCACTATCCCAAGCTGAATCCACCGACAAACCCTCAATCCGAAACCACCTTTTCTCAAGACTACGTCCTCCCTCTCACTAATTGCGCTGTCTCTCTGAGTGAATACTCCGACTATGGTTGCTAAAACTCTCTCTGGCAAAACAAGGATGAAACTCCTCACCCGAGGAGGCACTCGAAGTCCCACGGGGCTGAGGTTGGGATCTCCGGACGAAACATCCGATGTACTGAACAGTACGTGCAGACTTTGCTAAACAGCAAGCGTGCTCAATGTCAAAATACAAATCTCAAAGATGCATAATCAGAATGAATCAAAATAGGGAGACCCTCCCTCGTTTTATGCTTGGTGAGCCTTGCCCTCACCTAGGCCCCACCATCAACTGCACTGCCTCCTTGAGCCACGCTGTCCATCTCTCCCTGCACTGGCTTGGTCCCACGCTGCCTATGCTACCCCTTTTCCCACGCTGCCACTTGACCACTAGGCCCCACATTGCCAACTAGTCATGTCTTTTAAGTGACTTTAGGAAATACTTTTTATCCTAAGTGTGAGTTAAGTGTCCCTCTTCACCCACTTTATTTATAACTTAACTTTATAAAGGCAAAATAGTCAAAATTGATATTTCCAATTAGCTCTTGCTAATTAGGAATATTATAGTCCTCCCCGACAAACCATTGCTTGAGGACAAGCAATGGTAATGATGGATGCTGCAAAATATTCTCACTCTCCCAGGTGGCATCCTCATCCTATAAATTCCTCCATCTCACCAAGTACCCTCTGACTGTCCTGCTCCTCAGTTGCCTCTCCCTAGTGTCAATAATGGCCTCCGGCTATAGCACCAGATGCCCCTCATCATCGGTGAGCGGAAGCTCCTCTGTTGCAGTCACCTGCTGTCCTAGTGCCTTCTTCAGGCATGACACGTGAAAAACGTTATGAATCTTGCTACCAATGGGCAACTCCAACTCATATGCAACCTCTCCAACTCTATGTGTCACCCTATAAGGTCCATAAAAGCGAGGCTTGAGCTTTTCATCCCCCTTCTGCTTCAGTGTGGACTGCCTATATGGCTGCAAGCGTAGGTAGACCAAATCCCCTACCCCGAACTACCTCTCAACACGTCCCCTATCAGCGTACAGCTTCTGCTGATTCTGCGCTGTAACCATGTTATCCTTGAGAGCTCGGAGTATATCCTGACTCTCTTGGATCCAATCCTTGGCTCTAGGAGCCTTGCTAGCACCAAACATCATGTCAGCAAAAGATAAAGCATGATACCCATATAATGCATAAAATGGAGACATACCGATGGACATATGATGAGTGTTGTTGTAGCAGTATTCCCCCAAGTGCAACCATCTCAACCATGCCTTCTGCTGCCCGCTGACATAGTTACGTAAGTAGCCCTCCAGCCACTTGTTCACTATCTCTATCTGCCCATCCATCTGGGGGTGGTAACTAGTACTTGTTGTCAAATCAGTGCTCACCAAACGGAAAAGCTCCTGCCAAAACCCGCCCATGAAGCGGCTATCCCTGTCACTGAAAATGGTCTTTGGGAGACCATGCAATCTGAAAACATCCCTGAAGAATAACTCCGCTACCTGTGTTGCAGTGTAATGTGCCGATATGGCGAAGAAGTGAGCATATTTAGTCAGCCAATCAACGGCTACAAATATGCAATCCTTGCCCTGCACAGTGGGCAACCCCGTAATGAAATCCATCGAAATACGCTCCCATTTCCCCTCAGGTATGGGAAGAGGCTGCAATATCCCTGTCAAATGGTTCATCTCCCCCTTTTTACGCTAGCAAACTTCACACTCCCTGACATGTTGGAGTACGTCCTCCTTGAGGCCCTTCCAAGAGAACCTCTCCCTGATGACCCTATAGTTTTTGGTGAACCCCTGGTAGCGTGATAGTGGTGAGTCATGTGAGGCACGCAACACCTTCTCCTTGAGCTGAGAGCCCCCAGTCAAGAAGATTCGATCTCTGAAATATATCACCTCATCCATCACCCTGTATCTGTCATCCATGACCTGTCTGTCCAAGATCTCACAGGCAAAACGGTCTTTGGAGTACTCCACCAACAATTGAGCCCTCCAATCTGTGTCTAAACTCATGAGGGACAACGCTGCCGGTCTGCGTGAGAGAGCATCGACCACCACGTTGTTCTTCCCCTTGACATACTCAATGTCAAAATCGTATGCCTGGATCTTGCTAACCCACTTCTGCTGCCTCTCCTGCAACTGTTTCTGCTCTAGGAAGAATCGGAGGTTGTTGTGGTCTATCCTCACTCTGAACCTGTTCCCTACTAGGTACTGTCGAAACTTGGCCAATGCATGCATGATGGCCAACATCTCCTTGTCGTATATAGCATACAACCTCTCATGTGGTAGCAGCTTCCGGCTCTCGAAAGCTATGGGATGGCCTCCCTGCATCAAAATTGCGCCTATCCCCTCCCCTGATGCATCACACTCCAGGACAAAAGGCTGTGTAAAATCTAGCAATGCTAAAACCAAACAGCTGCTCATTACCTCCTTTAGCCTGTCGAAAGCCCTCTGCGTTGGATCAGTCCAGCTGAATGCCCCCTTTTTGGTGAGATCCGTAAGGGGTGCTGCAAGCTGGGAGAATCCCTTGACGAACTTCTGGTAGTAGGTGCAGATACCCACAAATCCCCGAAGCTCCGTCACATTCTTCTGCTCTGGCCAATCCCTGATGGCCTTGATCTTCTCCTCGTGGACCCTCACTCCGTCCACCCCGATGATGTGCCCTAAATAGAGCATCTCTGTCAACCCAAACTCACATTTGGAGAGCTTAGCATAAAATTGTTGCTCCTCCAAGATGCGAAGTACAGCCTCTATATGTTGGAGGTGCTCCTCCCATGTCCTACTATAAATCAAGATGTCATCAAAAAACACTAATACACACTTCCTCAAGTGACTTCGAAAGATGTGATTCATGCATGACTCGAATGTGGCCAGAGCATTGGTCAGCCCAAAGGGCATCACCAAGAACTCAAAATGGTCGTAGTGACACCTGAAAGTGGTCTTGGGAATGTCCTGCTCCCTCACGCGAATCTGATGGTACTCGGATCTCAAATCAATCTTTAAGAAGAACTTTGATCCTCTCAGCTCATCCATCACTCATCGATCCGTGGGATGGGGTAACGGTTCTTCATGGTCTTCTTGTTTAGGGCCCAGTTGTCAATGCACATCCTCAATGTGTCATCCTTCTTCTTCACCAGTACTACGGAAGAAGCAAAAGGGCTAGTGCTGGGGCGGATGTGTCCAAGAGCTAAGAGCTCATGGATAGCCCTCTCAATCTCATCTCGATAGGCCTTAGAATGCCTATAGGGTGTAGTAATAACAGCTTGGATGCTCTGCTCCAGCTTAATCGTGTGCTCAAACCCCCAATCTGGCGGTTGCCCTGGTGGTATCTTCCATGTGTGCCGGTTCCTGCTCCTGCTGTGCTCCTGCCCCAGTGTATGCGGCAAGAAAAGTAGGCAACGTGGAATGGGGAGGTGTGTGTGATGCCATCTGCTGTGCTGTGAGGTGCTCTTGTAAGTGATGAGATGTGCCCGAGCCCTCTCCAACATGGAAACCCCTTGGGGTCTCATGCTGTCTAGACTCTGCCGTGAACCTTTGCCCCATCTCTTCTATCTGTCTTGACAAATCCTGCACTGATTTGAGGAGGAGTTCCCTGAACTCTTTCCCGACATCTCTTTCCTCCACCATTGGTTCCTCTTCCTCTGCGTCCATCGCTGGAACGCTATCACCTTTCCCGAAAGTGAGCTCTAACCTCTGTTCTTGGTCTTTATACTTTCTTCCTCGGTAACTGATGTATGGTTTTCCTGCTGGTGTCATAGAGAATATGCTCCACAGGCTGATCCAAATCTATGAGCTCTGATACCAGTGTAATATCCCGAATGGAAATAAACAACAATATAAGGCACATAAACAAGACATACAGCAACTAGAGACAAATCATAAGAAAAACAGACAATATGGAGAATGCTGAGCCATTTTATTAATACTGAGAAATGGAAATGAGTACAGAGGTGATCAGAATGATGGCACCTCGGCTTGCACTAGGCAAGCGTAGAAAGACTCTCAGGAAATGACTCGGAATGGCTGCTCCCTCAAGACTGCGTTATCTCTAGAGTTGTTGGTGCTACTACTGTGTTGTTGCTACTGTTGGAATGAACTAAATCTTTGGGGCTGCTCCCCACCTCGGAAAATTCTGAAACTTCGGGAATGGCCTCTCCTCCCAATACCCAGAAAGCTTTCTGGAAATGGCTGACCCCTGAAAATGGCTCTCTTGAGGCACTACGCTATCCCTCAAGGAGGGACGCTGCCTCTGAATGATCTACTCCAAATAATGGCCCATGACTCTTCCAAAATGTTGGAATAGGAAAGGGTTGGCCCCTTTCCCACTATCCCAGGCTGAATCCACCGACAAACCCTCAATCCGAAACCACCTCCTCTCAAGACTGCATCTTCCCTCTCACTGACTACGCTGTCTCTCTGAGCGAATACTCTGACTGTGGTTGTTGCAGCTCTCTCTGGCAAAACAAGGATGAAACTCCTCCCTCGAGCAGGCACTCGAAGTCCCCTGGGGCTAAGGTTGGGATCTCCAGACGGAGACACTCGATGTATTGAACAGTACGTGTAGACTTTGCTAAACAGCAAGCGTGCTCAATGTCAAAAGACAAATCTCAAAGATGCATAATTAGAATGAATCAAAATGAGGAGACCCTCCCTCCTTTTATGCTTGGTGAGCCTTGCCCTCACCTAGGCCCCACCATCAACTGCGTTGCCTCCTTGAGCCACACTGTCCGTCTCTCCCTGCGCTAGCTTGGTCCCACGCTGCCTACGCTGCCCCTTTTCCCACGCTGCCACTTGACCACTAGGCCCCACGTTGCCAACTAGTCATGTCTTTTAAGTGACTTTAGAAAATAATTTTTATCCTAAGTGTGAGTTAAGTGTCCCTCTTCACCCACTTTATTTATAACTTAACTTTATAAAGGCAAAATAGTCAAAATTAATATTTCCAATTAGCAAGAATATTACAACAGAACAGTTCAGTTAAAAAACATCCGAGAGCAAAAGATATAGTTCACATCTCGTGAACTAAGGGAGGACAAAAGAGAGAGTTGCTTTTGGGTTAAGGAAGGAAATTATATGTATATCACATATCTGTAAAACCCTCGGACTTGGGCAAAGAGGCTATAGGACTAATCATAGAACCTCTGTCTATGCACAGTTTTTATGAAGGGGACATATTGAAGAACTTGTAATCTGGTTCAGAACTCCTGAAGCTTGGATCTGTCTCACTGTAGTGCAGCTCGATCAACTAAATTCTAACTCGGACATGTCCCACTATAATAGAATTTGGATTCACTGAAGTTTGACTCGGACTTTTCATTGTGTTTCGGACCTATTTGAAGCAGCTCCTATCTGAAGTTGTAGTGACCTGTATGATATTATAGTCTTGGTCCTATCTGAAATAACTGTGGTATATTGCCCAGAACAGTGAACCTTATAGCCTCGGTGGAGCCCAAAATTGTGGGTGTTGAAGTTTAAGGAAATTCAGACTTACTGTAGCTTGCAGTTCCATTGAACTGTGTCTTCAAGTGTTGTTCAAAATGTTACTCTTATAGTTTGCAGATTACAGTAAACTCTGGGCATGGAGCAGAGCTGAATTCTAGGTGTGGTGCAGATATCCTGATGCAGTACTAAAAGTCTTGGTACAATGGTGCAGAATTAATTAAGTAGGGTGGTGCAGATTAGATGATGCAGTATTGTGCAGATTGGTGAAATGAAGCAATTTTGAACTAAGAGTCCAGTAAAGAAGCAAAGAAAGATTGGTGTCCTTGGAGTAGGAGCTCCTAAACACAAGGTTGGTGCCTTGAGAAGATAGGGTCGAAGCCCTAGAGGTCGGAGCCTCATCAAAGTCCAAATTGGTGCTTGGCAACAGGTTGGTGCCTGTTTTCATTAAAGGGTTGGTGCCCTCACTCATCTATTGTATACAATTATTTGAAAAAAGGATTGAAGTTTTTATTAATCCTTAATATTATTATTATACACCTCTCTGTCTTTAATTGTGAAGAATCTAACTGGCAATAATTAACAATTGAAAAGAAATACTAATTCACCCCCCTCTCAATATTTCCAACAACCCTTTAGGGGTTACACAGAGACCCTTAGGGGCAGCGTAGTGACCGCGTCACCCAGTCTGGGGTAATGCAGTCCCTTCCAGTGATAGTATTGAGCATTTGGAGACCTTCATAGGCTGACGCAATGTCTTTCAGGGGCAGATCTGGGGTTTCAAGGCCTAGATCTCGCTGAGTTCTGTAAATACCTTTTGAGGATGTGGATCAGTCAGTATTTTTGGTCTTAGATCAGCCAGGTGCTGCAAATCTAGATTATTCTCTATAGAGTTTTTCAGATCTAGAACCCAGAGTTGTGTATCAGAAATATTCTTAATAATAGAGCCCTCCAGCAGCCAGAGACCAGTTTTCCCACATTGGGTTTTTTCGGGGACAGTTTGTCCAGAAATAACTGTGTCACTTTGTCTATGTGTGCATGTGCTTATTCTAGATCTGAATTGGTAGAGATCTGTTATGTGTTTTTCTTTGATGTTAACTTGAATTTATTCAGTTGATAACTTGTATAAGTAGGAGAAGCTTAACCAGATTAACAGAAATAATTTCTGCATAAGAATTAAGATTCAGAAAATTCTACATGGTATCAGAGCAATTTCAAATCTAGAAGGGTCATCAACTGAAGCATCTGAAGGATCTAACTACAGAAAGCAGCTGGAAAGGCAGCAAAAAAGAAAATCTGAAGGGACAACGTAGTTTTCAGGAGGAAATTCATGCAAAGGAAGGATGACGTTGTCCAGCGCTATGTCCTAGCAAGCCCATGCAATTACTGCACAGAGGTAGCTCAGAAACAGCGCAGGTTGGGTCTGAAGCCAGCCAATGTGATTCAGATCTGAATCTGTCAAATCCAAAAAAAGTCTGCAGAAAAGTTGCAGAAATTCAGAAGAGCTGGTGGACTTAAGCTTCTGAAGTTTTCAGATTTTTAACCTTAGCACAAGTGACAAAGTTTGGGAATAGATCAACTTCTCAGAGAGTTTCTTGCCAAAGGAAACTTGCAGTTTGGTCAGAGGATCAAAGAAGATGCTGAATAATAGTTGATTTGGTAGATTTCCAAGGAGGGAAATCAAGTGTCAGAGGGAGCAGAGGGTTCCCAGTTCGAAAAGGACCCTAGATCCAAGATCTCTAGCATAGAGAAGAGGAGCTCCGACACATTCTGAGCAGATGGCTCCTCATGGACTACGTGATCAGGATAGGCTAGAGGGCCTCTCAAACCTTTCGGTATGGAAAGCTAGGATTTTGATTGTCCTAGAGGCATATGGTCTAAGAGATCATGCAGAGCAGACCCTAGCCACACCGACAGATGCAGCCTTGGCATCGAAGAAGCAGCCAAAGAAGAAGAAGGATCTTTCTAAGATCAAGTGCTTCCAGTGTGGCAAAATGGGACATTTTGCCAGCGATTGTCCAGAAAAGAAGGACAAGGATGGGTCAGGAGTTGATGTAACCATGAATGCTCATGAACCACGAAGGTGGGGTGACATGGACATGTAGATGAACTACATGGAAGTAAGGCGAGATCCTTGAGCAGATCATCTCTTGGATCACAAGCGAGCTACGGCAGCATTAAGACAGTAGTGGGACAAGTGGAGCAGTGGGTGCATAGATCATAGATGAGGCATAAGCAGAGGCAGATCTAGAGGCTGCGAGGAGCAGCGCAGAGCATAGCAGCAGCAACGTAGAAGCAGTAGCAGCGCAGAGGCTGATGTGACTTCAGCAGCGCAATGCAATACTGCTTACGCAGTGCAGAGCTACAGCTACGCAGAGAGCTTCAGAGGGACAGCACAATGCAGCAACAGCGTGCTAGATTTTAGCACAAGTTGTTGATGTGACTTCAGTAGTGCAGAGGGAGTCTGATTACACAGGAAAAGTTGTAGCTGTGCATCGTTCTTTAGATGCCAGCACAGATCTGTAACCTATGGAGCTTCAGTGATGAGGATGCAGCCCATCAAACTTGTTTGTTAAAGATTGGGCAAGAGATTCAGTTGTTTCTCTCAACAACTGAAGTTGCAGTGCAACAGATCAGCAGTGGCAGTGCTATGAGCAGCACAGATGCAGCATATTGGGAGGGAGCTGCAATACAGTGGTTGCAGTGGCAGTGGCAGAGTCATGGGCAGCAATACAAAATGGCAGCAATAGTGCAAAGTTGAGTGGCAGGAGGCCAAACTTCAGCAGCATAGAACTAGTGCCCAAAATCATGTAATACATAAGTGTGATGTATTGCTAAAGCACACCCTTGATGCTAAGATGGAGTGTTTAGATTTTGAGTATTTGGGGTAGCATCAGTTGTGCTCTAGGTCCCAAATTCTGAGGAAGGACTAGAGTTCACCTGATCTACAAGACCCAGAAATGGATTTGGGAAATTTGATCTGGTTTAGGAGAAATTAAATTAATTAATTATTTTAATGTATTTCCTAAGTTAAAACTTAGGAAAATAAAATAATTAAAGTGAATTTAATTAAACATGTGATGAAATTGTCTTAAGTCACACGGATCAAGCTTTCTTTTAATCTTAGCCATTGATTAAAGATTTAATCTTGGTCGTTGATTTGTCAACGAGAAAAGTATAAAGGAAACGCTTGGGATCATTTGTAAGACACACAGACGCAGAGCACTGAAACTAAGCTAAGGTTCTAGGGCGGGGTTGCTAAGAATTCTCAAGTGTTTCAGTTGAAGAGAGGGGAATTTAGACCAAGGGGATGATCTGATCCCGGGGTCTAGAATACACAAGAAGTAGAGAAGAGATCAGGAAAGACACGCAAAGGAAGGCAGCAGCAGCAGCAGGCAGTAGCAACAGCAGCAGCATACGGCAGCAGCAGCATGGACAGTGTGATTTTCATGAAACCCTTCAGGGGTTATGTAGAGACCCTTAGGGCCAGCGTAGTGACTGCGTCACCCAGTTTGGGGAAACGCAGTCCCTTCCAGTGACAGCGCTGAGCATTTGGAGGCCTTTAGAGGCTGACGCAGCAATGTCTTTCAAAGGCAGATCTGGGGTTTCTAGGCCAAGATCTGGCTGAGTTCTGTAAATCTCGTTTGAGGGTGTGGATCAGTCAGTATTTTTGGTCTTAGATCAGCCAGGTGCTGCAAATCTAGAGTTTTCTATGTAGGGTTCTCCAGATCTGGAACCCAAAGTTGTGTATTCAGAAATATTCTTAATAATAGAGCCCTCCTGCAGCCAGAGACCGGTTTTCCCACATTGCAGTTTTCCAGGGACAGTTTGTCCAGAAATAACTATGTCACTTTGTCTATGTGTGCATGTGCTTATTCTAGATCTGAATTGGTAGAGATATGTTATGTGTTTTGCTTTGATGTTAACTTGAACTTATTCAGTTGATAACTTGTATAAGTAGGAGAAACTTAACCGAATTAACAGAAATAATTTCTGCATAAGAATTAAGATTTAGAAATTTCTACATGTTGTCCATCATGCTACAGCGCAAACTCTGATCTACTCATACTGCTCTTCTGCTTATCTTTGTAATGTCGCTGCAAATATTGCAATAATGAGTATGATCTCCTCAAATCCTTAAGTGTTAGCTCCATAGGGATGCTCCCTCTGAAGTTAGACTCCCTCTGAGTCTCAATTATCCCTATAGGAAATCTCTCTGCTACCTCTTGGCAACTCGCACTATCCTCCTGTTGTCACTCAAATTGTACAGGCACTGCAACAAGGACTCAGGTCGAGGGTTATCACTCTGATCCCTGACCTCTCCGTTCTAGTTGTCTCCCAACAGCAGGATATGGGGGGTAGTCTTTAAGGAAAAGAGAAGATGAAAGACAAGTAAGTAATTGGCTAGACAATCGCTGCTTGAATGCTCAAGTAACCTATATGCTATGCAAATCCTAGTACCTAGGTGTGATGCAAGAGTCTTGGTTACTTTTAGTTATATGTCTATTCTAAGTGAGACCTTCCTCTTAACTGTTTTGGAATCAGTCTTGAGAGTAGGTTGTGGGATGGAAGCCAACAGGAAGCAGAGCTTTGATTAACGATACGTCCCACTATGTTCCAACCACTTGGTGCCTCCGGTGCTACAGAGATTGTGGCTCTGACAACTACAAGGTCATCATGTTAACCACTAGAAAGGTGATGAATCCCTCAAGCCAAATTGAGAAAGGGTGGCCCTAGATGTCTATCAACCAAGCTTATGCTTGGAGGTAAGTTATTAGTACAACTAGACTTAGGATGCTTATGCAAGGATTATGAGTGATTTTTTAGGTTAAGATTGCCTAATGTTTAAGTACTTGAGTTGTGATTAAGCTTTATGACAAGAGTACTTAACAATAAATAAAATACAAGCTTTAACAATAAGAATGTGTCAATCAAGTGCCAATAGTAAGAGATGCTCACTTAGAATGATTCACCACCATATATATTTCAAAACCAAAATCACTCAAGATGCCAATTTATGTGTTTAGCAATTATCCAATGATTTCCTTTGCGATTAGCAATGTCCAATTTGATGTTTAACACAATAATACCAATTAGATGCCAAAATACTCAAAAGAGAGAAAGATACTCCAATGCTAAATTAATTTGAACCATCCAACAAGATTAGAGCTTAGATACACAAATGCTTATTGAGTGATTTTAGTGCTAAATTAATAATCTTAGATCTAACACAAGACAAGAAAATGTTAGATTCCAAAAGCAAACATCTTCTTCACAATGAACTAATTAGAGCATGAGACAATGAGAACCACTTATATAACTTATAAGTTATAACTCGCTGTTTAGATAGATTTAGGACAGCAGTACGTAAATCAGTCTAAATCCAAGAAATGACAAGCATGTAAGAACCAAATATGAACAATGAAACACCTCATGACTTTCCAAGTAAATATATGAACTGATCAACTCCCTTATGATGTATTATTCAGTATTAAATCAGATCTAAAAGCACTTATAACAGCAGTAAGAAAAGAGTGAAAACAGTGAGCTATCAATGTAATAATTTATGCCCCAAAATACCAAACAATTGTCAAATGTCAAAACAAGCTTATCAAATTGAAATTTTAGATTTTTAGGCCCTTTAAGATGCTATGATCAGATATGATCAGACTTGTTATGCAGAGATATCAATCATCAAATCACTTAGATTTAGGCCCAAGAAACAATGCCAAATTTAACAAATGACTAGTAAATTTTTATCATGAATTTATTAATGCATTTAAATGAATTAGATGTGATTTAAGGGCACTTACATTTAAATTTATTCACTGTTAAGAATGTTTTCAGAGAGTTGGAGCAAACAGTGAGAAAAAATGTGGTTTTAGAGATCAAACCTTAGGCCCAAGGCCTTGAAGAACTTGCCCAACTTGCCAAAAAAAATTCCCAATGAATGGGCCACCTAAAAACATAAAACTTGAGCCAATTTCTGCTGCAACACACACCAACATTCAATCCAGGAAATTTCAGAGATGAAATGAAGGCAAGAGAAGGCTAGGAAGACGGAAAAGGCACACAAGAGAGGCTGAATAGGCCTAGTGACTAAGGGAAGAGGCCCTAAGAGGCTGACGTATGTGGTAAAGATGGGATCAAGAGGGTTAGAGAGGCAGCGGAGGGCTCAAGGAGGAGGCTGAAGGGGAGAGCGAAGGGCTAGGAGGTCGAAAAGGAGAACCGAGAGGAGGAAGAGGCCCAAAAAGGGTTGCAGCTAGGCCTTAGAGGTCTTAATTACCCACGGAAATCCCTAAAGGGATGTCGTCTAGGGTCAAGGAGGGATGGCCCCTAAAAGGCCTTAAAATCCCACGGCTAGGGCTAGAGAGAAGGCTGAGGCCCTTGAGGGCTTATGCCCAGCCTCTAGGAGGCTGAAAAGGGTGACGCACGTGGAGAAAGACCGACACTGGTGGCCAAGGAGGGTTGACGCTGAGGTTGGAGGAGGACGTTGGACCTCAAGCCCTAAAAAAATTCAAAACCCTCGCGAGGAAATCAATTTGCTTCATATCTTCGATTTTCCTGCAAATTTTTCAGTAGTTGGCCCTGCAAAAACACTGTAGAGGCTAGATCATACCCTCAAGGGCCTAAATCTAGATCTAATCCAGCTATTTGTCGTTGAACTCACCTGCACAAATGAATTTACAATAGCCCAAAACCCCAATATATACAAATATTTAAAATAAATCCCAAAACCCTAGCAGCAAACAAGAGTTAGAAAAAAAATTATTTACAAAAAATCTATTATACAAATATATTTACAAAATATACACATGTCCAATGGTTAAAATAAATTTTGAGAATAATTTTTTTGTAAATCTTTGATAATGGCTAAATGTATTTCGAAACATAAATGCAAAAACCAAACCCTTAGCGAAGTTAGAAAAACATAAAAATATTTAGGATCCAAATGTGAAAATTTATGAATCCTAATTACAGAAATCCTACTGCTAGCTATTGATTTACTTCTCCTACTTGAATTATTACACAAGTTATTTTAACTGAATATTCGGAAAAAAACATCGAAGTAAACACAAATAGCAGCCTACACAAATACATATCATTTACTGAACATCACGCACATGTAACAAATGATACACAGATTTTTCAGACAAATGTCCACGGAAAAACCCAATGGTGTAGCAGCTCTAGAGGGTTTTATTATTATGCAAAATCTAAATACAACATTTCGGGCACCAAAAACGATTTGCCTTACAGAGAAAATACACAGCCGTTGTACCTTATCACTTGGAGACAGAAAATATGGCTGAATCACACCCTCAGTCGGGAATTACAGATAACGAGCCCTTTCTAGCCCACTAGAACCCCAGCGCATCTCTTCCTGCAATTGTGTCAGCCCCTCTAGCCCAACGCAGCCTTTGCGCAGCACAGGTTGTCCCTGCGTCACTCTAAAGGCCTCTGTGATGCCTCTGTGTCAGCCCCTCTAGCCCAATGCAGCCTCTGCGCAGCACAGGTTGTCCCTGCGTCACTCTGAAGGCCTCTGTGATGCCTCTGCGTCACCCAGAAGGGTCTACATCACCCTTTGCGTGGCCTCTGCGTCAACTTGGCTGGGTTGAGTCCCTCCTGCTGGCCTCTATGCTGCCCTGGTACGATGTTGCCTCTCTGCTGTTGTATTCTCGGCCTTGGATCAGATCATCCCTTCCCGATCTTTGCCCCTCACTGCACTGCAAACTCACTTCAAATTCCTCAGCAAACCTCGGCCCATAAATTCGACTTAGCTTTAGTGCATCCGCTATGTGTGTGTTCTCCAACTGACCCCAAGCCTTTCCTTTATACTTTTCTCGTTGGAAAACCAACAACCGTGATCTAATCTCTTCGACGAGTAAGATTAAAAGAATGTTTGATCCACATCAATTAGATCATTTCATCACATTTGTAAATTAATTCACTTTAATTTCTTAATTTCCCTAAGTTAGACTTAGGGTTCCCATTACAAAATTTAATTATTTGAATAACTTTTACACCAGATGGAATTTCTCCAAATGCTTTCTGGGTCTTGGAGATCTTGTGTGTTCCAGCCCCCCCACAAAGTTTCGAAGCCAGAGAACACCCGATGCTACCCCAAAATATCAACACTCCCTCTTACTGAGGGGTGTGCTCTAGCAATACTTCCACACTGAAGCATTGCCCTAATCTCTGGCATCGGTCTCCGCGCTGCTAATGCTTGGCCTGCTGCCATCCATCCACTGCGTTGCTGCTTTCTGTACTGTTGCCCATGTCACAGTCACTAACACTGCCACATTTGTACTTGAGCTCCCTCTCAAATTGCTGCTTCATGTTGCTTATAGCACTGCCACTACCAACTGTTGCACTGTAACTCAGTTGTTGAGAAGTTAGCAACTGAAGGACAATCACCCAACAACTGACAGACAACTCAGTCGGGTTGCATCTCATCACTGAAGCACCCTCTGTTTTTGTTTTGCATTGTCTCTCTGAAGCACTGTGTTGTCTGCTACACTACACTGCATAAGCACTACCTCTACGATGTTCAAATCCCAATAGCCTTTGCATTGATGCTGCCTCTCCTCTGCGTTGCTCCAAAGCTTAGTGTCCCAGCACTGCCTCTGCTTCTCCATGATCTTCTGCACCCACTGACTCCAGTCATCCTGCTACTGTTTTAAGGCTCCCGTAGCTCATATGTGATCCAAGAGTTTGGGCACCTCAAGGATCCTTCCACACATCTGCAGCTGCTCTACAGATCAATATCGTCCCACCTCTTCTCTCGAGGCACATGAGCACTCATAGCCACATCATCCTCACTACCACTGTCCCCTTTCGTTGTTGCTGCCTTGGAATCAGATGCTTCCTTGTCCTTCAGCTTAGGACAAGTGTTAGCGAAGTGTCCAAGTTCACCACACCTAAAGCAACGGACCTTGGAGAGGTCCTTCTTCTTCTTCCCTTGCTACCTCTATCCCTTAGATGCAAGGGCTGCATTTCCTCCTCTTTCTTCACCTTGACTCCTCCACTGTTGCTTTGCTTCTTGGTTATCCTCTTGATTTCCTCCTAATGGAGGATTGCCCACATGTCCTCCCAGGATGGTAGCGTAGCTCTGCCCAAGATACTTTGGACAAATGTCTCCCATTCATTGGTGACTGCATTCAGGGCAGTCCTCACCATGAGCCCTTCACCTGGAGTTGACCCCATGGCAATCGGCTGGTCACGGATAGTCTGCAGTCTAAAGAGGAAGGGATCGATTTCCTCCCCCTTCTGCATCTGGAACAACTGCATCTGATTCTCCAAAAGCATCTTCCTTTGGACAAAGCTTCCCTGATACATCATGTTTAATGTCCACATCTCATTTGTCCTGTCCTTCCCGGCAATATGTGGTACCACGTGATCTTTTGCTCCATCCATGATCAAGCACTTAGCCCACGCCTGATTCTCGTTGAACTTCTTTAGAGGATCAACATCGGTTGGAACAGCTAGGACATTTTCTACATGGTCCTTGATGTCATACTCATCCAGGACTGTCAGGATTTTGGCTTTCCAGATGACAAAGTTGGACACACCATTCAACCTATCTTGATCTCCCAGTCCATGAGAAACCATCTCTGCTCAATCTGTCGAAACACAAACTCTTCTCCCTTTTGTTGCTACTATACTCACCAAAATACTGGATCTGGGCTTCTTGGTGAAAGAACTTCTCTAGAAAACATGCTCCCTCTGACAAATGATTTCCCTCTCGGAAATCCTTCACCAATTCTAACAAATTAGTCCTCTATGATCACTCCTCTTTATCAAACTCAGATTCCTTGGCTAGAGAATCGGTTGAGACTGTTCTCCTCTCGCTTTTCTCACCTTTGCTAGGCATTGTTTTGCACCGACAGAACCTGTGCCACAACAGCAAGTTTTGAAGATCAGAAACTACAATTTCGGTCTGACAAACTGCATAACAACTCCCTAACTCGGATTGCGTCAGCCTCTACGTGAGCAGATCTGGCTCAGCGTCCCTCTCCTGGTGTTGCATCAAACTCTGCGTGAGCATACTGGCTCTGCATCACCTCTCTGGAGCTACGTTAGCCTCTCCGTGAGCAGACTGACTCTGCAACACCCTTGCAGAATCTGCTATCCCTCAAGTGTTGCATCGCCTTCTTCTGGATCCGTGTTGCTTCAGCTGCCCTTCCTACAGCCAATATCTTCAGTCGCTTTGCTGATCGATCAGCTTGATTTGCAATGCTCTGATACCATGTGAAAATTTCTGAATCCTTATTACAGAAATTCTACTGCTAACTATTGATTTACTTCTCCTACTTGATTTATTACACAAGTTATTTTAACTGAATATTCAAAAAAAAAAATTCTAAGTAAACACAAATAGCAACCTACACAAATACAGATCATTTACTAAACATCACGCACATGTAACAAATGACAGATTTTTCGGACAAATGTCCCCGGAAAAACCCAATGCAGGAAAACCTATGCAACAACTCTAGAGGCTTTTATTATTATGCATAATTTGAATAAAACATTCTGGGCACCAAAAACGATTTTCCCTACAGAGAAAATACACGATAGTTGTACCTTATCACTTGGAGACAAAAAATATGGTTTAATCACACCCTCAGTCGAGAATTACAGATAATGAGCCCTTTCTGGCCAACTGGAACCCCAGCGCAGCTCTAGCCCAACGTAGCCTCTGCGCAGCACAGGATGTCCCTGTATCACTCTAAAGGCCTCTTCGTCACCCTTTGCGTCAGCTTGGCTGGGTTGCGTCCCTCCTGCTGGACATTTACTACCTGTGTACGATGCTAACTCTCTGTTGTTATATTTTCGGCCTTGGATCAGATCATCCCTTGTCGATCTCTGCCCCTCACTGCACTGCAAACTCACTTCAAATTCCTCAGCAAACCCCGCCCCAAAAATTCGACTTAGCTTTTGTGCATCTGTTGTGTGTGTGTTCTCCAACTAACCCCAAGCCTTTCCTTTATACTTTTCTCGGTTGAAAACCAACGACCGTGATCTAATCTCTAATCGATGGCTAAGATTAAAAGAATGTTTCATCCACATCACTTAGAACATTTCATCACATCTGTAAATTAATTCACTTTAATTTTTTAATTTCCCTAAGTTAGAGTTAGGGTCCCTATTAAAAAATTTAATTATTTGAATAACTTTTACACTAGATGAAATTTCTCCAAACACTTTATGTGTCTTGGAGATCTCGTGTGTTCTAGCCTTTCCACAAAGTTTCGGAGCTAGAGCACACCCGATGCTACCCCAAAATCTCAACACCAAACATAGTCAGCTTGCGTCCATAGTTTGTGAACTTGGAGTCCAAGGGCTCAGAAACTTGCAAACACTATATATTTTTCTCAAAGATAAATTGTTAGAACACACAATGAATCGGATCACCTAAGATAAGCCCACAGCTTACCAATAGAATGTTCCTATCACCTACAACAAAACAGTGATTCAATAAATTATAAATCACAATATAGGAATGTCCGTACCCAACACATACCACAAATCAAGAGATCAGAGACACCATGAACTGCACCCCAAAGTCTTTATTATGATTACTCAAAACGTTCCCAATGGGACAGTAGCTTTACATCAGCTTTTCAAAATTACATTAGCCAAACATCAGATGGCTTTAGACACAAATGACTTCTAATTTATAGATAAATCCTCCAAGTGGAAAGTAACGGCTAGTTGGCTTGATCCCTGTCAAAATAATCTTGGTCGTTGATAAATCTTTGATGATCTTTTAATCTTTGTCGTGGAAAATATTTATTTTTGAGGACTTTTAGAATTTCTCGTTAAATCCATCTTTTATTAGCTCAAAAATAATTATTTTGAGCTAATTTCGTCAAAAATTTGATTTTCACTTAAGTACCAAGGCCCAAAGGTCCATTTTTTCTTGAAATTTCCAATATTCCCTTGGTGGGCTACGTCCAAATATTAATTTCTTTGATACCCACGAATTCTTCCACTTTGAGAATTCAGTTTCTCTAGCAATTTAATTTTTTAATCTAGTTAATTAATTTTCTAGATTAGAATGAATTTAATTTTTGCCAGAAAAATTAATTAATTGACACATGAGGGGATTGATTATTTTTTCCACCCTCTAATATTTTAGCCATGGTGTCTAAATATGAGGAACCTGTTAGAGAAATGGCAATTAATTATTTCTCTTATGATGACATTATCTTGTGATGTTTAGTTATTATTATTTGTTCCTTCTTTTATCATTTAGAGTAATTTTGATAAACAAATAGAAGAAAAAACTGTTGATTTGGGTAGCATCGGATGTGCTCTAAGTCTCAAAATTTGCAGGGAGGCTTAGGCACATGTATTTCAAAGAATTCAAAAATCTTTTGTGAAAATTCCACTCAGAGTGTGTTATACTAAAATAATTAATTATTTTTAAAGGGACCCTGCGTCTAAACTTAGGAAAATAAAATAATTAAAGGGTATTAATAAAATAGAGTGTGAATCTTCTCGAGAAGACGAAGATTGTAATATTCCTAATTAGCAACAACTAATTGGAATATTCGATTTTTGTATAGTTTTGCCAACTAGTCTAACTCACTTAAGTAAAATAAAGTATCTCCCTGGTAGCACAACGTTATAACTTATGGGGAGCCATGGGGGTCCAACACCACGTAGAGGAGGGAGCCCACGTAGCCTCTAGGAGCTTCTGCGCAGATTGAGGAGGAGCACGTGGAGTAGAGGGAGACCACGTTAGGGTTTTGGAGAGAGGCCAGCGTTATAAAAGGTGGGAGAGCCTTCTCATTTGGAATTCTTGTTGTTGATGATATTTGAGCTAGACATTTGTCTTCTTGAGCATGCTGGCTGTTTAGCCCGTTTGCAGCACTGTTTAGTGCGTTGAGTGTCTCCGGTTAGAGATCTCGCCCTTAGCCTCGGGGGACTTCGAGTGCCTGCTCGGGTAAGGTTATTTCTTCAGTCTTTAGCGGGAGGTTTGGTTGGTTGTTTTGCTGAGGAGCTGGGCTTTTCTTGTGACTACGCAGTCCCTGGGAGAGAGGACGCAGTTCTTCTTGGAGGTGTTCCGGTTTGAGGATTTCTACAGGAGTTCAATGGATATCCGGAGTAGGGGATCAATCTTTGCTAGTCGGAGGGTTCCTGAGGAGTTGTGGCACTGTTTCAGCTATTTTCATTTGGCATCTGCGCTGAGCCTTGCAGGGGCAGTGTAATTCCTTGAGGAGGGTTTCTTCGGTGGATTTTGGAGGCTGACCATTTTTTATATGGTTTCTGGGTTTTGTCTGGGTTGGCGAGTACAGGTGATTTTCAGATTTTCAGCTCATTCCGGCAAGGGGAGCAGCCCCTAGTTTCCATTCCATTCCAGCAGTGGCAGTTTTACGGCGGTTTCCTAGCAGCTGGGACACAGTTCCTTAGAGCAGCCATTTCCGATCTTTTCTGAGAGAGTTCTTCACTTGCCTTGAGCAAGAATAGGTGCTATCATTCCGTTCATCTATTGTATTACATTTTATTTCTCAGATTAATAAAATGGCTTAGCATTCCCGACATTTTTATGAGTATTTGCTTTATTTTCTATTTCTGGCATTTTCTATATTGTCGTATGCTTGTATTGTTGTCTATTTCCCTTTCGGGATATTACAGTGGTATCAGAGCATAGATCTAGCTCAGCCTGTGGAGCTAGCAGTCTATGACGCCGAGGGATAAACCTTACATCTGTTACAGAGGTAGGAAATACAGAGACATTGAGCGTAGGTTGGAGAACACCTATGGAGAGGGAGACTGTGTTCAAGTGGTGGACACAGATCAGGAGCAGCTTGTGATAGATACAGAGCAGGAGCAGCCTGTGGTGGACGCAGAGCAGCAGGGTCCTATGGCAGGGAACGATGATGATGCGAAGAGATTTGGGGAAATGCTCCTCAAATCAGTACAGGATCTGTCGAGACAGATTGAGACGATGGGGCAGAGATTCATCGCTGTGGAGGCTAGACAGCGTGAAACCCCAAGGGGTTTTCAGATTGGTGAGGGATCAGGCACATCCCACCATATGCAGGAGCGCGAGGCTACCCCCCTTATGGCATCGCATGCACCCACGCGATCCACTATGCCCACCTTCCTAGGTGCGGACACAGGGGCAGGAGCACAGCAGGAGCCAGAGCCAAGCCACATGGGTGACTATTTTGCAGAGTACCAGGCATACGGGCAGGAGTTCAGGGAGGCTCTCTCGTTCAGAGACTTTGTTCAGCTCCAGCGAGACAGTAGACCCCGCGATCATCACAGAGGGCACCGGCATCATCATGATGGAGACAACCACCGCACAGCTAGCAGATTTCATTTGCCCACATTTGATGGTTCATCAAACAGTTCAACAAAGTCTTGGGTGGAGAAGCTGGACATCTATTTCCAGCTTAACCAGATGTCGGAGACAGAGGCCATTAAGGTGGCAACATTACATTTGGATGGTGAGGCCCAGGACTGGTGGTTTCATGGGATGACGACACTCGGGCATTCTACAGTGACGACATATGCCGAGTTTACCAAGAGAGTGATAGAGCGTTTTGACTGGAGGGATCCGGAACAACACTTTGTTGAGCTGACGAGGCTTAAGTAGACTGGGAGCCCAGAGGCTTACATTGCGGATTTCTTGAGGGTTTTAGTGATGGTGCCAGATCTATCCGCAGCTCGGATGATCTACATGTTTGTGGAGGGATTAGCAGAGCCACTTCGTGGCCTAGTCAGGTCGACTAGACCAGCTACACTTCAGGATGCTATCAACAGGACCCGAGATTTACAGGATATCTTACCCAGGACTCGGACCCCTTATCCCCAGAGACAGGCTTTCCAGCCTAAGGGGAAGGATGCGAGGATCCCGCCTCCCAAGAGGAATCCCGGACGGGTGCAGATTGAGAATGATGCCAGGAGGGAGCTGAAGAAGAAGCGGTTGTGCTTCACCTACCAGGAGCCATGGGCACCAGGACATAGATGTGCTGCTGGGAAAGCACATTTCACTGAGGTTTTCTCCGAGAGCAGCGGGGAAGAGGATGAGGAGGATGATGTGGAGGCAGGAGATTGTCATGTAGTGCAGGATACTTTGCCACCTCCACCACCACCAGCAGGTGGTACATCGTTTGCACCTACTGGAGGAGCTCTTGTAGCATTGCGGGGAGTTCCCAAGTATTTGACGCTGCACGTACGGGGGACAGTGCGTGGCCAGCGAGTATCAGTCTTGGTCGATAGTGGGGCAACCCACAACTTCATCGATGCGCAGATGGTTGAGTGGAGAGGTATACAGACTGAGAGCTTCGATGGATTTTCAGTTTTGGTTCCAGGAGATCAGACCATGGTGTGTGCTCGATATGTTCCCGAGTTATCGGTGACGATGGGCACCTATACATTGACAGATCACTTTTTTGTGGTTGATATTCCGGACACCAACATGATACTGGGTGTTCAGTGGCTTATCACTCTAGGGAAGGTCACGACGGATTGGAAGGCCCTAGAGATGGAGTGGGATGATGCCAAGACAGGGAGGCATGAGAAGATACGGGGACAACACACATATCCGCCTCAGACTGTTTCGGCTCATCGGATGGAGGCAACCTTCCGTAAGGGAGACATAGAGTGGGCAGTAGAGTTGCGGGCATCAGAGGCAGCGACTACAGGACAGGCAGTGCACCCAGAGGTACATACCATCCTTGACAGGTATGCCACAGTATTCGGGGATATTCCACTAGGGTAGTCACCGGATCGGGGGTTTGAGCATACCATTGAGCTGGAGCAGGGTATACAGGCAATGATCACCACACCCTATAGGCATCCCAAGGCCTATCGGGATGAGATTGAGCGAGCTATTCAGGAGTTGCTGGCCCTTGGGCACATTCGGCCAAGCATGAGTCCTTTTGCTTCTTCCGTGGTGTTAGTGAAGAAGAAGGACGGTACATTGCGGATGTGCATTGACTACAGGGCTCTGAACAAGAAGATCCTGAAGAACAGGTACCCCATTCCCATGATCGATGAGTTGATGGACGAGTTGAGAGGAGCACAGTTCTTCTCAAAGATTGATTTGAGATCTGGGTACCATCAGATTCACGTGAGGGAACAGGACATTCCCAAGACCGCCTTCAGGTGTCATTATGGGCACTTTGAGTTTCTAGTTATGCCTTTTGGGCTGACCAACGCACCCGCCACCTTTCAGTCGTGCATGAACCATATCTTCCGCAGTCGTCTGAGGAAGTTCGTATTGGTCTTCTTCGATGACATACTCATATATAGCAGGACTTGGGAGGAGCACCTCCAACATATTGAGAGAGTATTGTGCATCTTGGAGGAGCAGCAGTTCTATGCCAAGCTCTCCAAATGTGAGTTTGGGTTGACGGAGATGTTGTACTTGGGACATATCATAGGAGTGGACGGAGTGAGAGTCCACGAGGAGAAGATCCGGGCCATCAGAGATTGGCCAGAGCCGAGGAACGTGACCGAGCTTCGGGGATTCATTGGCATTTTGCACCTACTACAGGAAGTTCGCCAAGAGTTTCTCCCAGCTCGCTGCACCCGTCACAGATTTGACAAAGAAGGGGGCATTCAGTTGGTCAGATACAACACAGCGAGCCTTTGATAGGCTAAAGGAGGTGATGAGTAGCTGCCTCGTCCTTGCATTGCCGGATTTCACGCAACCATTTGTCTTGGAGTGCGATGCGTCGGGAGAGGGGATCGGCGCAGTATTGATGCAGGGTGGTCACCCTATAGCCTTTGAGAGCCGGAAGCTCCTTCCGCATGAGAGGTTGTATTCTATATACGACAAGGAGATGTTGGCCATTATGCATGCATTGGCCAAGTACCGGCAGTATTTGGTGGGCAGTAGATTCAGGGTGAGGTCCGATCACAACAGCCTCAGGTTCTTTCTGGAGCAAAAGCAGTTGCAGGAGAGGCAGCAGAAGTGGATCAGTAAGATCCAAGCATATGACTTTGACATTGAGTATGTCAAAGGCAAGAATAACGTGGTAGCAGATGCCCTTTCACAGAGACCGGCCATGTTATCTCTTATGAGCTTGGATACAGATTGGAGGGCTCGACTTTTAGTGGAGTACTCTAAGGACAAGTTTGCATGTGAGGTGCTGGATGGACAGGTAGCAGATGACAGGTACAGGGTGGTTGATGAGCTCATCTATTACAGGGACAGGATCTTCTTGACTGAGGGATCTCAGCTTAAGAAGAAGATACTCCATGCGTCACATGACTCTCCCTTGACTGGCCATCAGGGGTTTACCAAAACCTATAGGGCCATTAGAGAGAGGTTCTCATGGAAGGGCCTCAAGGAGGACGTACTCCAGCATCTCAGGGAGTGCGATGTTTGTCAGAGGAACAAGGGAGAGATGAGCCATCCCGCAGGGTTGTTGCAGCCTCTTCCCATTCCAAAGGGGAAATCGGAGAGCATATCGATGGACTTCATCACAGGATTGCCCATGGTGCAGGGCAAGGATTGTATCTTCGTTGTCGTTGATCGACTAACGAAGTATGCGCACTTTTTCGCCATATCCGCGCACTACACAGCAGCACAGGTGGCCGAGCTGTTCTTCAAAGAGATTTTCAGGCTGCATGGTCTTCCTAAGAACATTATCAATGACAGGGACAGCTGCTTCATGGGCGGATTCTGGCAGGAGCTTTTCCGGCTAGCGGGGACAGAATTGACACCGAGCACTAGTTATCACCCACAGACGGATGGACAGACGGAGATAGTTAACAAGTGGCTGGAGGGCTACTTGCGTAACTATGTCAGTGGGCAGCAGCGAGCGTGGCTGAAGTGGCTGCATCTAGGAGAGTATTGCTACAACATGACGCATCACATGTCCATCGGTATGTCACCATTCTATGCTTTGTATGGGTATCATCCTTTATCTTTTGCGGACGTGATGTTTGGTGCTAGCAGGGCTCCGAGAGCCAAGATTTGGATCCAAGAGAGTCAGGACATCCTCCGAGCTCTCAAGGATAACATGGCCACAGCGCAGAACCAGCAGAAGCTGTATGCTGATAGGAGTCGGGTGGAGAGACAGTTCGAGGTAGGAGACTTGGTCTACCTACGATTACAACCATACCGACAGTCGTCACTAAAGCAGAAGGGGGCCGAGAAGCTCAAGCCCCGCTTTTATGGGCCATACAGGGTGATACGTAGGATTGGACAGGTTGCATATGAGTTAGAGCTGCCCCAAGGCAACAAGATTCATAATGTTTTTCACGTATCATGCCTGAAGAAGGCATTGGGACAGCAGGTGACAGTTACGGATGAGCTATCACCCACGGATGACGAGAAGCATTTGGTGTTGCAGCCAGAGGCTATTATTGATACCAGGGAGAGGCAGCTTTGGAGCAGGACGGTCCGGGAATTCTTGGTGAGGTGGACGAATATACCGGATGAGGATGCCACTTGGGAGAATGAGAAGATTTTGCAGCATCCATCACTTCAGTTGCTTGAGGACAAGCAACATTTTGCTGGGGGAGACTGTAATATTCCTAATTAGCAACAGCTAATTGGAATATTCGATTTTTGTATAGTTTTGCCGACTATAGTTTATTAATAAATAAAAGTGAGAAGAGGGGTCTAACTCACTTAAGTAAAATAAAGTATCTCCTTAGTAGCACAACGTTATAACTTATGGGGAGCCATGGGGGTCCAACACCACGTAGAGGAGGGGGCCCACGTAGCCTCTAGGAGCTTCTGCGCAGATTGAGGAGGAGCACGTGGAGGAGAGGGAGACCACGTTAGGGTTTTGGAGAGAGGCCAGCGTTATAAAAGATGGGAGAGCCTTCTCATTTGGCATTCTTGTTGTTGATGATATTTGAGCTAGACATTTGTCTTCTTGAGCACGCTGGCTGTTTAGCCCGTCCGCAGCACTGTTTAGTGCGTTGAGTGTCTCCGATCGGAGATCTCGCCCTTAGCCCCGGGGGACGTCGAGTGCCTGCTCAGGTAAGGTTATTTCTTCAGTCTTTAGCGGGAGGTTTGGTTGGTTGTTTTGCTGAGGAGCTGGGCTTTTCTTGTGACTGCACAGTGCCTGGGAAAGGACGCAATTCTTCTTGGAGGTGTTCCGGTTTGAGGATTTCTGCAGGAGTTCAGTGGATATCCGAAGTAGGGGATCAGTCTTTGCCAGTCGGAGGGTTCCTGAGCAGTTGTGGCACTGTTTCAGCTATTTTCATTTGGCATCTGCGTTGAGCTTTGCAGGGGCAGCGTAATTCCTTGAGGAGGGTTTCTTCGGTGGATTTTGGAGGCTGACCATTTTTGATATGGTTTCTAGGTTTTGTCCGGGTTGGCGAGTACAGGTGATTTGCAGATTTTCAGCTCATTCCGGCAAGGGGAGCAGCCCCTAGTTTCCAGTCCATTCCAGCAGTGGCAGTTTTCCGGCAGTTTCCTAGCAGCTGGGACACAGTTCCTTAGAGCAGCCATTTCCGGTCTTTTCTGAGAGAGTTCTTCACTTGCCTTGAGCAAGAATAGGCGCTATCATTCTGATCATCTATTGTATTACACTTTGTTTCTCAGATTAATAAAATGGCTTAGCATTCCCGGCATTTTTATGAGTATTTGCTTTATGTTCTAGTTCTGGCATTTTCTATATTGTCGTATGCTTGTATTGATGTCTATTTCCCTTCCGGGATATTACAAAGATCAAGTCAAAAGTTAATCTTAGTCGTTGATTAACGATTTAATCTCGATCATTGAAGTCCCAACGAGAAGATTATAAGAAGGACTTGAAGGGTCATTTGAAAAACACACCAAAGGATCAAGAGATCGAAATTCTTTAGTGAGCAGTGCTCAGAGAGAAGATCGATCGAGAAGATCCTTGCAGAGAGGGGCAGAGATAATTTCTGGTTGGAAGATTTCATGATCCAGAGAATACACAACGGAGAAGGCAGAGAGCAGTACACAAAGAGGCAACGTAGTAGCTATGCAGAGCCAGCACAGCAGCCCAGAGGAAGACTGTGATTCAACTGAGGATCGGTCAGATCCAATGCCGGAAAGCCGGGATGTGAGACTGGAAGGGGCCAGACGGTCAGATCCAGCCAACAGAAGAGCCAGAACGCAAAAGCCATGCAGTCCCCACATAGAGTGACACAGACACTGCGCACAGGCAGTGGAGGACTTGCCAGTCCGGGGTTTTGGCCAGTTGGGCTTCCAATGGTAGTGTGTGAGGTAATCTCACAAGCTCTTTGCCAGTCAGATCTCTGTGAGGATAGCCAACAAAGCATCTAGTTTGTATTCAGAAAAATTACTGCATAATATATAAACCCAACCTTCAGTTCTTGCACCGGTTTTCCTGCATTGGGTTTTTCCAGGGACATTGGTCCAAAAACAATGGTGTCAAATGTGTCTATCATTTACTCTTGTTCAAATTTTGTTTCCGCACTTGTATTTTTTCCGCAGTTAATTTGTGTAGCTTGTAGTGTATGATATTTTGTTGTTTACAGTAAAAAACCGTCAATAATTTGTTAAAAGGAATTAACAAATAGGAGCTTTCTCATCAGTGTTGCAGTAGGATTCCAAGTAATACGAATTTTCACATGGTATCAGAGCTTACTTAAGCTGAGTGCAGGAGGAGCAAAAGAACAGATCTAGTAGATCCAACGTTGAAGGAGAAGTCGAGGATCAAAGAGTCGCGTAAGCAGCAGATCGATCTCCGAGGTGATTGCGCAATCCAAGCTAGGATGCCTAGTTGCTGCAAGGAAATCTCTCTCTAAGTGAGCTAACAAAGAGGTAGAATTTTCCAGATTGCAGTTTGTCCGAGGCAGAGGGAGCAGCGAAACAGTTTCAATGCAAATCAGCAGCTTGAGGAATATACTTTTCTGTAAAGCAATGACTGTTGGTGCAAAAAGCGTCAGGAGAGAGCAGTTGAAGACATTTTGGGGATTTCTGACCTCAGAGAGTTTCATGCCCAAGAAACTTTTATTTCCCGTGCAGAAGCAGTAGAGTTTGTGAATTATTTGGCTTCCTCCAGCAGGGAATGCGTAGAGCCAGTTGCACAGAGGGTTAGAGGTAGCAGATCGACAATGTGTGAGGGATTTCCTTCCTTAGAGAATTCCTAGCCGGGGAATTCTAGTTCTAGATAGCTGAGCAATAGTATTGTGCGATAGACCTACTATCTCTCGCAAGGAGCGCGTAGGTCAGGCCAGCAACTGCGCAGAGGAGAGAGAGGGAGCTAGTTCTATTTTTTTTCAGTCGGCAAAGATGGCAGCAAGTGGAATGAGAGATCAAGATCGCTTGGAGGGAGCCTCCAACTATGTGATCTAGCAGGCAAGGATCAGATGCCTGTTGGATGAACATGATCTCAAAGCCTTCATCGATGGTGTGGTAGTTGTACCAGTAGACACAAATCCACTAAAAGAATACAAGAAAGATATGGCAAAGGCAAAGCGCTTGATCCTCAACGGAGAGAGGGATCATGTCGTGTGTCACATCACTAGCAAAGGGACTGCTAGAAAAATGTGGCAAGCCCTGGAGAAACTATATCAGGGATCTTCCGAGCAGTGGGAGATGTTCTTGGAGGAGAAATTACAAACTACAAGCATGCAAAATGGTGAGCGCATTGATTCATTCCTGTTTAGACTTCAAGAGAACCGAGATCAGTTGGCAGTTGTAGGAGCAGCTCCTCGGGCCACAGAGATGGTTAGATAGGCCCTCAACTCATTGTCCAAAGACTATCAAGTCTTTGTCGAGAGCATCCTGGGCAGAGAGAATTTGCCAGACTGGGACACAATATGGGCAGCTATTCAATAGGAAGAGATGAGGAGGGACTTACTTAATTGCCAACTTGGGGGCAGCAATAGCAGTGGGAAGAAGACGAAGGAGGAAGAGGAGAATGCAACCCTTGCATCAAAAGGGCAGTAGGAGCAGCGGAGACGTAAGAAAGACGTCTCAAAGATCAAGTGCTTCTAGAGTGGCGAGATGGAACATTACGCTACACAGTGTCCTCTCAAGAAGAGAGTCAAAGACAAGAAGCATGATCCGCAGGCTGCATCTACAAGGATTGATGAGTAGGAGTTCGCCATGATCGCTCACATATCGCCAGGGGAGAGTTGGGGTGATCTAGAGTTGTAGCTCAGCGGAGTTGAAGCTGGGCAGGATCCATGAGGAGTTCACCTCTCAAATCATTACCTTGTTACGAGAGCCTAAATCAGATGTAGTAGGATGGACGAGTGACAGTTGGTGCAAAGGAGTACAGAAGTGACAGTGCAATGTAGTGAGAGCAAGAGTCTGAGCAACGTAGAGCAGAGTTGGCAGTAGTGCAGGGAGGCACAACGCAAATTCAGCAGCAACGTGACAGCTTCAGAGGGAAAGCGCAGAGACTAGCAGCAGTCAGATCTTTAGTGCGATATGCATCATATTGAACACTTAGTTCAGTATTTGGATGTTTTTTTGTTGCAATAAGCAACAAAGTTACAATGTAGTAGATGTTGGCAGCAACATGCAGGGTCAGCACCAACACGGATGCAGCAGTGCAGTGTTAGTGGGCAGCAGTGTCTAACATCAGCAGCGCAGAGGGAGATGTTGCAGAATCTAAGCAGTACTCAGCAGGGCGTATTGCTAGAGCACATTCCTCGCTAAGAGGGAGTGTTGATTTGGGTAGCATCGGATGTGCTCTAAGTCTCAAAATTTGTAAGGAGGCTTAGGCACATGTATTTCAAAGAACCCAAAAATCGTTCATGAAAATTCCACTAAGAGTGTGTTTTATTAAAATAATTAATTATTTTTAAAGCGACCCTAAGTCTAAACTTAGGAAAATAAACTAATTAAAGAGTATAAATAAAAGAAAGTGTGAATCTTCTAGAGAAGACGAAGATCAAGTCAAAAGTTAATCTTAGCCGTTGATTAACGATTTAATCTCGGTCGTTGAACTCTCAACGAGAAGATTATAAGAAGGAATTGAAGGGTCATTTAAAAACACACCAAAGGATCAAGAGATCAAAATTCTTTACTAAGCAGTGCTTAAAGAGAAGATCGATCTAGAAGATTCTTGCAGAGAGGGGCAGAGAAAATTTTCGGTTGGAAGATTTCTTGAGCCGGAGAATACATAGCAGAGAAGACAGAGAGCAGTACGTAGAGAGGCAGCGTAGCAGCTATGCAGAGCCTATGCAGAGCCTATGCAGAGCCTATGCAGTAGCCTAGAGGAAGTTCATGATTCAACTAAGGATCAGTCGGATCCAATGTCGGAAAGTCAGGGTGTCAGATCGGAAGAGGTCGAGGGTCAGATCCAACCAACAGAAGAGCCAGAACGCAAAAACCATGCAGTCCCCACGCAGAGTGACACAGAGACTATGCAGAGGCAATGGAGGGATAGCCAATCCAGGGTTTTAGCCAATTGGGCTTCCAGTGTCAGTGTGTGAGGTAATCTCACAAGATCTTCATCAATCAGCTTCTCTATGAGGATAGCTAGCAAAGCATCCAATTTGTATTCAGAAAAATTACTGCATAATACAAAACTCGCAGTTGCCGCACTGGTTTTCCCGCATTGGGTTTTTCTGAGGACATTCGTCCAAAAACAACAGTGTTAAATGTGTCTGTGATTTACTCTTGTTCAGATTTTGTTTCCGCAGTTAACTTGTGAAGGTTGTAGTGTATGAGATTTCATTGTTTACAATAGAAAACCATAAATAATTTGTTAAAAGGAATTAACAGATAGGAGATTTCTCATCAGTGCTACAGTAGGATTCCGAGTAATACGAATTTTGAAAGACACGAGATGTAGGCACATGCCAGGGCAAAACCCCACTCTTTGGGGAAAACCCAGTCAAAATTCTTCCTTCAATAGTTTCAAGATGAGACGAGCAAGACTCTTAGACTATAGGCTTCCTCCATCAAGTCATCTGTTCACCGTGTAAGCACCAAGATCTCCACGACACCGAGATCTCTCTTGCTTGCACCCAAACTTCATCCTTCTTCCTTCAAACATCCAACTTTACTATGATCACCATAGTAGTAGTTCTGAATTTTGTTGATTTATGGTAGCATCGAATGTGCTCTAGCCTTGTAATTTTGTATACAAGCTATGACACATGTATTCCATAATACCCAGAAAGGATTTTGGAAAATTCCTCTTAGAGATGGTTTAATTAAAATAATTAATCGTTTTTTAATGTTTTCCTAAGTCTAAACTTAGGAAAACTGATTAATTAAAGGGTATTAATTAAACTAAGCGTGAATCTTCTAGATAAAGCCATGGATCACCTCCAAGTTAATCTTAGCCCTTGATTATGTTTTAATCTTGGTCGTTGAAGGGTCAACGGAAGAATATAAGGAGGGTGAGGGGCCTATGGAAAACACGTTGAGCATTTGGCATTTTCAAGCTTGTGAGAGAGACACAGCTTTTTTTTTATCAAGATCAAATCACTCGGGCAGGGTTTGCTAAGTGATTTGATTCAGTGATCAGTTTCAGAGAGGGGTAGATGCAATAACTAGTCAGGAGGACCAGGAGTACATTTTAGAGAGAGGCAACAATGACGCAAAGAGAGACAGCGCAGCCACCTGTAGGGGTGACGCAGTTCCTGAAGGGAATCACGCAGAAGTGACGCAGTGCCTTCTTGATTCAGTCCGGAGATCGCTGGAAGTTGGGGTTTCTGAGCCAGGAGGGCCAAAACTCAGTTTCAGATCAGCGTGATCATTTGTAGAGGAGAGGTGACGCAGTTATTCAGTTTGCCCACGTAGGCTTACGCAGTTGCAGCGTAGGCATCATGTAGAGGCAAAGAGGGGCTTCACCAGCTGTTTAGATCAGGTATATCTCACATTTCTTCTGTTGCCAAGATTTTCTCTGAAGGGTGAGCTGGATATTGGCACCCTAGTGGTACTCAAGATTCTGTTGCTTAATAATATAAAACCCTCAAATCTGCTGCACCGGTTTTCCCGAGTTGGGTTTTTCCGGGGACTTAGTCCAAAAATAACTGTGTCAAATGTGGATGTTTTTCATTATATTTTGTTCAGTTTGTTTCAGCACTTAGATTTATTCCGCAGCATTATTATTTGTGTAGACTGCTTCAGTAATTACTTCGATATTTCACTGTAATGAAATAATTATGAAAAATAATAGGAGAAGTAATTCAGATTTGTTGCAATAGGAATCCAGAATTAGGATTTTTCACAAATTTTGCATCACTGAATAGCACCAAGGTAACATGTCTTGGGATAGCATCATAGAACTTCTAAATATAGTACCGAGAATAGAGACATCATCATAGCATCCCATCACAGAAACACTATATCACGAGTTTTATATCACCGAGCCACTGTCATTGTCATATCACTGAGCAGAATATCACAGACCATTATATCATCATGGCACCCAGTATCAAATCAGAGATAGCAACATCACAGCACTGACTTTCATATGTAATTGATAAGGCACCAAATCCAATGTAGCACACATTACTATCATCCTGAGGCAGCACCGAGTGTGTAACATCATCCTGAAGTAGCACCGAGACTATAACATCATCCTGAGGTAGCACCGAGGCTGTAACATCATCCTGAGGTAGCACCGAAACTGTAACACCATCCTAAAGTAGCACCGAAACTGTAACACTGCAATGAAATCTGAAAATCTCAGAGATGCTCAAAAATTCCTGCTTGTAATGCGATAACACAGTTGGATATATATAGTATTTTGTCCATAAATGAGCCAACATGAGCCTAGTGAACAGTTGCGTCTCTATTATAGAGCCGACATGAATTCTTATGTGAAATCGTCTTGTAAGAGACTGATTGAGGCCAAATTGTATATCATTTGATGACTTGTATCACTTGATTTGAAGGATGCTTTATGAAGAAGATGACCTTTGAAGGAGATGACTTAATGGAGGAGCCTTTTGACCAACAACCTAATATTACATGATTTAAAAGCCCAAGATGGATCAATTTAAATCTGTAATGACTAACCTAATAGTCCACAATTGGGACCTTAAACTAAACATGACCCAAGCATGAAACACATGCTTTAATAAGTCATTTAACAATAATATATTCTTTTGACAAATACGATTAATAATGAAGACTGAACCTAGTTACATTCTTCAACAGGACCATGCACTAAAATATTTTTTCATAAGATTTACAAATTCAAACCTCCAAGGGGGAATACTTGTTCGTTATAGACCCTCAGATAACTTACCTAATTCTGCGACACAATATGATTTAGTAGACCAAGTGAATTGTAATAAAATAATTTAGCCATTTAGCTTAAATTATTCCTAAATCACTTTTACAAAAAAATCGACTAAAACACTAGGACTCCATTCTTGTATTCAGAGGATGGTACCCAATCTTTCGTAGCAAAATCAACCGCGAGATACAATTTTATCAGGATTGTGTTGGCCTATTTGCCTTTGATGATGCTATTAGGGAAAGGACCCTCTTCATGCCACGTAAGTGACAAGCCATCACTCATTAGAATTTACTTATTTATAATTCTAGATTTTTAAAATTATATTATGAAACTTGCATTTGAAAGTTTAATTATGCTTTATGTTTTTGAATTTTTATTTCTTTATTTTGTTGTAGATATTTGGTGGCGCACCTATGGTGCAAGGGCACCAAATTTGCAGAAATTGGCCATAAGAATCCTGAGTCAAACATGTAGTTCTTCAAGGTGTGAGCGCAATTAGAGTGTATTTGAGAAAATACACTCAAAAAAGCGCAACAGGTATAACTTTGACCTTCATCCTTCAGTTCAGCAATTACAATTATTGTAATTTTAATTTATGACCCTCAAGAGTCAAGAGGGAAGACTCATTAGTTTTTTGACACTCTTATAGGTTGGAGTTCGCATGTCTCAATGATTTAGTGTATGTGCATTACAATATCCGCCTTCGAGTGAAGCAAATACAAGCACCAATGGATCCAGATGCCATTTCCTTAGACAATATTGATGTATTGTCTCAGTGGAGGGTGGAGATTGAGCATCCCGTCTTGGAGGAGTCATCTGCATGGTTAGAGCCAAAGGAACCATTAGAACAGGGTGTAATATCCCCAACGGGAAATAAACAGTAATACACATCAAAACAACAAGCAGCTATATAGAACAAAATGCCGGAACTAGAATATGGAACAAGTACACATAAAATACCAGAACGCTAAGCCATTTTATTAATCTGAGAATACATATATATGGGTACAAGAGATAATCAGAATGAGTGCACCTATCCTTGCTCTAGGCAAGTGAAGACCCTCTCAGAATAAGGAATGGCTACAACAGAGACTGCGTCCTAGCTGCTGGAGAAAACTGCTGTAGAAAGCTGCTGCTGCAATGTACTGGAACTAGGGGCTAATCCCCTCACCGGAATGAGCTGAAAATCGGAAGGCTATCTGTACTCAACCCTCCGGACAAAACCCAGAAACCGTGAAGCAAGTGCTCCACCTCCGAAAATCCACCAAATAAGCCCTCCTCTATGAAAACACTGTCTCTCCCAGGAACAGCGCAGAAGCTCAAGAAATACGCTGGAAAAAGGGGCCTAAATCCTCCTGCAAAACCTCCGGCTGAAACAACAATCTCCCAAGGCTGAAATACGCTGAAACCACCACCAAATCACCTCACAAC
Source organism: Pinus albicaulis (assembly GCA_034641835.2). Lineage (NCBI taxonomy): Eukaryota > Viridiplantae > Streptophyta > Pinopsida > Pinales > Pinaceae > Pinus > Pinus albicaulis. Next base: position 574,504,722 of record CM076575.1, on the reverse strand, counting down.
AGCGCTGCACAACACTGACTGCGTCCTCCCTGCTGAAACTGCGTCCTCTCTCCTGGACTGCGCAGTCACTCCAAGGGGCCAGCTCCTCTGCAAACGTCCACCCAAAATCCACTGCAAACCACCTACAGAAACTGAAGGAAATACCTTGCCCGAGCAGGCACTCGAAGTCCCCCGGGGCCAAGGGCGAGATCTCTGACCGGAGACACTCAGTTCGCACTAAACAGTGCTGCAGACCGACTAAACAACCGGCGTGCTGAAGTAGACAGAAGTCTAGCTCTCAATATCAATAACATATCCATAATGCCAAATGGAGTGAAACCCCACCTTTTATAGTGCTAACTCCCTCAAAAACCCTAACTGCGTCCTTGACCTCCTCCTTGACCTGCGCAGTTACCTTAGGAGCCTACGTGAGGCCTCCCCTCATGTGTGTGTGGACCCCCAAGGCCATCCCCTTTAAGTCACAACGTTCATCAACTAGGTAGCACTTTATTTTATTAAAGTGAGTTGACCCCCTATTTCTCACTTTATTTATTAACTTAACTAAAGGCGGCAAAACTATACAAAAATGAAATATTCCAATTAGCAGTGCTAATTAGGAATATTACAGTCTCCCCCGGCAGAACGTTGCTTGTCCTCAAGCAATTGAAGTGATGGATGCTGCAAGATCCTCTCATCCTCCCAAGTGGCATCCTCATCCGGCAAGTTCTTCCATCTCACCAAGAACTCCCTGATCTTCCTGCTCCGCAGTTGCCTCTCCCTAGTGTCAATAATAGCCTCCGGCCGCAACACCAGATGCCCCTCATCATCCGTGGGTGGTAGCTCCTCTGTGACTGTCACCTGCTGGCCCAGTGCCTTTTTCAGGCATGATACATGAAAGATGTTATGAATCTTGCTGCCTTGGGGCAGCTCCAACTCATACGCAACCTGCCCGATCCTGCGTATCACCCTGTATGGCCCATAAAAACGGGGCTTAAGCTTCTCCGCCCCTTTCTGCTTGAGCGAAGACTGTCGGTATGGCTGTAGTCGTAGGTATACCAAGTCCCCTACCTCGAAGTGCCTCTCCACCCGACCCTTATCAGCATACAACTTCTGCTGATTCTGTGCTGTGGCTATGTTGTCCTTGAGAGCTCGGAGGATATCTTGGCTCTCTTGGATCCATAACTTGGCTCTCGGAGCCCTGCTAACACCAAACATCATGTCCACGAAAGATAAGGAATGATATCCATACAAGGCATAGAAAGGTGACATACCAATAGACATATGATGCGTCGTGTTGTAGCAGTACTCGCCCAGATGCAACCACTTCAGCCACGCCCTCTGCTGTCCACTGACGTAGTTACGCAAGTAGCCCTCCAGCCACTTGTTAACTATCTCTGTCTGCCCGTCCGTCTGGGGGTGATAACTAGTGCTCGGTGTCAACTCGGTCCCCACTAGTCGGAAGAGCTCCTGCTAGAATCCGCCCATGAAGCGGCTGTCCCTGTCACTGACGATGGTCTTGGGTAGACCATGTAATCTGAAAATCTCCCTGAAGAACAGCTCAGCCACCTGCGCTGCTGTGTGATGTGCGGATATGGCGAAAAAATGGGCATACTTCGTCAGCCGGTCAACGACTACGAAGATGCAGTCCTTGCCCTGCACCGTGGGCAACCCCGTGATGAAGTCCATCGATATGCTCTCCCATTTCCCCTCCGGAATGGGAAGAGGCTGCAACAACCCTGCAGGATGGCTCATCTCTCCCTTGTTTCGCTGGCAAACATCGCACTCCCTGACATGCTGGAGTACGTCCTCCTTGAGGCCCTTCCATGAGAACCTCTTCCGAATGGCCCGGTAGGTCTTGGTGAACCCCTGATGGCCCGCCAATGGAGAATCGTGTGAAGCCTGGAGTATCTTCTTCTTGAGCTGAGATCCCTCAGTCAAGAAGATCCTGTCCCTGTAATAGATGATCTCATCGACCACCCTGTACCTGTCATCTGCTACCTGCCCATCCAGAACCTCACACGCAAACCTGTCCTTGGAGTACTCTACCAGCAGTCGAGCCCTCCAATCAGTGTCCAAGCTCATAAGTGATAACGTGGCCGGTCTACGAGAAAGGGCATCAGCTACCACGTTATTCTTGCCTTTGACATACTCTATGTCAAAGTCATAGGCTTGGATCTTGCTGATCCACTTCTGCTGTCTCTCCTGCAACTGCTTCTGCTCCAGAAAGTACCTCAGGCTGTTATGATCTGTCCTCACCCTGAATCTGCTACCCACTAGGTACTGCCGGTATTTGGCCAATGCATGCATGATGGCCAACATCTCCTTGTCGTATATGGGATACAATCTCTCGTGTAGAAGGAGTTTCCGGCTCTCAAAAGCAATCGGGTGACCGCCCTGCATCAAAACTGCACCAATCCCCTCTCCTGATGCATCACACTCTAGGACAAAAGGCTATGTAAAATCTGGCAACGCCAACACAGGACAACTGCTCATCACCTCCTTGAGTTTGTCAAAAGCTCGCTGTGCTGTGTCCGACCAACTGAATGCCCCCTTTCTCGTCAAATCTGTGAGGGGTGCAGCAAGCTGAGAGAAGCCTTGACGAACTTCCTGTAGTATGTGCAAATGCCAATAAATCCCCGAAGCTCCGTCACATTCCGCGGCTCTGGCCAATCCCTGATGGCCCTGATCTTCTCCTCGTGGACTCTCACCCCGTCCACTCCTATAATGTGCCCCAGATACAGCATCTTTGTCAACCCGAACTCACACTTGGAGAGCTTGGCATAGAACTGCTGCTCCTCCAAGATGTGCAAAACTGTCTCAATATGCTGGAGATGCTCCTCCCAAGTCCTGCTGTATATAAGTATGTCATCAAAGAAGACCAACACAAACTTCCTCAGATGACCCCTAAAAATGTGGTTCATGCATGACTGGAAGGTAGCAGGTGCATTGGTCAGCCCGAATGGCACGACCAGAAACTCAAAGTGCCCATAGTGACACCTGAAAGCGGTCTTGGGAATGTCCTGTTCCCTCACGCGAATCTGATGGTACCCGGATCTCAAGTCAATCTTTGAGAAGAACCGTGCCCCTCTCAACTCATCCATCAGCTCATCGATCCTGGGGATGGGGTACCTGTTCTTCAGGGTCTTCTTATTCAGAGCCCTGTAGTCAATGCACATGCGCAATGTGCCGTCCTTCTTCTTCACCAACACTACCGAAGAAGCGAAAGGACTCGTGCTGGGCCGAATGTGACCAAGGGCCAGCAACTCCTGGATAGCCCGCTCTATCTCGTCCCGATAGGCCTTGGGATGCCTATATGGTGTGGTAATCACGGCCTGTATCCCCTGCTCAAGCTCGATCGTATGCTCAAACCCCCGATCCGGTGGCTGCCCTGGTGGAATATCCCCGAAAACCACTGCATACCTGTCGAGAATCGACTGTAGCTCAGGATGCACTGCCTGCCCTGTATCCACTGCCTCTGAAGCCCGCAACTCTACCGCCCACTCTATGTCTCCCTTGCGGAAGGTCGCCTCCATCCTGTGTGCCGACACCGTCTGAGGTGGGTATGTGTGCTGCCCTCGTATCTTCTCATGCCTCCCCGTCTTGGGATCATCCCACTCCATCTCTAGGGCCTTCCAATCTGTCGTGACTTTCCCCAGAGTAATAAGCCACTGAACACCCAATATCAGGTTGGTGTCCGGAATGTCCACCACAAAGAAGTGATCTGTCAATGTATAAGTGCCCATCGTCACTGATAACTCTGGAACATATCGAGCACATGCCATGGTCTGATCTCCTGGGACCAAGACAGAAAACCCATCAAAGCCCTCTGTCTGTATGCCTCTCCGCTCAACCATCTGGGCATCAATAAAATTGTGGGTGGCCCCACTATCAACTAAGACTGAAACCCGCTGTCCGCGCACTGTCCCTCGTACGCGTAGTGTCAAGTACTTGGGAACTCCCCGCAATGCGGCTAGAGCTCCCCCAGTGGGTGCAAACGATGCCCCACCTGCTGCGGGTGGTGGAGGTGGTAAAGTACCCTGCGCTGCATAACAATCTCCTGCCTCCACGTCATCCCCCTCATCCTCTTCCCCACTGCTCTCGGAGAAGACCTCAATGAAGTGTGCTTTCCCTGCAGCACACCTATGTCCTGGTGCCCATGGCTCCTGGCAAGTGAAGCACAATCGCTTCCTCCTCAGCTCTCTCCTAGCCTCGTCATCAAACTGCCCTCGTCCAGGATTCGCCTTGGGAGGCGGAACCCTCGTGTCCTTCCCCTTAGGCTGGAAGGCCTGTCTCTGGGGATAAGGTGTCCGAGTCATGGGTAAGACATCCTGTAAGTCCCGAGTCCTGCTGATGGCATCCTGAAGGGTAGCTGGTCTGGTCGACCGGACTTGGCCACGAAGTGGCTCTGACAATCCCTCCACAAACATGTAAACCATCCGAGCCACAGACAAATCAGGTACCATCACCGAAATCCTCAAGAAGTCTGAAATGTATGTCTCTACGCTCCCAGACTGTTTGAGCTTTGTCAGCTCAACAAAGTGCTACTCCGGATCCCTCCTGTCAAAGCGCTCTATCACCCTCCGGGTAAACTCGGCATATGTCGTCACTGCAGAATGTCCGAGTGTCGTCATCCCATGGAACCACCAGTCCTGGGCCTCACCGTCCAGATGTAATGTTGCCACCTTAATGGCCTCTAACTTCGACATCGGGTTAAGCTGGAAATAGATGTCCAGCTTCTCCACCCAAGACTTTGCCGAACTGTTTGATGAGCCATCAAACGTGGGCAAATGAAATCTACTAGCTGCGCGGTGGTCATCACGGTGGTGCCTGTGCCCTCGGTGATGATCACGGGGTCTAATGTCATGCTGGACCTGGATAAAGTCTCTGAAGGTGATAGAATCTCGGAATGTTGGTCCGTATGCCTGATACTCTGTAAAAAGGTCACCCATCAAACCCGGATCTATCTCTCGCTGTACTGCTGTCCCTGCGTCCTCTGCCAGGAAGGTAGGCATGGTGGATCGCGTGGGTGCTGGAATATCCCTCTGTGCACCCCTCTGTGCTCCTGCCCCTGCGTCCTCTGGCAAGAATGTGGGCATAGTGGATCGCGTGGGTGCATGAGATGCCACAATGGGGATAGCATCATGCACTGGCACGTGGTGAGACATACCCGATCCCTCACCGATCTAGAAAACCCTGGGAGGTTCCCTCTGTCTGATCTCTATGGCCGTGAGTCTCTGTGTCATCTCCTGCATGTGATGGAGGAGCGTATCCCATCTCCTCGAACCCTCATCGTCTGCCATCGGGTTCCGCTGCTCTGTGTCCCTTGCAGGCTGCTCCTGCTCTGAATCTGTCTCAGGTGGCACCTGATCAGAATCCCTCTCTCCGAAGGGAAACTCCCACCTACTCTCAACGTCTCTGTGTCTCCTCTGATCAAGGTAGGGATTATCCCCGGGCGTCATAGACTGCTAGCACCACAGGCTGAGCCAGAACTATGCTCTGATACCACTGTAATATCCCCAACGGGAAATAAACAGTAATACACAGCAAAACAACAAGCAGCTATATAGAACAAAATGCCGGAACTAGAATATGGAACAAATACACATAAAATACCAGAACGCTAAGCCATTTTATTAATCTGAGAATACATGTATATGCGTACAAAGATAATCAGAATGAGTGCACCTATCCTTGCTCTAGGCAACTGGAGACCCTCTCAGAATAAGAAATGGCTGCAACAGAGACTGCGTCCTAGCTGCTGGAGAAAACTGCCGTAGAAAACTGCTGCTGCGATGTACTGGAACTAGGGGCTGATCCCCACACCGAAATGAGCTGAAAATCGGAAGGCTAGCTGTACTCAACCCTCCGGTCAAAACCCAGAAACCGTGAAGCAAGTGCTCCACCTCCGAAAATCCACCAAACAACCCATCCTCAATGAAAACGCTGTCTCTCCCAGGAACAGCGCAGAAGCTCAAGGAAAACGCTGGGAAAGGGGCCAAAATCCTCCTGCAAAACCTCCGGCTCAAACAACAATCTCCCAAGACTGAAAAACGTTGAAACCACCACCAAATCACCTCACAACTGCGCTGCACAACAATGACTGCGTCCTCCCTGCTGAAACTGCGTCCTCTCTCCTGAACTGCGCAGTCGCTCCAAGGGGCTGCTCCTCTACAAACGTCCACCCAAAATCCACTGCAAATCACCTACAGAAACTGAAGGAAATACCTTGCTCGAGCAGGCACTCGAAGTCCCCCGGAGCCAAGGGCAAGATCTCCGACCGAAGACACTCAGTTCGCACTAAACAGTGCTGCAGACCGACTAAACAACCGGCGTGCTGAAGTAGACAGAAGTCTAGCTCTCAATATCAATAACATATCAATAATGCCAAATGGAGTGAAGACCCCACTTTTTATAGTGCTAACTCCCTCAAAAACCCTAACTGCGTCCTTGACCCCCTCCTTGACCTGCGCAGTTACCTTAGGAGCCTACGTGAGGCCTCCCCTCATGTGTGTGTGGACCCCCAAGGCCATCCCCTTTAAGTCACAACGTTCATCAACTAGGTAGCACTTTATTTTATTAAAGTGAGTTGACCCCCTATTTCTCACCTTATTTATTAATTTAAATAAAGGCGGCAAAACTATACAAAAATGAAATATTCCAATTAGCAGTGCTAATTAGGAATATTACACAGGGGCAGCAAGAGGAGGAGGAGGAAGAGGAGCAGCACTCGGCGCAGGACGACGACGACGAGGACACTGTGGGAGCATCAGTGTCTGCACCATTTGCTATAGATATAGGAGAGCAGAGCTCCACACGCAGTAGTCAATATTTGAAATTAGGTGCATGGTCAGGGCCTTCTACTACTAGAGGCAGGCCTGACAAACAGCCCCTCATGTTTTCCCGTAAAAGGGGGAGAGGGCACTGATTTCAGATAGATAGCTGTTATTTTTATTTGTTTTGCTACATATAACTCATGATCATGAGATACTTTTATATGTGTGATGTTATTTTGTATTGGTTCTCCACATTTGAGTCCTTGATTGGACAATTATCAGGGATCAACAAGATTTGGTATCACCTTTGATGTATCATTTTTATTTTACATCCACTACATCATATATATCAATGCTTTCTTCATATTTATGTCCCAATGTGTTTATTTCATGTTGTTATTGCTTTATATGTTTAAAAATCTGAAAAAAATGAATATATTATGCATTTTTTATGCTTGCCGATATTTGCTGATATTTTCGCCGATATTCCCGATAAGATCTTTTCTGGACCCTCGCGGATATTTTGCCGATACCGATATTATCAACACTGGTCTGAACCCTAGGTAATTTTTTGCCAATGACAACTTTATTATCAATGGCTTGCATAATCACCCTAATGTGTGTGTGTGTGTGTATAGATGAACTCTTTACAATATCATCCTCTATGACGCATGTCTTAAACAACTCAAAGATAATGAGAAAAGATTATAAACAGGGCTTGTTTGAATTTAAGACTACAACATTCAATGTAACATTTTTGTAATCAGAAACGAATGAATTGTAAGTGTACCAGTTTTGTGACATGAGGACAAATTACCTTGCTTGTCACAGGCATTTGATAACAACTTTATCATATTCTCCATCAATGTATACATATTAGCAAGGTCTCGCTGTCTTATGGTAGCATCTTCCAGGTTAGAAGATACACCACTGCTAGTATCAAATTTGAAATGAGCAAGCTCATTTAATAAAACAGCAATTTCGACCTTTGATGTTTCCAACACAAGCAGAAAACACCTGCGAGAAAAAGAATTTCTTAAAACATCATATGTACTTTCATTTGACAGTTTTGCAAACTATAGCAGATTTAACAAGTACCTGTCCAAAGGAACTGTATTTTCATCTCCAGGTAAGTTCATTGGACCTATCAACCAGTCCTCTCCAAATATCTCCATCATCGATTTCGCGAGAGAAAGTGCCAGATGCTTTTTATTGGCAACTATGAAATTAAATCAGAGGGAGAAATAACTATTTTCTGTCTGAAGAAAGGATATCAATCATATATTCAAAATTTCTTTTCTGCAAACCAGCTTTTAATATATTTTGTATGAAGAAGATTATACATTCAAAATTAAAGCAATAGGCAATAGATACTAATGAATAAATACAATTTACATTTTTCTCCGACAATGTTGAAAAGAAAACAAAGTATCCTCCTACAAACAATATACCAAGCAGGTTAAGGCACTTCCTTAATACAAAAATCTAGATACTGACTAGATCAACCATTGCTTTATACTCAATGTTAAAGCATAAAAATATTGGAAGACAATGTTATGAATGTAAATAGTTAAACAATGATTAGTGTACTGAGGAGGCATGACCGTTCATGAAAGGGCACCTGCCAAGTTATATAAGCGGACCCTCATTTGTAACGATCATATCTCATATCTCTTGTATTCAAACATTCATATATATTATCCTATCATGGATTTCTTTATATTCCATTTATTTTGGATTACTTAACTAGTATACGAATTATGTTCGTTAAATTGGCATCAGAACATATACGAATTATGTTCGTTACATTGGTGTAAGATCATATACACATTTCATGTTATATCATCGTTGCTCAACATGAATACAGTGATGTTGTACCATATGTTATTCATTTACTCCACATTAGTCTTGTATTTGATGTTAGACATTTCTCGTAACACTTACTGTTAAGCTCAGTTACAATCAGCTGTGTAACTTACTTGTACCCATCATAGAATATTGAGGGGTCACAATATCAAAATTTCAATTTTATAAGGTGGCATTCAGTCGTGAACGGTCCCTTCTCTATAAATGCACATTTATTCTGCTTGTACATACAACTTTAGTCTCCTAATGTACGTTCACTTCCTTTCTCCAAGCAGTTCCTGTGTCTAGTTTCTATATTTAGTATTTACAGAGCCTCTACTATTTCATTCACCTTATTGGCCCATTTGTGCTGTAACAATTGATATCTGAGCCTCATGATCCATATTCTCACTTCAAGGTTATTTCAAGTTAAGGTGAGTCACAATCAGCTGCATTACTGATTCACTTCCTTTCTCCAAGCAGTTCCTGTGTCTAGTTTCTATATTTAATATTTACAGAGCCTCTACTATTTCATTCACCTTATTGCCCCATTTGTGCTGTAACAATTGATATCTGAGCCTCATGGTCCATATTCTCACTTCAAGGTTATTTCAAGTTAAGGTGAGTCACAATCAGCTGCATTACTGACTCGTAACCATCACTAAAACCATGATGGATGTCACAAGAGTCCCTTTCAAATTGAGAACATGGCAATCAGCCCCGAATGGTCCTTTCTCTATAACAGAACATTTATTCTCCTTGTACATAAAACCTGGTCACCTAATACAAAATCAGTTCCTTTTCCCATGCAAGTTCCTATGTTCAGTTTCAGTCCTTGTCGAGTCCCAACTATTGCATCCATCATCTAGCTCCTCCATCTTGATATGGGCAAGGTGGCGCAGTACATTGGAGACTACTGATTGAAGGTGGAATGCAAGAGACCAGTCCGATAAATGCTCGGAAATTCACTAACTACAGGAAAATTATACACTTGATATTTGTTGTCATATAATATTTAAACAATTACAAGAGAGAGATATCAAATCTGACCAGATTCCTTTGAAACTAAGAAACAAAAATTATTTCGCAACCCACTGTTGTACAGCCATTAATAATTACCACGGAATGGTGGTTTCAAGGTTTGTTAACAATTCTCAAGCTGTGTGCTGCCGTCCTTTGAGCTGTTGGTGTGCACTCTCCAATGCTGGATGCTATGCTTGAAGACTGCACCTCGATGTCCATATTACACTGAACCATATCAATTGATATCTGAGCATTGCACTACAGTATTCTCTGTTCATGGATATTTGTGGTGATTTTCTTGTGTCTTTTATTATCACAAAATCTAGCACCTCAGTGCAAATCCTTTCACAAAGGATAAGACAAGTGTAACATGGAAGTATTTACTATTACCACTGTCGACTCAGTATTCATTTCCCTCATTTTAGTGAAGGATGAGATCCAACACAGGGGAGACTTCACTAATAACTTCAACAAATCCTATAGCGAGATATGATCTGTTGACACCTAATCTTAAGGGATTGGGTGAGATTGTATAATATTGTAAATTAAGAAATAAGGAAGGCTAAGAGACATTGGGAAATGAATCCCAACAGTCTCGCCTCCATGTATAAATTCATGCACACCCTCCATCAAATTAACATTCCAATTTGTGGAGTTACCTCCTTGTCTGACATGGTATTAGAGCCAGCCCCTTTTTTGGCATTCCTGCCCTTGGTGTAACTCCCTCTTGCCCCTATTTTGCATTTTTGCAAACTGTCATTGTGCAATCAGATTTTTTGCTGCTCCCTGCTGCATTCAGATTTTTTTTGCTGCATTTTGGTGCCTCTATTTAGACTTTTTTTGCTGCATTCTGGTACCTCCATTCGATTTTTTTTGCTGCTGCTGCTCCTGGCAGCGGCAGCCTGAGCTTTCTCCCTCACTCATCCTGAGCTTGCTCCCTCCCCTCTCTACGCAGTCCGGCATACTCCGCCTCCCGCAAACTCTCCTTCTCCTCACACATACTCCAACTGTTTGGCTCCCTCACTGCTCACCCTCTCACCCTCCCCACAACCCCTCCCCTCTCTACACAGTCTGTCACCACTCCTCCCTCTCCCTGTTCCCGTCCCCCTCCCCCTCACTCCCGCTCACCCCCATTCCACCTCACCTCTCCCCCGTCACCACTCCTCCCTATCCCCGTTCCCGTCCCCCTACCCCTCACTCCCGCTTATTCTCGTTCCCCCTCACCTCTCCCCGTTCTCGTCCCCCTCCCTCTCACTCCCACAGCACTTATCACTCCCGCAGCCCCTCCCCCTCACCACCCCTGCAACCCCTCATCACTCTCGTTCTTGTTTCCATCCCCCCTCCTCCTTCCCTCCCTGCTTTCACCTCCCCCTAACCCACCTCCCCCAGGTCGACCTCCCCCAGGATCCGACCTTCCCCAGGTCTGACCTCCCCTACACACAGAAAAAAAAATAACACAAAAAAAAAAAAAATCCAGAACTACTTTTTTTACAGCAAATAATTTTTTTTTTACAGTAGAGTGCATTTTCACTCCAGTATTGAGCTTTTTGCAGTAAAGTACAATTTATACCAGAATTGAGTTTTTTCCCTCCAGCAAAAATTTTTTCCCCAAGAGTCACAATGCATTCTCTCATATTTATTGTGGGAGTTGTTCTCTCCAGCAAGGAGAACTATCCTGAATGGTCTCGGAAAATCAAGCACACTCACATTTTTAATGAGTTGTGGAGAGGAATTTGTGAAGGAGGAGGAGACAATCCTGTTGAGAATTTGAAGGGTTGGAGATATATTCAAATTCTCTTCTTGATAATTACTTGTGAGCTTACTTGAGTTACTTAAGTATTCTCTTACTTAGCTTGTTTAGTCGTTCATCAAGTCGATTACCAAAATACAAAAGACACAAAGTTAGGCTCTTCGAGCCAGGGCAAAACCTCTCCCTCTTGGAAAGGAAAACTCGTAAGGAATTCTACTTATAGATCTTCAAATGACAAGTACCATGACCAAGACTCAGACCCTTGACCTATGAATGCCTCCAAGACCTTCTCACAACTTCTTTATCTGCCTCCAATGCTGATCACTCATTTCTGCACCGACTTGCACTGATCTGCACCAATATTAGAGAACTAGATTTCTTCTTCCTTGTTATTCTCTGAGATATATTACTGTCCTTTTGTATGATGAAGATGAGAAGGTAAATCTCTGATTACCTTCCTTCTATTCTCATATTTGTACTGCAATTCAGTTGCATCACAAAACCAGAACTGTTATCACTTCTTTAGTTCGTATTTAAACCAGACTTAGTCAATTCTGTGTACCTAAATCCGCACTTCAGTTCTATTGTTATTAACTTAGAAAACTCCGAATTGACTCCTTGTTGATCCGCGCTTATTGTGATAGTCATGTCACTCAAGACAGATCAGCATACATTACTTCTTAACCCGCATATATATATCCAGACTTGTGATGCACCATCTACAATCCATTATTGTGATAATCGTGTATGAAACCCTGTTCACATCCTTTAGAAATCCACAATTTTATCTCTGTAAAGACTTCAGCAAAATCCGCAATTTTTAGAGCAATCCGCACTGCACTTGCACTACACTTCATCCGCACTGCAGCTCTTGAGATGTCCGAAAATCTGTGTTGAATGAACCGCAGCAAGGAGTATATATAGTCGCACATGCTTGGTTATTAGGCCGACCATTCAGCTGACATGCAGGCCGACCACTCAACTGTTATATAGGCTAACTTTAATACAATATGAAGACTATATTTTCCAGCGTTAAGGATGATAGTCACGAGGGCTGTTATGAGCCATTCTTCCACAAGATCTTGGAGGTCATTCTTCAGACTAGGCACTTCATTTTCATGACTCTTAATTACATTTTTACCTAGAAGACAAAACCCTAGATAGACATCAAGAAGAAGTCTATTTAACATATAATAAAATCTTGCTCATGAAACCCATGAAGTAAGTACAAAATACATTTTATTATCTTTGTCTTCTTCTTTACATAAAATACATAATTACATAGTCAATATGAAGACCGACCTAGTGACACTTTTTAACACTCCCTCTTAAATAGGGAGGTCTTCATACAGGTACATGGTCACTTTCAAACTGAAGAATCTCATAAGAAGAATCGGATTGGTAATCGCATCGGTATAGCATCATATCAACCAGCATTGTCCTAGTGCAAGGCCTTGACTAACAGCCCCATCTCTGAACGAGACAATGAGCTACAATGCTGGCGAGACACATGACTTATAGACACCAAATTCATTGTCTCTCTAAGGTACATACTCCACCCAGGTGTTCCCAAAGTATGACCTTCTTGAACTATTCTTCTCTTGGGTAGCTAGCCCTCAAAGAATATCGGTCCTCGACTACTCTTATCTTGAATTTCCTATGTCATTCTCAAAGAGTATCGAATGCCAGATGATTACCCAATCCTCCATTTTGTCTTCCAGGTGAAGACCAGAATGATGTGTTTATCCATTCTCTCCACATGGCCTTCACTAAGACTTATGGTTGTTAGTCCTGGTCTAGTGCATGACACATGTATTAGAGAATCACATATGTCACTCCCTCTCAACTCAGGAAGGACATACTTCAAGTTTCTTCTAAGTAAGAAACTTACCACCAGGCTCCCTCTCCACCAGGGTCCTGCAGCAGCAATCCAGCCACTCATGAAGAATTCCTCCCCTCGATGTCATGGATTTTGATATTGAGGAATCTTCAACTTTTGGCTTCATAGGGCACAGATCATCCATCACTTTCAGTCACGGGTCATGTCCACTATCAGAAAGTGATTCATCATTCTTTCTCATCTCATTCACCGTTATGCCATGTTGCTTTCCTTCGAATCATCTCCAAGGATCATACATCCTTTCTCATGATTAGCAGCCCTGCACAAATTCATCCAGATAAACATATACATATGAACTTTTAAAACAAAATTTACCTCAGTGGTGATCTTTCACCATGACATCTTCCTGTAGGCATCGGCATCCTTTATTTAGATTGACACATCTCCTAATGATATGTTTTGTCAAGGGTCTTCTTCTTTCCCAGACTTCTGTCAAAGTCTACATATCTTCCCAGGAGATCTCCTAGTCACATCTTCTTGGCTTCTGAATGATAGCTGCCTCTTGACATGGTTGCATTTCATGATCTCTTCCTTTCTGCACATTCTTCATTCCCAGGAACTTCCACATTTTCCAGTTCCGCGTTCATATACAGCTACCTCATATTCCATGAGGATATATATTATGTTGATTTCATTTGTTAGTGCACCGAGAGATCCTCCTTCATAGATCATACTTCTAAATATAGAAGTCTACTACCTGTAACCATATGACATGACTTCAAAGCATCAAGTGTCAGCATATAAAAATATACATACCTCATAACTTTTTCATTTAAGTCATCCTTCAGCAGTTTTACTAGAATGAAGAGCTTCATTCCCTTGGCTTGCTCCATCAAAATGTCATCACATCCCAAAATTATGTTTTTCATGATGACCCTTGATCTTGATGACTGCCTTCCATCAATATTGTTATCAGAGAAGTTTTCCAGACGTTATTTTACCAAGAACTCCTACCATGCTTTGATAAGGATGCTACACTGCTTCCTATCATACAACCAACAGAAATCACTTAAAGGAGAAGATGATCTCAATCATAGTGGAGATCCCTCACTTCTTCTTTCTAAGATTTCTTTGCATCAGGTTCTTCTCTCATTTCTGAGATCTGGGCTTCTTCCCTATTTCTCTTGTCCTTTTCAGACTTTGGACAATCTCTTTTATAATGCCCAAGTTCATCACATCCAAAGCATTGTGCTTTGTCCATACTATTCTGAGGACCAAACTTACCGAATCTTCCTTTCTTCCTTGACGTGGCTACAAAGGCTAGATTCTCTTCACTTGATCCTGTAACACCTTTGGCTTTCAATCTTGTTTCCTCTATTTTACATAAAGGCCCTAAATCATGGAATGGTGTGGCTTCTTTCTTCCCGTATAAACCTGAAGTGAAGTTTCCCCATCCTTCTGGCAGAGCATTCGGCACCAACGTAGTCATCTCAGTGTCAGACATTACTTCTCCCAATTCCTGCAGATGATCTCAGAGAGATTGCTTCTCCTGCAATACTCACATAAAATAACTCCACCAATTTCTCATATATTATTTTTGATGATTCTAGATTTGATACATCGGAGATGAGAGAGTCTTTTATGGATTCTGTAAAAATCCTTTGGGCTCTTATATATCCCTTCATATATTTGGCATGACTTTATTGTCCTTTTCTTCCATGCAGGAAAGTTTGAAACCCTAACTAGTTTGTTTCTGTCTTTGCAAAGAAGACATTTTGATAGATTCATATGAAGTCATAAAGATACTTACTTGTGTAGATGCTTTTCCTCTTCTATCAGCTTCCTTGTTGAAGATGTTGGCAAGAACTCCCTCTTAGATTGATTTCAAAGTAAGTGATCTTGGATCCTTGATGATCAAGGATTACTTCAGAATGAAGATGTCTTCAATAGTGTTGGGTGGTGCTTAATAATGTGTCTTCCAACAATGTCTTCAATATCAAGAATCTATGATGTCAAAGATTACCTCCTCGATGTGTGGATTAAGGTTGAAAATCCTCTTGAGATGGCTTGAGCATTTCCTTGCAAACTGATTTGACTTTTCAATGTAGACTTTGACTTTTGCCTTGATGCCTTTTAGAAAACTGAATTTTGATCCTTAAGAGTCTTCTTGTTGAATAGCCCTTTGTCTTTAGCACCTTATCTCTGAAACCATGTTGAGAATTTGAAGGGTTGGAGATTAATGCAATTTCTCTTCTTGATAATTACTTGTGAGCTTACTTGAGTTACTCAAGTCTTCTCTTACTTAGCTTGTTTAGTCTTTCATCAAGTGAATTACCAAAATACAAAAGACACAAAGTTAGGTTCTTCGAGCCAGGGCAAAACCTCTCTCTCTTGGAAAGGACAACCCATAAGGAATTCTTCTTATAGATCTTCAAATGACAAGTACCATGACCAAGACTCAGACCCTTGACCTATGAATGCCTCCAAGACCTTCTCACAACTTCTTTATCTGCCTCCAATGTTGATCACTCATTTCTACACCGACTTGCATTGATCTGCACGAATATTAGAGAACTCGATTTCTTCTTCCTTGTTATTCTCTGAGATATATTACTGTCCTTTTGTATGTTGAAGATGAGAAGGTAAATCTCTGATTTACCTTCCTTCTATTCTCAGATTTGAACCGCACTTCAGTTGCATCACAAAACCAGAACTGTTATCACTTCTTCAGTTCGTATTTAAACTAGACTTAGTCAATTCTGTGTACCTAAATCCACACTTCAATTTTGTTGTTATTCTCTTAGAAAAATCGGAGTTGACTCCTTGTTGATCCGCACTTATTGTGATAGTCATGTCACTCAGGACAAATCAGCATACATTACTTCTTAACCCGCATATATATATCCAGACTTGTGATGCACCATCCGCAATCCATTGCTATGATAATCGTGTATGAAACCCTGTTCACATCCCTTTAGAAATCCGCAATTTTATCTCTATAAAGACTTCAGAAAAATCCGCAATTTTTAGAGCAATCCGCACTGCAGCTCCTGCATTTATCCGCACTACAACTCCTACACTTATCCGCAGTGCAACTCCTGAGATGTCCGAAAATCTGTGTTGAATGAACCGCAGCAAGGAGTATATATAGTGGCACATGGTTGGTTATTAGGTCGACCATTCAGCTAACATGTAGGCCGACCACTCAATTGTTATAAAGGTCGACTTAAATACAACATGAAGACTATATTTTCCAGCGTTAAGGATGATAGTCTTGAGGGTTGTTATGAGCCATTCTTCTACAAGATCTTGGAGGTCATTCTTTAGACTAGGCACTTCATTTTCATGACTCTTAATTACATTTTTACCTAGAAGACAAAACCCTAGATAGACATCAAGAAGAAATCTATTTAACCTATAATAAAATCTTGCTAATGAAACCCATGAAGCAAGTACAAAATACATTTTATTATCTTTGTCTTCTTCTTTACATAAAATACATAATTACATAGTCAATATGAAGACCGTCCTAGTTACACTTTTCAACAAATCCACCGATAAAGCCCACCTCAGATAAGTGTAGAAATTTCTGAATCTTATATCTTATGCAGAAATTATTACTGTTAATCTGGTTAAGCTCC
Organism: Pinus albicaulis; assembly: GCA_034641835.2. Lineage (NCBI taxonomy): Eukaryota > Viridiplantae > Streptophyta > Pinopsida > Pinales > Pinaceae > Pinus > Pinus albicaulis. The sequence goes on along the minus strand of CM076575.1, from coordinate 574,487,871 downwards.
TCCAACTTAGATAAGTTATTAACTGAATAAATTCAAGTTAACATCCAAGAAAAACACATAACAGATCTCTACCAATTCAAATCTAGAATAAGCACATGCACACATTGACAAAGTGACGCAGTTATTTCTAGACAAATAGTCCGAAAAAACATCTTGATTTTCAACCGGTCTGCGGAAATTTTCATTGGAGCGTTCTACAACCAATAGAATATTTCTGAATACACAAATCTGGGTTCCACATCTGCACAACCCAACAGAGAAAATACTAGATCTACAGCTCATTGGCTGATCTAGGGCCAAAATAATCACTGATCCACACCCTCAAACGGGATTTACAGAACTCAGCCAAGATTAGGGCCTAGAAACCCCAGCGTTGCCCCTGAAAGGCTTTGCGTCAGCCTCTGAAGCCCCTGAAAGACTCTGCGTCAACCTTGGACGTCCTCCAAACCCTCAACGCTGCTTCGGAAGGGACTGTGTTACCCCAAACTGGGTGACGCAGTCACTACACTGCCCCTGAAGGGTCTCTGCGTAGACCCTGAGGGTTTCCTGCTGAAAATCATGTTGTCCTTGGAGAGACTGCGTTGTCCTTGCTATTGCCTTCCTCTGCGATGTCCTTGAGCTAATCTCTGCCTCTTGTGTATTCTAGACCCCGGGATCAGATCATCCCCTTGGTCTAGATTCCCCTCTCTGCAGTTGAAACACTTCTGAGAATTCTTAGCAAACCCACCCTAGAATCTCAACTTAGCTTCAGTGTCAGTGCTCTGCCTCTGTGTGTCTTTACAAATGACCCCAAGCCTTTCCTTTATACTTTTCTCATTGACAAATCAACGGCCATGATCATATCTTGAATCAATGGCTAAGATTAAAAGAAAGCTTAATCTGTGTGACTTAAGACAATTTCATCACATCTTTAATTAAATTCACTTTAAATCAATGTTCCCAGACTCGGAATCGGCAATAAATCGGTGAAGCAAAAGAGCGAAGAGTTTGAATCGGATCGGGAAAAAATCGGGAAAAAATCGGCAAATTCAATAAATAAAGATATACAGATATATTGAATTAAAACAAATATTTTTCATTGATATTCAATAAAGCCATGTCCAAACAATGCATAATATCAATAGATGTCCAAAATATCATGAATGAATAAGTATCTCATATATGTTATGAGTCCAAACATGATCCGAAGTACTGAGTGACTGAGTCCTAACCAGTGACTATATAGAACCAGAAGCATATGCTTCTAAAAGTTTACAAATTTGAAAATACTGCCAAGCAAATCAGTAAAAAATCAATAACTGAGAGTCTAAGACTCTAAGAGTGAGAACTAGAAGCGATTCCTCCCACTCCTTCACTTGCTTGACTCTCTAAGTTCTCCAAGTCATGTAGACTTAAAAGAGGAGGCTCCTCCTCTATTTGGACCCAATCTGATGCATTTGTAGTTTGCAGATCTATCTCCTCAAGGTCGATTGTTGAATGATCCAAACCTGTCATTATCATGAGACATTGAAATGTAAATTAAAGTTTGAACTTTAAAGTTTAAATTTTAAAGTGCAAATCAAATTATGAAAACATCAAATTTAGGCTCTCACCTAGTATTTGCTTGTTGCGAAGTCGTAGATTGTAATGGACAAATACAAGGTCATTTAAGCGCTTTTGTGTCAATCTATTGCGCTTCTTAGAATGTATTTTCTCAAACATGCTCCATTTGCGCTCACAACCTAAAGCACTACATGATTGGTTTAAGATTCGAATGGCGAATCTCTTCAAATCTGGAGTATCACTACCAAAATTCTGCCACCAAAGACCTAGCAAATGCCAAGTGTTTGTGAGTAGTAAGTACTAAATAGTAAAAACTTTAAAAAAAACAAAATTTAATAAAACATTTAACATACAAAATAAATTTTAAACAAATTTAATGAATTGATGAAGCCTTCAGGGTACCTGGCAACATTTTAGTCCTTTCTCGTATAGCACTGGTATAGGCAAATAATTTGGCTGGCGTCCTATAATCCTGTAGTTGGGAAAAGACACGGCTTTGAATGTCTGGATCAGGGGAGAACCTTTCAATGCATGTCATAAGTCCTCTACCAACCTCCCCATCTTCATTAAATTTTCTCTTATCATAAAAATACTGTGGGTTTAAGAAGTACCCAGTAGCATGTAAGGGGGAATGCAATTGCCTATCCCAACGTGCATCAATAATATCCCAAAGAGGCAAATACTTTGCCTCCTCATCCCCATATCTTCTTTTGATGGCCTCCTTTGCGAGATCCATCGCCTCATAAATGTAACCCATAGCGAGTTTGTCACCATCAACCATCCTGAAAGTTAGCTTTCAAAATTAATGAAATATGAAACTTTCAAAATAAAAAGAACCTTGAAATGAAATTTTAAAAATGAAAAAAGTTAAAAGACTTGAAGTACCTAAGAACTCTGACAAGGGACTCTGTCACAGCAATAATCTCTTCGGCATCTTTCCAAAAACCATCATTAAACACAAGTGCAACAATTTCAATGCCTTCAAGGGCCTTGGAATGTTTAGATGCCATCCACTCAGGTCCCAAGAACGTCCTCTTCAGATTTATCTTTTGCTCAACCACAGATTGCAAAGATATGAAATTTGTTGCAAATCTAGTCACTACAGGTCGAACAATTTCTTTACCTTCAGTGTATTTTCTCATGGTATTTAGGACAATAGTGTGGTTGTACAGGTATTTGGTTATGGATTTTGCCTTCTCCACAACCTCATGTATCCAATGAAGCTTACCAATGTCCTCAAGCATTAAATCTATGCAATGGGAAGCACAAGAGGTCCAAAAAATAGTGGGGTGCCTAATCTCAAAAAGTCTACCAGCAGCCATATAATTAGTTGCATTGTCGGTGACAATTTGTACAACATGTTCTTCTCCCACTTCTTGAACGACTTCCTCCATCATTTCACAAATAAGTTGGGCAGTCTTAACCTTTTCTGAGGCGTCCACTGATTTGAGAAACATTGTGCCTACTGGACAAGATACAAGGAAATTTATTAAAGCTCTATTCCTCTGATCAGTCCATCCATCACTCATGATGGTGCACCCTGTCTCTACCCATGATGAACGAAACTCAGCTAGCACAAGCATGACATCTTCAACACTCTCTAACAACAAATCTGTCCTAAGGCTCTCTGATGTAGGGGCTTTGAATCCTGGACCTGCAATAGCGACTGCATCAATCATAGCTTGCCAATAAGAACTTCTGGCACAATGGAAAGGTATGTCAGAATAGAACCAAAAGTTAGCAATGGCCTTCCTTGCCTGTTTATGGATATCTTTTTTCCAACCAGTGCCATACAAGGTAGGTTGGGAACCAGGTTTTGTGCGGGGAGAAAAAAAGTGTTTATGTTTCCACCTCCAGTGTTGAATGCAGGAGGATTCCTCTGGGCTTGAGTTTGACTTTGACTTGGACTTGGAGGCATGTGTGAGAAACTTGGGAATGGCATTGAGGACTCAATAGAAGGAGATGAAAAGGGGGTATTGGAAGAAGAAACATCAACTCCAAGAGTTCCTATTTCTTGTTTTTGCTTTGCTCTCTTAGCATTGTGCTGCCTCAACATGTCAAGGGCCAAGGCTGTTTGGTGTTTGACATTATCGTCAACCTTTTCGCAGAGACCTATATCATGCCCAGGTATCTGTGCAAGGTGGTACTTGAATCTATAGATGCCTCCACTACATTCTGTTTTGCAAAATTTACAAAGGAGCTTGGCGCTTCCAGGAATCTTGTCACAATAAGCCCAAGCAAAATCCTTCTCCCTCGGCATTGTTTGTGGTACCTAACTTCCTGCAAAATAAGAAGGCAAAAAAAATAAAAACTAAAAAAAAGGTATTTATTTTCTGGAATCTGAATCTCTGATATAAATTAAAAGTTTATCTAGACTGGGCTGAGTTTATCTAGACTGGACTTAGTAAGGCATAAAAGATTTGGATTCTGGAAGGATATACTTCGGCTCCCCATATACTATTTATTGTTGGCAAAACTGTAAAGTTGTAAACATAATTTATAATATCAGTGTATCTTTTGGAATTCATCTTTCAAAATTCCTATACCAATCGTTGATATTTCCATTACTGACCTATTTAAAATTATTCACCCAATTCAGATGTCTAACACAATAGGACCAAACATCTCAATTGTGTTGCATTTCCCAACTATAGATCTATTGATTAGTGCTTTGAAACCGTTTATATTATATAATGACTAGTAACCATTGTTATCGCATTTTTTATTTGACATTTCGTTTTTTATTAGACATTTACAGATACTTGAATATCTAGTCTCTGCTGTCTAAATTCGAACAGCATAGACAACTATCATCTTGATCTGTTTTTTACGATCCTGGAGCAATCACCTTGGTTTAGATGTCATGGGTTTCCGTCTCTCAGTTGGACAGGACATTGTTTAGAATCAAGAGAAGTAGTTGACCAATATGTTTTTTTTCTGGAACCATGGCAAGCCGCAAATTCATAATATGAGAATTTCGAACACTTACAGTTCTGGACTGCCGAAGTTCGAACAATGTGTGAACTTGTAATGGCGGCGGGCACAGCGACGGAGGGTACAGCGACGACGGCGGGCACAGCAGTCAGGTGTTTGAACTTGGCATTTGCAGTGTGCAGTGTTCGGCTCCAGCCTCCAGCGAGTGGTAACTCAGATTCCACAGCGGGCGACAACTCCACAACGAGCGGTAACTCGGACTCCATAGCAGCGTGTAAATGAATTATAAAACAGTCACGTTTACAAAACATAACAGAAAAAACCTTTTTGCGCAGAAAAGCTAGTGGCCGAGTAATCGTGTCAATCGATTTAATCGCCTGCTCGCGAGTCAAACTCGCGTTGACCACGAGTCAAACTTGGTCAACGCGAGTCAAACTCGTCTAGTTTTGAATCGACTCGTTTAGCCACCGAGCAGAGTTCTAATAGCGAGTAATCGGCAAACTCGCCGATTCCTGTTTCACTGCTTTAAATATTTAAGTTTCCTAAGCTTTAACTTAGGAAATACACTTAAAATAATTAATTAATTTAATATCATCTAAACTAGATGAAATTTCCCAAATCCATTTCTGGGTCTTGTAGATCAAGTGTACTCTAGTCCTTCCTCAAAATTTGGGACCTAGAGCACAACCGATGCTACCCCAAATACACAAAATCTCAACACTCCCTCTTAGCATCAAGGGTGTGCTCTAGCAATACATCACACTATGCATTACATGACTTTGAGTATTGGTTCTGTGCTGTTGAAGTTTGGCCTCCTGCCACTCAACTCTGCACAGCTGCTGCCATTCTGTACTATTGCCCATGACCCTGCCACTGCCACTGCAACCACTGTACTGCAGCTCCCTCTCAATATGCTTCATCTTCGCTACTCATAGCATTGCCACTGTTGATCTACGGCACTACAACTTCAGTTGTTGAGAGAAACAACTGAATCTCTTGCCCATCTTTGACAAACAAGTCAGATGGGCTGCATCCTCATCACTGAAGCTCCATAGGCTACAGCTCTGTGCTGGCATCTAAAGAACGATGCATAGCTACAACTCTACCTGCGTAATCAGACTCCCTCTACTCTACTGAAGTCACATCAGCTCCTTGTGCTGAAATCTATCACGTTGCTGCTGCACTGCGCTGTCCCTCTGAGGCTTTCTGCACTGCGTAAGTAGCACTGCTCTGCGCTGCTAAAGTCACATCAGCTCTACGCTGTTGCTGCTTTGCTCTACGCTGCTCCTCCCAGCGTTTAGATCTGCCTCTGCTTTTGCCTCATCTGTGATCCGTGCACCCATTGCTCCACTTGGCCCGCTATCGTCTTAAGGTTGTCGTAGCTTGCTTGTGATCCAAGAGATGAGTTGCTCAAGGATCTTGCCTCTCTTCCATGTAGCTCCTTTACATGTCCATGTCACCCCACCTCAGTGGTTCATGAGCACTCATTGCGGCATCATCTCATGACCCATCATCTGCCACAGCTGCTTTTAAAGAAGATGCTTCTTTGTCCCTTTTCTTCTCCAGACAATGGCTGGCAAAATGTCCCATTTCACCACACTGGAAGCACTTGATCTTTAAAAGATCCTCCTTCTTCTTTAGCTGCTTCTTCGATGCCAAGGCTACATCTTCCTCATCTTCCTTCTTCACTTTGCTCAATCCTGGGTTGTGCTACCTCTTAGTGAACCTGCGGAGTTCTTCTTGACGCATAATTGACCACAAGTTGTCCCAATATGGGAGGTCCGCTCTACCCAAGATACTTTGGACAAAGGTTTCCCACTCATCCGTGACTGCATTGAGGGCAGTCCTGACTATCACAGCATCATCCACCATTGCACCCATTACAGTCAGTTGATCTCTAATGGACTGCAGTCTGAAGAGGAAGTGCTCCATGTCTTCTCCCTTGGTCATCATGAATGACCTCATTTGGGTCTCCAACAGCATTTTTCTTTGGACAGACTTTCCCTCATATAGGAAAGTCAAGGCCTTCCACATCTCGTTAGTTGTCTTCTTATCAACTATGTGTGGTACAATATGGTCCTTGATACTATCCATAATCAATCGCTTGGCATACCCAGCAACTTCCTTATGCTTCCAAAGGAGATCCACATATGTCGGTGTGGCCAAAGTCTGCTCTGCATGGTCTCTTAGATTGTATGCCTCAAGGACAATCAGGATCCTTGCCTTCCAAACTGAAAAGTTTGAGAGGCCATCTAGCATATCCTGATCACGCAGTCCATGAGGAGCCATCTACTCAGAATGTGTCAGAACTTCCTTTTCTCTTTGCTAGAGAATGGCTCTAAGGCCCTTGGTTAAACAGGTGCCTTCTGCTTCCTCTGACAATTGATTTCCCTCCTTGGAAATCTACCAAATCAACTATGATTCAGCTTCTTCTTTGATCCTCTGATCAAACTACAACTTTCCTTTAGCAAGAAACTCTCTGACAAGCTGATCTCCTCCCAATATTTGTCACTTGTGCTAAGGCTAAAAATATGAAAACTTTAGAATTTTAACCGCACCAGCTCTTCTGAATTTCTGCAGCTTTTCTACAGTCTTTTCTGGATCTGACAGATTCAGATTTGAATCACACTAGTTGGCTTCAGACCAAACCAGCATTGTTTCAAAGCTGCCTCTGCGCAGTAATTGCGTGGGCTTGCTAGGACACAGCACTGGACAGCGTCACCCTTCCCTCTGTGTGAATCTACACCTGAAAACTACGTTGTCCCTTCAGATCTACGTTTTTGTTGCTTTTACAGCTACTTTCTGCAGCTAGAACCTTCAGTCTCTTCAGCTGGTGTCCCTCCTATATCTGCAATTGCTCTGATACCATGTAGAAATTTATGAATCTTATATCTTATGCAGAAATTATTATTGTTAATCCAGTTAAGCTCCTCCTACTTACATAAGTTATTAACTAAATAAATTCAAGTTAACATCAAAGCAAAACACATAACAGATCTCTACCAATTCAGATCTAGAATAAGCACATGCACACATTGACAAAGTGACACAGTTATTTCTGGACAAATAGTCCCCAAAAAAACCCAATGCGGGAAAATTGGTCTCTGGCTGCTAGAGGGTTCTATTATTAAGAATATTTCTGAATACACAAATATGGGTTTAGATCTGGACAACCCGACAAAGAAAATACTAGATCTACAGCTCACTGGCTGATCTAGGGCCAAAATAATGACTAGTCCACACCCTCAAACGAGATTTACAGAACTCAGCCAAGATTAGGGCCTATACCCCAGCATTGCCCCTGAAAGGCTCTGTGTCAGCCTCTAAAGCCCCTAAAAGCCTCTGCGTCAGCCTTGGACGTCCTCCAAACCCTCAGAGTTGCTCCGGAAGAGACTGCATTACCCCTGACTAGGTGACGCAGTCACTACGCTGCCCCTGAAGGGTCTCTGCGTAACCCGTGAGGGTTTCTTGTTGAAAATCACGTTGTCCTTGGAGAGACCGCGTTGTCCTTGTTGTTTCCTTCCTCTGCGATGTCCTTGAGCTGATCTCTGCCTCTTGTGTATTCTAGACCCCGAGATCAGATCATCCCCTTGGTCTAAATTCCCCTCTTTGCAGCTGAAACACTTCTAAGAATTCTTAGCAAACCCACCCTAGAATCTCAGCTTATCTTTAGTGCTCTGCCTTTCTGTGTCTTTACAAATGACCCCAAGCCTTTCCTTTATACTTTTCTCGTTGACAAATCAACGGCCATGATCAGATCTTGAATCAATGGCTAAGATTAAAAGAAATCTTGATCCGTGTGACTTAAGACAATTTCATCACATATTTAATTAAATTCACTTTAATTATTTAAGTTTCCTAAGTTTTAACTTAGGAAATACACTTAAAATAATTAATTAATTGAATATCTCCTAAACTAGATGAAATTTCCCAAATCCATTTCTGGGTCTTGTAGATCAAGTGTATTGTAGTCCTTCCTCAAAATTTGGGACCTAGAGCACAACTGATGCTACTCCAAATACACAAAATCTCAACAACAAGGAGATCGTCATTTGAGAAAACAAGAATTGCAAGCCCTATGCCTTGATTGCAGCTTCTGTAAATGAAGAGGTGAATCGCCATATTACACCATTTTCAAATGCCTATGAAGCCTTTAGCAAACTAAAAGAACTTTGTGACTCACATTCATAACTTGAAATTGTTCAATTAATGATTAAGTTGTTCAACCTTGAATCGAAAAATGATGAACCTCTTGCTTTAGCATCAGAAGTAAGATCTATCATGCATGACATTAAGAATACTGGTGTAGAAGTTTACATACCTCTCATAGCTTATGTTAAGTCATTGTATCCCACTTACTCACATTACCTTGAGTCATTGCAAGCTAGTGGAAACCTCATGAAAATCGCCTTTGATTCCCTTGAGAAAAATTTTGCAGAAAGAGAGAAGGCTTTTGGAAAGATGACAACCCCTCTGTCTTCTGAATAGGTTGTATGTTTCGCACATAGAGAGAAGAGTCATGCTCAAGATTCTTCCAGAGGAAGAGGAAGAAGGAATTTCAGAGGAAGGGGGAGCAGACAAACTCAAACTAAACAATTTGATCTTCATTGCATACGCTGCAATAAAGATTGGCATGATGCATCTACATGTAAGTTTCCTTGGGATAAAATTGGCGATCAAAGAAATCAAGAAAAAGGTAAAACTCATGACAGAGACAAAGGTAAAGCACCTGAATCCACTCATTATGTTATAGCACATTGTAACAATGGAGTAACTGAAGACTTATTTGATGTTTCATTTACTTCTTGGAGAAATGATTGGTTTCTAGATTCAGGAGAAACATGTCACATGACTTTTAGAAAAGATTTTTTTGAAGAATTTACTGACAAGGTTAATGGAGCATTATACTTTGCAGATAAATCTAAACTCAAGCCATTAAGGCATGGCACAATCAGGCTTAAGTTGCCTTGTCTTCCAGATCATCTTCTACATGAGGTTCTATACCTCCCTGAGTTGAGGAGAAACTTGTTGTCCTTGGTCCACATCCACCAGCAAGGACACTCCATTCACATGTTGGATGGCAAGGTTGAGGTTAGAAAAGCATCAGATCGCTCACTTGTTATGGAGGGAATAGAATAAGGAAGACTCCTAAAGTTGCAAGGTACCTCTGCTCATGCACAAAACTTTGCATTCATTTCTCATCATGATGAAGTTACATTCCCATCAAGTCTTTTATGGCATGCTAGATTTGGACACTTAAACTATGACAGCCTTCGATTGTTGAAGAAAAATGGTGTTACTGGATTGCCTACAATTCCTAGGAAACTCAAGTAATGTGATGATTGTATTCTAGGAAAGCATAGCAAACAGTCCTTTCATGATTCACATTCCAGAGCACATAGAAAACTTGAGCTTATTCATTCAGATTTATGTGGCCCCATGCCTGTTGCTTCTACAAATGGGAATAAATATATGATGACATTTATTGATGATTACACCAGAATGTGTTGGGTTTACTTATTGAAGAACAAATCTGATGCTTTTGAAACATTCAAGAATTTTCATGCATGGTTTGAAAATGATGCACAAACTCATATTGGCTCTTTGCGCACTGATAATGGAAAAGAATACACCTCAAACGAATTTGAAAACTATCTTCACCAACATGGGATCAAACATCAAACAATTGTGCCCTATAATCCCCAACAGAATGGTGTAGCTGAAAGAATGAACAGGACAAATTTTAAATATAGTTCGCTCCATGATGTTTTTTAAGAATGTAAAATTAATGTTTTGGGCTGATGTAGTTCTATGTGCTATGTACATAAAGAATAGGTGTCCTTCAAATTCAATCAGAAACAAAAATCCTTATGAAATGTGGCATGGTCACATTCCTTCGGTAAAGCATTTCAAGGTCTTTGGTTGCACCTGTTATGCTTTGATACCTAAGGTACAAAGGAATAAACTTGGTGCTAGAAGTCGAAAATGTATCTTCTTGGGGTATTCTAATACCTCCAAAGGATATCGTCTCTATGATAAAGTCAATAAGAAGTTTGTAGTATCCAGAGATGTCAAATTCCTTGAATCTTCCAAGACTGACAATGTTGTTGAGCGGCAAATGGATCGCTTGGATAGATTCACATATGCAAAGTCATTTCAAGAATTTGATAATCAGATTCCACATCTTGAAGAGGGGATTCCTATACTGAATCAATCTATGGAATCATCTTCCAAAGCACTCTCTCCCCCACATGAAGAACCAACCACGGATGACACCTTGAACGATGTGATTGACAGAATTGGGAGATTGAATCTTGATTCAATTCCAACTCAGTCAAATGAGCAGCCTGGGCCATCTGTTAGTTGTGTTTACTTCCGTATTTTCTGAATATTTTCTGGAAATAACTTGTATAATTTAATCACAAGTAGGATAAGTAAACCAAGATACCACAGTACAATTTCTGCATTATTGTATTCAAAAAATTTCACAAACAGTAGGGTTTCTGTTAGAGATTCAGAAATTTTCACAAAGAGTGAGATATTGGTGTTACTTTTGATATAACATTTGTGGCATCTCAATTGAGTAGATCCTCCTAGTGGGACTGGATTTCTTGCAAGTATTCTACACTAGATTGAGTGGGATAGTCTTACACCAACTCCTCATTCAATCCTAGTCCTCAAGGAAAGGATGACAGAGAGAAGGTTATGATTGCAACCTGGCAGAGTGGTAAGTAAAAGGCAAAGGCAAGTGTCACTCCATCAACTACCTCATTTATAAAATCCAAAAAAAATCCTTTTTGTTTTATCAACTAGCTTGCTACATAAAATTTTATCATGCATAACAAATAAAGCCTTGGGGAAAAGAGAAATTATGTTTAAATCTAAGCCAAGAAATTAAGACATTCCTTTTTTAGCATATTTTACACATATTTCACAGGTGTGTTAAGTTATTTCTGCAGATCTGCAGCAAAATCCAGCTCTAGCACATCATTTTGTGCAAATTTCTCACCACACATGGTACATTTTTCAAGTATCTTAAACACACCATGTTTTAGCTTCATATCTGATATTGCAAGTACATATATTTAACTTGTAGCTAAAAGTAATCATTCTCGGCCATTAAAACATTCACACTTCACTAGAGTAATTTTCTACGTTTACACCCAAGGGGTTTTGACCCTGTAACTTCAACAAGTGAAATTCCAGCTTGATGTAGGTTTAAGGCGTAGAAGTGGTCCAAAGTACCTCATCTTCTATCTTATAGCCTCCCCACCCCTAGATCTTGGATCTAGAAATGTTTGTGCACTTTTGGGTGGTCTTCAAAGGGTATTTCTTTGTTGTTTTCTACAACTTTCTGCAAACTTTGCTGACTGATATGATAAGACAGCAAGCTAAATTGCACAGAACCCCATAACCAAGGTATTAATCATAGAAATAATTTGATATTTGGTTAGCACATTCTTTGCACACTCATTTTCACTATTCATACAATATATTTTGTTAGATTTGGTTGTCTTTTCTTAGCGGTTTATTATACTTTTCAACAGATCTTACACATTAAGCCAGCAGGGAAGCAGTATATAACTCCACTTCAGCCATTAGACTCCATAAAAGCTACTAGTATTCTGTTGGTTAGTTGAGGTCATCCAAGGGAAGCCTCCCATAGCCCATTTTAAAGGTAGTTGGGCCTAAAGTGTGGGGACTTGGACTGAAGTGACAGTGGGCCCTTGTCATGTGTGTGCCGGTTTTAGCAAGTTACAAAGATCTTCATCAACCCTACTTAAAGAAGCAGTAACAGGACCCTAATATTTTAAATGTGTTATTGATTGCATATGATTTACAAGAACAAAAATCTATTATTTCCATTCATTAAAGAAAATTGTCCAAAATTTCATTTGCGTCAAAATAATTTTGCCATAGGGTCAAGAAGGTTAATGGGAAGAAAATCTCTCTTCATGAGAATGTACGGTATAATGAATCCCTATGCATAGTAACTGATTCTGAAATTCTAAAGCAACATGGTAATCGAGGGATAAAAGTAGAAACATGAATGTTGAACCTTCAGTAGAGAACTTACCTACACGATTTTGTAAAATTGTTCCAATGCCAATACGAACATATGTAGGCCACAAAGGATCTCTGGAACTGGATTGCAAAGCATTTCGGATAGGAACCTGAAAATCCCCAAAAAATAATAAATTATATTTAAACTGCATCTACAAAGCTGCAAAATGGAAGTTCTAGCTTTTCCCATCAAAGGTTTTCAACCACCAAATTACAATACCCAAATAACTAATTTAGCTTTTTATATTGAAAATATAATATTTATAATATTCAAACACCTGCTAGCAAGCGAAACTTCCTAAGTAAAATGTAGAAGTAATCAATTGCAAAACAAACGCAAACATCTAACATTCAGCTTAGTTAAAGACACAACATAGCACATTATCTTTATCTGCATAGTGGATATTGCCTTCTTAGGTAACAACATTGCTGAGATAATCGTCATGTTCAAACAGACAGATCTCAAACTCCAGTTCAGTATCTATGGTAAATATTTAAGCTTTAATTCCAGTTAATCTTTCAACACTAATAACTATTATTATTTCTGGTAGATGTTTCCAGTCAACATATGCAAGTGGCACCTTCCCCCAATATGGAAATTTATTGCATGTAAGCAAGTGCATCTCGCAACTGACAGAAGATCACTTGGCTAAGCAGCCATGACGAGAGGATACCTATCTCACCAAAGTTGTCCAGGACTTGCATCTAGCCCCAACCACATGAGTCCAGCCACTTGCATGGCAAAATGGCCAAGCATGTCAGTTAAGGAAATTGAACACTGGTGGGGGAAATAACAACCCCCACTTTTAACTAAGCAGGCAGGCACCCATTGACAACAGTGGTAATTATCAATAATGAGATCCAAAGAAAACAAAATCCATCAGGGGAATCTTCTGTTTTACCACAAACAGTCGCTCTAAATGGAAACACTTATCAAATACTACAATTACAAAAAATTGGGATTCCATTACAGACCGAATACTCTGAAGCAACAAGGGTTGAAATCAAAAGCAAAGCATCAAACTTAAGTGATGTTTGCTGGATTGCAAACTGCCTTGAAATTGCAACAACCTGCAAAAGAGAGCAAAAACCACATAAAAGCCAGATCAGGCATAGCTAAATATTTTCAAAACAACAACTAAACACACCAGTTATAAAAATAAAACAATGCCAGAAAAGGTAACCAACAAAATCAGGCAATATGGAGAGGGAGCGAGAGAAAGAGAAAGAAATCATGCTCATGACAAGGCCACTTCAAAGCTCAAACACTTACTGCAGACGCTAGATCATCTGTATATTCAGTGATCTCTATCTCCATGGGGATTTTTGCCAGCAAAAATTGCATCAATTTCACTGCCATTTCTATAGATGGAGAATCTGCACATTCATCTATCATTACGATCCAGGCATTGAAATAATGGTTTCCAAATTAGAAGCACCATGCAAATCACTATAGTTTCAAACTCATTTGTAATTTACTACAACCATGCAAAAACAGCCTTTCATTTAACTATAAGAACATTTTGACAGTGTTTCAATTTTCAAAGTTAACAAACATGTTTTGAGAGCGTTGTAAGGAAACCAAATGCAATGAAAAGATTCATGTAGGCAAAGATTCTTATAGATATCTTTTAAATATATTAAGTGCCAAAAATAGTTCATAGATTAAAGACAACTTGAACAAAAATGAACAAGGATAGAAATAAGTGTTACTTGTAACTAATCCTTTTTTCCAAGGAAAACCTTGTCAGAAAGCCCAACGAATGCTTCCCCACATTTGTGGATGGCATCCCTAGTAAGCTAAACAGTGGAGACTAGTATGCCTCACCAAGGGGGATTCAAATCTATTCAAATCAGGCACCTATCACCACGAGAATACCCAACAACCTGATATATGTTTTGCAATAAACACTTTAAACCAATATACAGTTCAGACATGGCAAATCCATTGGGTAGCTACTTGAAAGACTAATATGCCTCACAAGGGGGATTCAAACCGGGCACCTATCACCACGAGAATACGCAACAACCTCACATATGTTTTGCTATAAACACTTTAAACCAATATACAGTCCAGACGTGGCAAATTCATTGAGTAGCTGCAAAACATGTCCTTAATACTTGAGAGACACAATGCATTACGGTCTGCATATGTAGCAGATGATGAGTGTTGCATGGATTTGTCAATTTTAATTTTTAACTAGGTAGAGGGCACTGCAATAAGCACTTTGAACTGGTATATGATTAAGCCAAGGAAAATTCACTCGGTAACTGCAAAACACGTGCCCCATTACTTGAAGGGAATAATACATTATGGTTTGCAAAATACAGGAGATGGTAAGTTGATGTTGCATGGGTTAGTTGATTTTGACTAAGCAGGGGATGCTGGTGACAAAAGAGTACTTTAGGTTGTTGCTTCAATTTGGATTCAAAAGTAATATCTTGCTTCCATAGGAGGTAGGGTTTCAGCAACATTGAGTTCAACAGAACCAAAGTAATGGGAAACAACATTGCCAGTTGTGAAGCCATATAGCTTTGCAAGTTGATAGAAAACATTATGAGAGATGTTAGAGCCTATTGTGGCCTACTATGACTCCACGACTACTCCAAGCACAATGGCATTGGGTGTCACTTTCTACAAGACATAGTTCAGAGGTGTGTAGTGGCTATTGAGTGTGTTTCGGTGTATTGACAAGTTGCAAACCTCTTAAGTAATCCCCTAGCAAAGGAGAAGTTCAAGATGTTTAGGGTGAGACTAGGATTGGTGGAAAACACTTTCCTTGCTAAGAGGGAGTATTAAATTCTTTCCTGTTTAGCTCAATTAGTTGTCTCCACTATACCAAAGTGCACACAGCCACAGGTCAGTACAACAATCTACCTGGCTTTTTGTGCATAGCAAAGTGTGAGGGAGGCATAGCAATGTAGGGGAATAGAGGGTGCACGCATGTTGAAGTTTATTTCCAGATTTGTCACCTTCATTTTAATATTGTTTTAGACTTAGAAAGTTTCAGTTCAGTTCGGCTTTTAGTTTGATTAAATTAGACATGCATATCTATTCTTAGTGAAGGGCACAGATCCCTTGATGGCTAAGTTGCATGATATAGGGAAACAGAAACTTATATATGAAATGGGAACGCACTAGAAACGTGACCCCAAATATCAGGAAATAGGGAAACATGGTGTGTGTGTGTGTGGGTCAAAAATTTATATTGAAACTCCGAAAGAAAACATTCAAGTTTCAAGTTTTAACATTATAATTTAGAACGAACTTACTTGCGGACACTGGATTATCATACTGTTTATATTAGCATTATTACAAGACTATGAAGTCTACTTATTTTGCAGCTACATGATAGCATACTCAGTAAATGTAACATGTAATTTTTCTACTTAATGAAAGATTACGAATTTTTCCTCTGTGAAAACATTATAATTTAGAATACAGATTCATGAATAAATCAGCAAGTGTCAAAGCCCAAGGCTCAAGAACATTTAAAATAAGAAACATAAAATAAATTTGACAAGTGATATATGTAACATAATGCAAGTAACAAATTCCAAAAACAGCCTTTACTATTGATAAATGACGCTATACATACAAAATTAGCCTTTATATATGAGCCTTAAGGCTACAATGTTGCATGCATGAACAATGAACATAGAAGCTAATAAAGCCAAAGGCTAAAATTCATCATCCTCTTTTTCATCCTCATCATGGAAAATAGAAGAAGCTTCACGTCCAACAATAGAATGTGGATCGGTAGCGTTGACCACTCAAATGTACATTTGAAGATTTGTCAACTACTCCATGATCAAAGCATACTTTGAGCATTCCAACAGGGTCAGAAAAGTCAGAATTTCAGAACTTCATCATCATCATTCAGCTTCTGGTCATCATGTTGTATTCCAAATTTTGCGGCCCTATGGGGATGATGTAAAAATGATTCTAGTATGATAAAAATTGAGTCATGTAACACACCTAGGTAGCTTAAGATTTCACTGAAGAGCTTTCACTCTAGAGAAATTTTTTCCTTAGCCAATTATTTATGTTTCTTAACACCAACTAATTGGTTAAGTTTTTCTCCCAATTATCCCCCAAAGCTAAAGTGAGGCTTGATCATAAAGTCTTAGGTGAGTCCTAGTGTATACAGTCAATGTAAAATGTCATACTAGATCATGTCTAAAGTTTCGCAGAATTTGGATAAGTCTAAGTATCAATTTTTAATTATTAAAAATTTCCCACTGGCCGAGATTTTTAATGATTATTTGATGTAAAATGTAATAAGTGTTGTCTATAGAAGTTGTATGGGGTATAAGCTAAGTTGCACGAAACACCGAAACGTTTCGGCGTTTCCGAAACGGGTACTTTTAGAAACGTCACCTCCAAAAAATGAAAACGTAAGTCGAAACGTCAACCGAAACATCATATATATAAATATATATAAATAAATAAGTGAATAACACATTGTCTCTGCAAGAAAAAAGCGAATAAGACCCGTAGATGAAAATTTAGAAAGAAAAACAAGTCTATATTAACTCTCATAGATGATTACATGATGACCGAGTTTCGGAGTTTCGGGCATGGGTACGGCCCGAAATGTTGGATTCCTAGAAGTTTCATGCAAAATAAGGTATGAGTAATCAAGATTAGACCTCAACACCTCAACTTTCTATCTAGATTCTAGACCAATGTTGCACGACTCGTACTCATATAAGACTCGGGAACGACCCGTATAAAACTCGTCAAAATGAAAAAAAAAAACTTAAAATATGGTAAATTTTAAGCAGAAAAAAGAAACTAATGATAATTCCAGTCCTTATAAGTTATAAAAACCACAATATATGCAATAATTCATATTACATAACATCATCTCATATCTATAAAAGTACAACATAACATATTCAATTTTTGTAAGAAAAACATTTAGATACTGAATAAGAAAAGGAATCATGATTCCATAATTAAAATCAAAAATGTCAGCAAGTTCAATATTCAAATACATATGTCATAAATGATAAATGAACGTCTCATAACAATCTTGAGTCTCATCACTCATGGATGACCACGCCTATAATAAGCCCTCGTGGAGCTCATGGTAGCATCGGAAGGCTGAAGCAACTGTGAGGCAAGTGTATTGGGAGTCTCCAATTGAGATGGCAAACTAGAGAGATCCTCAGTCTCTTCATCAAGCCAACTCAAATCAAGGGGCTCCTCCTCCACAACCCAATCAGACTCTAAATCAATAGTATCCAATAAAATTGGATCTGTATCCTTTGATGCACTTGTTTTGTGAGCATTCGAAGGTTGTAGTAGATGAAAACCAACTTCTCCAACCTCTCATGCTCCAACCTATTTCTCTTTTTGTTGTGGATGTGCTCAAACACTGACCAATTGCGCTCACAAGAAGAAGCACTACAGGGTTGACTCAGAACTCTGATGGTGAATTCTTGTAATTGCGGTGCCTCAAAGCCACAATCTATCCAACAATGAGCTGTAAACAAAACAACAAAATCTCCTTAGAAATTAGCTTAAGAAAACTGGGCAGTGTGTTGCTACTCTGCTAGTGCTGCTACTCCGCCAGTGTTGTGACTCTGCCTTGCTGTTACAGTGTGCTGCTACTCTGTCAGTGTTGTGACTACGCCAGTGCTGCTACTCCCAAGAAAACAAGGGATTATACTGTTAATTTTTGGGTAGCATCGGATGTGCTCTAGCTCCAAACTTTTGTGGAGGGGCCAGAACACATGAGATCTCTTTGACCCAAAAATCGTTTGGAGAAATTCCACTCAGAGTGAAAGTTATTCAAATAATTAATTATTTTTAATAGAGCCTAAGTTAAAACTTAGGGAATTAAAATAATTAAAGTGAATTAATTTAACATGTGGGTGAGAAGGTTCTAAGTGACGAGGATCAAGTCTAATTTAATCGTAGTCGTTGATTAAGGATTAGATCACGGGCGTTGATTCATCAACAAGAAAAGTATAAAGGAAGGCTTCAGAGTCAGTTGGAGAACACACACAGTGGATGAATCTAGAGATCGAATTCTTCTCACGAAACAGTGCTCGGACGAAGATAAGATCTAAGTGATTCAGTTGCAGCGAATGGCAGAAGCAGTTATTGGTCGAAGGACCAAGAGTACATAGCAGAGCAAGGGCAGAAGAGACAGCAGAGGAAGCAGCGCAGCCACTAGGAAAGGTGACGCAATCCCTAGAGAGGATGTCGCAAGCCCTCGCAGGGCTCATGCAAGGGCACCGCAGAGCTTCCGAGAGACAGTCCAAGATTTAGCTGGAGATCGGAGTTTCTGAGCCGAGAGGCCTGAAACTCAATTTTCTGATAGGCAGATCAGCACAAAGAGAAGGTGACGCAGACTTCAGCCATCCCCACATAGGCCTACGCATCTACTGCGCAGAGGAAATCCAGAGGGAGCTAGGGTTTCGCCACTTCGATCTTGGATCAGCCAAGACTTGCAGTCTGAGGTAAAACTCACTATTTTATCTGTCTGCAAAGGATTTTCTCTATTGGGTGAGCTGGATTTGGCACCCTAGTTGTACTCAGAATATTGCTGCTTAATAATACAAACCCTCATATCTGTTGCACCGGTTTCCCGCATCGGGTTTTTCCCGGGACAATTGTCCAAAACTAAGTGTGTCCTCTGTGTGATTGCTTCATTTATTTTTCAGTTCTTGATCTATATATTGATGTAGGCTGCAATGTATTTGTATTAGGATTTACTGAATAATTCCGTAAATAACTTGTTAAATGAAGAAAACAAGTAGGTAATACAAATCAGATAATTGCAGTAGGATTTTTGTGTGTTTAGATTCAGAAATTTTCACATGGTATTAGAGGGATTGCAGATCAAGGAGGATTGAAGCCATCAGTGAAAGGACACAAGAAAGTCTGCAGCGAGAAAGCAGTTGTCTCGAGAGACATCGCAGTCCTAGGCCGGAGAGGCAGAGGAAGGGTGACGCAGTCACCTAGGCAGGCTCACGCAAAGCATGCGTCAGCCTGCTAGGGTGACGTTGTAGCTGCAGAAGGCAGGGCAGTGCTTGGTGGGTCAGCGCAGAGGCTGTTGAGTCTCAAATTTCCAGATTGACGAGGCTAGAGGTGCAGTACAATTTCTTTCTGGAATTGCTGGTGGGGCACTGATTCTGTTGGTGCAGAACAATTTCTAGTGGGGCAGACGCAAAGTAGAGGGAAGCAGTTCCTCAGAAGATTTCTTGCCAAGAAGTCTAGATTTAGTGCTGAGCAGCAGCAAAGCAAGATCAGAGAGGAGTGTTTCGACATTTGTTGGTAGAAGGATTTTCGTGAAGGAAATTGAAATTCAGAGGGAGCTTGTTCCTTAGAGGGTTTCTATCGCCAAAGAAATCCAGATCCGAGTTTTGTTGGGGCAGCAGCGGAAGAGGGAAAAAGGGACTTGTTCGACGCTTAGTTGAGCAGAGATGGTCGTGAATGGATTGAGGGATCAAGACAAGTTGGATGGAGCATCCAACTTTGTCATTTGGAAGGCTAGGATCCTCGCAATTTTGGATGAAAATCGCATCAAGGATCATGCCTTGAACACTATTGTTGTTCCGGTAGATGTTGATCCTCTCAAGAAGTACAAGGAGGCTCAGGAAAAAGCAAAAAGAATGATCATGGACGAATTCAAGGATCAAGTGATCCCACATATTGCTGAGAATAACACAACAATGGAAATGTGGGAGGCCTTGACCACTATGTACCAAGGATCTTCCGTCCAACGGAAGATGTTGCTTGAGAACCAGCTGCGACTATTTCAGATGCAGAAGGGAGAAGAGATCGATCCCTTCCTCATTAGTTTGCAAGGGATCCGAGATCAGCTAGCTTCCGTAGGGGCTACACCAGATGGTGGACTTATGGTCAGGACTGCCCTGAATGCAATCACTGAAGACTGGGAGACTTTTGTCCAAGGTATTTTTGGCAGGGCTGCTCTTCCAAGTTGGGAAGCGATGTGGACAGCTCTTCGACAAGAAGAGATCAGACGGTGGACCAAGGCGGGAAGCAGCAGCAAAGAGATCAAAGTCAAGAAGGAGGAAGAGGAAGATGCGGCTCTTACATCTAAGGGATAGCAAGGGCAGTAAAGAAGGAAGAAGAAGGACCTCTCGAAGGTCAGATGCTTCAAATGTGTGGAACTGGGACATTTCGCCACACAGTGCCCTCTGAAGAAGGGCAAGGTGGAATCTGACTTGAAGGCTGCTCCAGCTCAGGCTGATGAGGATGATGATGATGGATGCGCCATGAGTGCCCATGCACCTAAGAAGTGGGGCGATATGGAGCTATAGATCAGCTACAATTCTGAGGGGTAGGATCCTTGAGGTGCCCAAACTCTTGGATCACATACGGCTACGGGAGCCCTTAATGACAGTAGCAGAATGACGAGAGTCAGTTGGTGCGAGGGATGATCGAGCAACAGTGGCAGAGCTAGAGTGCAAAAGTCTGAAGCAACGCAAAGCGGAGGCAGCAGTAGCGCAGTGCACAATGGTGCAGAGCAATGCTTATGCAGTGCAAAGCAGCAGCAGCAACAGCAACGCAGTAGCATCAGAGGGTTAGCGCAGAGTGGCAGCAAAGGAAGCTTCAGCATCAAGGTGCATCTAGACTGACCAGTATGTCAATATTTGGGATGTTTTTCACTTGCTTAACTCTCAGCAACTGAGTTGCAGTGCAGCAGTTAGCAGTGGCAGTGCTATGGGTAGCATGATGCAGCATATTGAGAGGGAGTTGCAGTAAATATGCAACAGTGACATTGGCAAATTCATGGGCAACAGTACAGATTGCAGCAACGCAGTGGATGAGGGGCAATAGGCCAAGCATCAGCAGCGCAGTGGATGAGGGGCAATAGGCCGAGCATCAGCAGCGCAGAGGACCGATGTCGTGGATCAGGGTGGATGCTTCTGGTGAGAAGTATTGCTAGAGCACATTCCTCGCTAAGAGGGAGTGTTGATTTTTGTGTAGCATTGAATGTGCTCTAGCTCCGAAATTTTGTGGAGGGGCTACAACACATGAGATCTCCAAGACCCGGAAATTGTTTAGAGAAATTCCACTCGGAGTGAAAGTTATAAAAATAATTAATTGTTTTTAATAAAACCTAAGTTAAAATTTAGGGAATTAAAATAATTAAAGTGAATGAATTTAACATGTGGGTGAGAAGGTTCTAAATGACGAGGATCAAGTCTAATTTACTATTGGTCGTTAGTTAAGGATTAGATCACGGCTGTTGATTCATCAGCAGGAAAATTATAAAGGAAGGCTTGAGGGTCAGCTGGAGAACACACACAATGGATGAATCTAGAGATCGAATTCTTCTGACGGAGCAATGCTCGGACGAAGATAAGATCTAAGTGATTTAGTTGCAGCGAGGGGCAAAAGCAGTTATTAGTCGAAGGACCAAGAGTACATCGCAGAGCAAGGGAAGCAGAGACAGCAGAGGAAGCAGCGCAGCCACCAGGAGAGGTGATGCAGTTCCCAAAGAGGGTTACGCAAGTCTAGCAGGGGCAACACAGAGCTTCCCAGAGACAGTCCGAGATTTAGCTGGAGATCAGGGTTTCTGAGCTGGGAGGGTTGAAACTCGATTTTCTAAGAGGCAGATCCGCGCAGAGAGAAGGTGACGCGGACTTCAGCCATCCCCACGCAAGCCTATGCATCTACTACGCAGAGACAGTGCAGAGGGAGTTGGGGTTTTGCTAGTGCGATCTTGGATCAGCCAGGACTTGCAGTGTGAGGTAAAACTCACAATTTTATCTGTCTGCAGAGAATTTTCTCTATTGGGTGGGCCGGATTTGGCACCCTAGTGGTACTCAGAATACTGTTGCTTAATAATACAAACCCTCAGATCTGTTGCACCGGTTTTCCCGCATTAGGTTTTTTCGGGGACAATTGTCCAAAAATAAGTGCCTTTGTGTGATTGCTTCATTTATTTTTCAGTTCTTGATCTGTATATTTGTGTACGCTGCAATGTATTTGTATTAGAACTTACTGAATAATTTCGTAAATAACCTATTAAATGAAGAAAACAAGTAGGTAATACAAATCAGATAATTGCAGTAGGATTTCTATATGTTTAGATTCAGAAATTTTCACATATACAACTATCTAAACATTTGTTGCTTTCAAAATGTCCAGTTCAGCATCGCCTGAAATCATATCCCTGCTCCAAAAGCTAGGGGTAGATGATGGTCCCTGCATTTACCAGCATTCTATGATCATGAGAATTGAAAAAAACCTTACCACTTTCCTTACCTAAGTTGTCTGCCATATATGAAAACATTACATCAGTTATGCTAATACAAAACAACAAAATCTCCTTAGAAATTAGCTTAAGAAAACTAGACATTGTGCTGCTACTCCGCCAGTGTTGATACTCCCAAGAAAACAGAGGATTGTACAACTGTCTAAACATTTGTTGCTTTCAAAATGTCCAATTCTGCATCGCCTGAAACCATATCCCTGCTCCAAAAGCTAGGAGTAGATGATGGTCCCATCATTTACCGACATTCCATGATAATGAGCATTGAAGAAAACCTTACCACTTTCCTTGCCTAAGTTGTCCGCCATATATGAAAACATTACATCAGTTATGCTAATACAAAACAACAAAATATCCTTAGAAATTAGCTTAAGAAAATTGGATAGTGTGTCGTTACTCCGCCACTGCTGTGACTCTGCCTCGCTGTTATAGTGTGTTGCTACTCCGCCAATGTTGTGACTCTGCCAATGCTACTACTCCCAAGAAAAAAGAGGACTATAGAATTGTCTAAACATTTGTTGCTTTCAAAATGTTCAATTCTGCATCCCCTGAAACCATATCCCTACTCCAAAAGCTAGGAGTAGATGATGGTCCCTGCATTTACCAGCATTCCATGATCATGAGCATTGAAAAAAACCTTACCACTTTCCTTGCCTATGCCTCCGAAAGGGAGAGAGGTGCTTATAAAGCATTTTCTTCCCTCCAAATTCCCTTTTCCTCCACCTCATGTCCAAAAAAAAATAGAAAAATCAAAAAAATTGAGAAAAATCCAAAAAATTTTGCCTTTTGTTGTGGGACGGGTCTTATCAGGGTCTGATACGGGTCCTATGAGAAACTCGCGGGTCTTATGCGGGTAGGCGAGCTTAATACAAGTTTGAGCGAGTAAGGGTAGAGAGTGCGGGTTCTAGGAAAGTGACCCGGCTCACTATAGAACCCACGAAGACCTGCAGGTACCCGTGGGTCTTATACAAGTGGTGCTTCACTGATCTAGACACAATTTGAGGGTGGAAAAATATGTCTTTAGCCCTCAAAAATACTTTTTTATAAATTTTGGCAAAAAATGGAAAATAATTAGCCAAAAATTAACCAAAAAATAAAGAGAAAAATAAAAATTCTCTCCAAGTGAAAATTATAAAAAATGAGAGAGAAATCCCCAAATATTAAAGTCAAGTCAAAAATTTGTGGGAATTCCATTTACCAAGAAGAGTTGGTCCAAGGAAAAATTCGATGGTCTCGAAAAAAGGCCCATGACCCAGCAAAATCGATTTTTAAAAAAAGATGGTCCATGATTGTAATTTTGAATGAGAGATTCTCGAGGAGAAAAATAAAGAAAAATATTTTTGTGGTCCAAACCACTCCGAGATCAAATTCTTCGTCAATCCAACTCCTTCAAGGCAAACGAATTCCCTCCTAAAGATCTGTGCAGCTCATCAAAGGATCAAAATATTTTGACATGGATCTAGCCATTTGCTCAAGGGAACTAGCTCTTTTCACTTGGAGAGAGGCTCCAATCTCTCATCTTTTCAATAAATTGAGCCCTTGGCTCCTCATTGTAACATATGATGATCATGTAATCGAGTTGTTGGCTCTAGAAGCTCTGCTGGATTTGTATTGAATATTTTATGTGTAATAAAGGGAAGTCTTTGGGGGTAACATTTTTGTGGTGTTATTCTTCCATGACTATGGTAATATTGTATTGATTCATTGTGCTTAATTTTCTACTTGTGCTATTAATTGTTATTTCCATTTGCTAGTGTAGATTTATTGGTGTATAGTTATCTTGCACTGGTGAGAAATACTATAGATCTGGAAGCGCTAGTGGGTTTTCAGTTGAATCCCTAGTCTTCCTTTTCATTGTACTATGATCTATCCAATCCTATTAAGGACCCTAAGTCTAACTTAGGAAAATTAAAATATTAAAGGTAATTAATTTAAACATGTGATGGAAATGACTTAGATCACACGGATCCGTCTTTCTTTTAATCTTAGCCGTCGAATCAAGATTAGATCACGGTCGTTGGTTTCCCAACGAGAAAAGTATAAAGGAAAGGCTTGGGGTCAGTTGGAGAACACACACACGGAGGCAGAGCACTGAGACTAAGTTGGAATTATAGGGAGTGGTTTGCTAAGAATTTCCAAAAATGTTTCAGCTGCAGCGAGGGGTAGTATTAGCTAATGGGATGATCTGATCCCAGAGCCAAGAGTCAACAAGAGGCAGAGAAGCAGCAATCAGAGCAGTGCAGAGGGGGCAGTGGCTACGCAGCAATTGCGCAATGTAGAGGCTTCAGGTGCTACGCAACTGCTACGCTGACCCAGAAAGGGCAGCACAGAGGCAGCAGGAGGCAGTCAAGGCTTACACAGGCCCAACTAGGACAGCACAAAGACAGTGTAACCTAGTCTGGGGTTACGCAACCCTCCCCTGAGTAGCGCAGGGGCACCAGCAGGCTAGCAAAGCTGACGTAGAGGCCTTCAGAGCAGCGCTGGGGTTTCTGAAGATAGAAAGGGATTGAGTTCTGTAAATCCCATTTGAAGATGTGAATCAGTGCAATTTTTTGTCTCCAAAACTGAGGTATTGCTGCAGATTTTTGTTTTTCTCTGTCGGGTTATCTAGTAAGGTGCCCAGATTTGTTGTACTTAGAATCTACTTAATAATATAAACCCTCCAGCACCTAGAAGACCAGTTTTCCCGCATTGGGTTTTTCCAGGGACAATTGTCCAAAAAATCTTGTGTGTCACTTTGTCTATGTGCATGTATTCAGTTTAGATATGTATCTGTGAAGAAATGCTAATGTGTTTACTTCAATGTTAATGCTGAAATTTCATATTAATAACTTGATAAGTAGGAGAAGTATAACCAGATTTAACAATAGGGTTTCTGCATAAGCAATATTCAGAAATTTTCACAATACATGGTCCCAAGAGTGGTGTGTGTAATTATCTCACAACTACTTGTGCATATGGAATTTTAGTACAATATTTGCAAGGCATTCTTGGTATCGTAATTTTGTTATGTATGTATGGCTTCATTGGAATCATAGTATGTATGGTGATAGTGGGTAGTATTTCTCAAGTATGATCCCATTTATTTTGTAGCAAGAACATCTATAAGAAACCCTAATGATCATGAGACAGTACTATAGTTAGTCTTGACACTTTCGTAGTATGGTTAATTTTTGGCATTGAAACTTGTTCACAAATGTAGTTGTGAACAAGTTATGATTCTTGTACTATGTACTTCTTTGTTGAACTTTTGATGACAGATAGAAGAAGAAGAATTTGGAAGGGCTTTTCCCCTTGTGGGGTTTTGCCCTAGTCTCCAACCAATCCCAGTGCCTTTATGTGTGCATGCTTTTCTTCCTTTGTTCCGCTGCGATACTGATGTTATTGTTCTTTCTATACAACTACTATTACTATTACGATGTTATAATGTTGTGGGGTGAATTTTATAAAAGATGTAATGCAATTGTCAATAGCAAAGAACAATATCGCCCTAAGAAAATTTAACAGTTTTCTATCATCTCCTCTTTTTGTTGGGGAAGAGGTTGAGCCTTTTACAAATGTTTCCTTGTAGACCAATCTTGTCTTGTTGTTGTGGGGCCTTAGGCTACTAATGAACTCATCTAATGTTTTGGAGTTGTTTGCATAGTTCTACTGAACATTTCTTATTTTCTTTGCATCTTTTCGTAGATAGACTATCTCTACTTCTACATCTTCCCTTGTTTTGTTGCTTTCTTCAAGTTCTCTTCTGAGAGAATCTTCAATTTTTTTGGCTTCTTCTAATTGTACTTTAAGGCCGATAATGGTTTCCTCTGATTCTTCATTTTTCTTATTTACTTTTGGTGTGTTCTTTTGCTATCTTTAGTTCAGCTTCCAGAAATTTGACATTTCCTCTTTCAGCTTTAAGATCTTTTACACTTTGACCATCTCATTCTAAAATGTGATTTCGTCCATCTTATCTTCTTCACCTTCTTTTTATATTCATCTTCAGGAGCTTCTTTATTATTGTCCTTAGCCATGAATAACACTCTTCCTGTGTTATTTTCTTCATCACTATCACTTTCTTCTTCAAATGAGGAGTTGTCTTCTTTAGAGAAAAAACTTTTCTTGAAGCCTTTCTGCTTACCTTGCTTTTTGAATCTTCTTTGACCCTTCTTCCCTTTCCTAGGTGCTTCATCCTTATGTGGACATTTAGCTACAAAGTGACCAATCTCACCACAAACTAAACACATAAATGGAAGTTTATCTTTGAACTTCCCTATTCCTCTTTTCAGCTTTCTCACAAAGTTAGCTATTTCTTCATCTGTGCATTCTTCTTCTTCTTCTTCACAGCAGCTGGAGCGTGGTCTTAATTCCTGTTTTTTTTTCCCGTCTTCTTGGATGTTGTGAATGGTGCTTCTCAGTTGGATTGACCATCTTATTCTTTCCTCATTTCATATGTTGTAAGTATTCCATGTAGTTGGTCCATGGTGAGCTTTTCCAAATCATCTCTTTCTTCTAACAGAGAGGCTTTAGCATCAAATCTGTCTAGAAGAGACCTTAGAACCTTTCGGACAACAACCTTGTTCGGCATTTGTTCACCCAATGCTTCTATAGCATTCACTATTTTATCAACGCAGAGGAAGAAGGATGAAATGTTCTCTTCTTCATTCATTCTTAGCTGCTCAAATTTTCCTCAGTGGCTCTGGAGCTTGGCCTCCTTTACCTTCTTGTCTCCTTCATATGTATTTTGAAGCTTATCCCAAATTTCTTTCGCTGATTTTCAAAGCATTATTTTCACATATATGGGATCTATCACACTAGTCAGGAGAGCATTTTTAGCTTTGGCATTGCTTTCATAAATCCTTTTTCCATCAGTATTTGAGGGACAAGTTGAGGCTCCTTGTATTCAGTCAACACAGCATTCCAAACATCAAACCCTTGTGCTTGAAGATATGACTTCATCTTTCCAACCCAAAATGCATAGTTGTTTCCATTTAGTACAGGAATACCCAACTTATTCCACTCCATGATCTCCTTCCAGTTGTTAAACTGCTATTGAAGGAACTAACTCTGATTCCACTTGTTGGAATCATGATTACCATTACACCAAACGCTGCAGGTGTTAGTAAATGGACACATCGCTAGAGTTAACAGATCCTCGAGAGGCAGTTAAGAACATGTCGCAAAACACACAAGTAGCGCTAGATTATCCAATGCCCAACAAGGGAGGTCAACCTTTTGTTGGTACTACACCATCCTAAAGTGAGGGAAGATGTTGCTCAGGTAACAGTAGTGACTCTTCCAAGTTCCACTTGGAAATCACTTAATGAAGACTTGTAACGAACAAGGTTTATATACTCACAAATATTTAGAATATCTAGATTATGTAAATATCCATAATAGGATAAATATTAATGTATATAAATGTTGAAAGTACAAGTGATATCCTTGGTTACAAATGAAGGCCCATTTATATACCTAGAGAGGTGCCCCTTTATGAATGGTCATGTCCTTTTAAAACATGCCCTTTCATAACCAACTACATTTATTAATCATTATTTATTATTATTTATACATAGTTATGTTCATAACATTGCCTTCCCCTTTAGAAGATCCTTGCCCTCAAAGCTTATTGATGAAAACTTTCTTGTTTTTCTTAATTCTTGGAACTATCATCCTCGATGACACAAGACGATATGAATTTTTGAATGTGGTGCAAAATTGATCATTATTTGTTTATTGGAGTAGAGAGGGAAGGGTTTTACTTGCCTAGGTGCTTCGTCTAGCAGAAAAACCCACAAGTCCACCACTTTAGCAAATTATTAATTATTTAACTATTTCCTAAAGTTAGACTTAGGAAAAATAAAAAAATCCTAAGTTAACTTATGATTTAATCTTAGCCCTTGATCACGGTTTAATCTCAGCTATTGAGAGGGAGATTGGGGTTAAGATTGAAATTATAAGAGGAGATAGAGCAAGTTGGTGGCAAGTCAATTGAGCACAAGTTGATCAGCGAGAGGAAGAGAGCAGGGTACAACAGTTCACAGTGGTTCAACGTCCAGGAGAGAGTAAGAATGAGTGAGGGTTGAATTGCCTTAGCTTAAACCTCATTTACGCAACTCTAGTTAGCACGTGTGCAAGAGGAGAAGATTTGTGCTCACATGTGCAAGCAGACAGGCAAATCCACGCGACCCTTTTTTTTAGCAGATTGAGTAGTGATCACATCAATTTATCTTGGAGAATTGATCAGTTGTTTTCCTGTGATAAAAGGGAAGTTTACCTTGTTGTAAAATTCTGAAGAAAAATCCTTTTGTTGAAGAAAATAAAAGACACAGAATTGCAAGTTTTCCCAGGAGTTGGGGTTTCCTGGATATATATCATGTGTTCTATGTGTGAATGTGTTTTTCTTCTAATTTATTTTTCTGTTATGCATTTTAAATTAGAAAATTCAATGAATTTGTAATTTAAATTTCCAGAATATAAGTTGTGTGTGTTTCTAGGTTTTTACACTTAAAAATTGTGAACCGGTTTACTAGGTTTTAAGGAAATCTTACATGGTATCAGAGCTCAGTTTTTATTGAAGACTAGGCACAAATTTTATCTTATGGAGTAGGTTTTGCGATTCAAAGGGAGCAAGATTATTAGATCGATTTGGTCGTTATATTTTCTGGGCAATGCGTATTGTTTTTGGCAATGTGATTTGTATTCAGCAATTCGAATTGTTAGGATGGCATATCATGGTCTCAGATTTGAAGACCTTCTATTCTTGGCCTAAAAGGATAGCACTGATGCTAGAGGAACAAGGGGTTTGGGATTTTGTTGATAGTGTCCCAGCCATGCCCATTGATCCTTGGTAATTGGCTTAGCATAATAAAATGGTTAAGGAGTCAAACACGACATTATCCCTCACCTGATTAGGAAGAATAAAGCCAAAGAAATGTGAAATCCATCATTGGTCTCTATTATGGTTCAAGCGAGGCCAAAAATTTGGTGTTGAAGGGCAAGCTCAGAAGCATTAAAATGTCCAAATCAGATTCAGTAGTATCCTATCTCACCAAGTTTTCCAAACTAAAGGAAGAGTTGGTTGGTGTGGGTGAGACAGTTCGAGATAGGGATCTAGTAAATTTTTCCCTATTAGGTTTCACCAAGTCATCGCAAGCCTTCACAAAATGGGATATGTGCCCGAGAAAACTTTCCAGATTGGGAGTCTTTATGGGTTGACTATGTCCAAGAGGAGATTCACAAACAAGCTCAAGCTGGATCTCGTGTTAAGAGCAAGGAAGATGAAGAAAATTTTTCTCTAGCCAGTAAGAGGACCAAGTCCAAAGGTAAAGAGAGCAGTGGTGGTGGTGAGTCAAGTTCTCAATGTGAGAAGAAGAAAAAGGATCTCAGCAAGATCAAGTGTTTTTCATGCCACCAGTTTGGGCATTATGCTACATCATTCCCTAACAGGAAGAAAGGTTCCGAGAAGGACCAAGTAGCAGCCTCTGCGGAGATAGATGAGTTCTCTACTCATCTTGAGGAACTTTCATTCATAACCTGTATGGCAAGTTCAATAGCTACCAGTTTATTGTAAGTGGACAGCAGTGCATCTTGTCATATCACGGAAAACAAGAACTATTTCAGCAAGCTATCAAAAAATGACATGCAATTTGACTTTGAGATAGGAGACGTGGGAAGTATTGGGTCAAGGGTACCGGTACAGTTCAATATGAGAGGGAGCCTGGAAACCCTCTATATATTAGAAATGTTCTTTATGTGTTGGGGCTTAAGAAGAACCTCATTTCAATTTCAACTTTGGAGGATAAGGGGTGCAAGGTGACCTCCAGACAGGGTAGGGCTCTAATAAAACCCTCAGACTCAAAGGTGTTGAAGCAAATTGGGGTTAGGCACAAGTTTTGGAAAATGTAACTAGGTTCGATCTTCATTATTGTACTTGAGTCAAAATGTAATTTATTTGTCAAAAGAAAATCAAAAATAATTTTTATTATTGACTTATTAAAGCATGGGTTTCATGCTTGGGTCAAATGTATAGGTCAAGCCTCCATTGTAACGCCCTCAATTTTCACAATTTTCATAAGGTAAGGACCATAATTTTCACAATTTATAACCATTCACAAAATTCATATTACACCATTTAAAATGGGATTTTTCAAGCAGAATATATATCAATTGACTAATTAATACTTACCTGGAACCATGTTTGAAGATGTTCCTGATCTGCCATGGCTTCAGCTCCCGTCACCAAACCGTCGTTTTCCTCCCAGCCTATCTGAGGTCAACCTCTCCGGCCCCCAGATCCAGAAGAAAAGTCTTCTGACCCCCATGCCCAAAACTCCAATAACAATCGAGAGCATTCCATAACTCTGTTAGAACTCTCGAACTCACTGCTCATGTCTCATGCAACTAAAACTCCTCTGACAGCATCCGGGTCAGTTTTCCCCTTCACTACCCATGCCCATCAAGTTTACCCCTCTTCTCCTTTTTATACACAAACTCCATTCCTGATACTTATTAGAATATGATCTTTTAATAAATATCTTTGAAAAATATCTTAAAATATTATATTTTAATAAATATCTCAGATTTATTAAAATATTATTATTTAATAAATATCTTGGTTTTATTAAAATAATATTATTTAATAAATATTTTAGATTTATTAATATATTATTATTTATCAAATATCTTCATTTATTTGCATAAGTCAATGCTTTTAATTTTTTTTGAACAAAGTATTAGTTTTCATTATATTATGGTGAGTTAGAGAGTTACTCAATACTTCAATAATTCACTCTTTACTCTACACCAAGTTTCTTTTCATAATTGCACACCAGGTTTCTTTTTATAATTGCTTAGTGCATGTACTAGTGTCGTACACGTGATACCTGCATATGTAGCTATCATATGCAGGTCTCATATGCCTATTAATATTTCTATGTTCCATAATTCGAGTTGGGTCGTTACATACACCCCCCCCTTCAGAAAACTTCATCCCGAAGTTAAGTTTTATGTCATATATCATTAATTATATCAATGATTAGTATAATCATATAAGGTTGGTGTATCATAGATGAATTTTCGTTTAATGTGTGAGAACACTTTTAACATTTATGTTTTGATCATTTATTGGGTTACCAATTTAGAAGTTACATTTTGCCCCAACAGTATCCCTAAACTATTCTAGAATCATCCTATCCTTCCTAATCTCTTCCGCTCCCATCCTATCCATCCTCTACAGGAATATGCCATGGCATCAGTTTTACTGATCCATCCATAGTCCTTAAGGGTAGCAGTGTCGATTACGTCGACCTGATTTCTTTGTAGGCATCCAGCAGTCATCATCACACGTCTAGGGGAGCGTGACTCACACAGTTCTCCCATGACTCCAGGTATTGGAGGATAAACGGTGGGCAACACCTCCACCCCTCCTAGTAGGACCAGGGTCAACACCCTATCAGGGAATCTCAGTGCATCTCAATTGTTCTTGGAGTTTTGTCATCACGCGGTCGATTTGGTAACAATATCATCTACAATGTAAAACACTTGTCCACAAATTATAATATATGCATCAATATGTTCTAAACAAATTGTTACTCATATAACAATTTCTACATATTCCAAATATATTGCTATCTGTGATATTGATCCTTGAGTTCATATAACATACTTGGTTTAAAACACTTGTCCACATATGTATCAATATGTTCAAAACAAATTGTTACCCATATAACAATTTCTACACATTCTAAATAAGTCTGTAAATCCATTTTCACCCTAAATAGTCAAGTGCCCTCACTCTTTTATTTCAACTTCATCATTTTAGGTTGATATGTAAATTTATAGATACCATATCCATAACATAATTCATAATTTATATTAGTATTTCAATATCAATAATGTTTAAGAAAAACTTTCTTCATATTGGTATCCATGTACCAGCAATGTTTAAGCAATTTAACATATTCTCACATATCATAGTATAAACTGACAGTCTTAAGTATCCATCCAAAACACGGTAAGATTATACAAATGTAAGTTTTAAATGCTTATAAATATAGCCACAGTTATAAATGTTACATAGAATAATCGAACACGGATATACAAATAAGGGTATAGCCACTATTTTCTATACTATTTTAACCGATTAACCTGATAAAAGTCGCAGGTTGAGACTCTAAATCTAAATGGAAGGATGCTCCACCTTTGCATATATATAGAAACGAAATGAATTGAAACAAGAGCACAAAACACTTACTGTTCAGTCGAAGCATGATCTAATTTATTGATACAGGTTGATTAAGAACTTTAAAGCACAAAACTACATATGGATCCAGCCAATCTTTTAATTCTTGTTACTTATTTGTCTTTTAAGTCTAATTATCTTTGATCTATAATTTACATCCCAAGAAATAATAATAACATTAACTTCTTTATCATGTTATTCCAGCTCATCTTCAGCCTAAAATCTAGAAGCTAAGGAGCAGGGTTTTGCAAGGCTAATCATTAGGGTTATGCTGGCGATAGAAGAAGAGTTAATTGACTACTCTAAAGATCCCTTAGTAAGTGGTTTATTTTCATAGAAGGAATTTGTCATTGCTTGAAAATGTATTATTCACTTTGCAATTATACTTGGTTTACTAACAGTGTCATGTTTTCAACAAGATGTCAATTGTTGGCAAAATAATAATTTCTTCTTTCAATAAGAAATTCACAATTTACAAGATATGCATAGTTACATTATTAGTATGTTATAGTTTCAACATAGTCTCTTTATTTTCAAGTTTCACCATTTAGAGTCTTAACTTTAGCTAGGACATTACTAGCTTTACCATCATTCCTTACACTATTGTTTCACTTCTATTAGATTGACTAATTTAATTCAAACACATAACACATCATTGGTATACCCTCTCCTTATTCTTCACAATAATTGTTTTCTCATTAGTCCTTAGGTCTCATCTCATTGCCAAATGTATCTTCTTTTCTAACGGTATACAATTATTATCTTTAATATTTATTTTTAAAGATTTTCCCAGTTTGTCACTTGCTATTCTTAACAAATTAGGAGGGTTCACAACTCCTTATAGGTCGTTGCTTTGACCCTTACCATTCATGTTGCTCATATCTTTAAGAGAATTTTTTTTTATAGAAAACATCCCTTCACTTCCTTATACCCGATATTCCTAATATTTCATGTCTACTTTAATTTGAAAATAACATATTATCACTTTGACTTTGTTTTCTCATCTCTAGTCATCATGGTTTTCTTTCCTTTAATGCATAAAATCATTATACTTGGAAATGTCGTTACTACTCCCAACTTGGGTAAGATCCAATAAATAAATTCACTAACAAATATATCAAAATAATCTACTTATCATTTCGGGTTTTTAAGGCATCTCGGGATAGAATTTCCTAATCATACTCCATGATGTCCATAGTCCATGGATATAGTCAGTCACTTAAGGAAAAATTTATAATGTGACTCTTCCATTAGAGGGAGAAACTATTATAGATGTTGCCATGCACATCAATGATCCTACAATTGATAAATTTTATTATAGATTCACTCTCTAATCTAATGTTATTGACTTCTTATGTTGCTTTGTGAAACTTCCACTCACTCACCTTTGGTGCTATTTTGTCGATCTCAAAATTCTAAGTTGACTATGATAACAAAGATTTATTATCATCGTCAGAAGTTTGCCATTTTGTTCTTTTCTCGTCCTCCCTAGGTACTATATTGATTATATTATGGTAACAATGGAGATCAAACTTTGAAAATTTCCGCTGCACTCTTTTGGTAACTATATTGTCTTGTTCTAATAGTGTGTTTACTACTTTACAGGGTGGTTTATTACCCTCTTAACATATGTTCTTCCATCAATTTATCTCAACTAGCTTACCCTTTTATGTGGTTGTATCTTACTTTACATCTAACGGTCTTGTCACAAGGACCCTAGTCATGCTTTCATTACCTTTTTTTTTTCCTTCAGAGTTAACTTCTTTGGAGCAACTCTGCCAACTAATCTATATATATTCCTAAATAATCACCATGAATCATCTTATATTGTGTCATAATGTCCCTAATTTCTCTTTTCTAAACCACATTGTTTTCCTTTCCATGAAAATGTTATGTTGCCTTTTTATTTGTTTTAGACATCGATATACCCTTACGGTTGTAAATGGCTAATTATCTATCTTAACAATGACATAATGGTTGAATCTCAAAATGTCCAATTTAGTGAATATTCAGCTATACTAATTTAAACATTCACTCTCCTCCTTAAACCATTTACACATATACTTGGATAATAAGTAAAGTATTAACATAATAAAACGGTATGAAATATATTTGCATAAGTTCATATCATCAATGGTTATAGTTATCAACTAGTAAGATATATATACATGGAAATCTCAATGTCACTTGAAGAATGGAGTGTTTCAATCGCATAAAAACAATCAGGATAGTTTCCATTCTAACATTCGAAAATTTACAGGAAAAGTTTGATGTCTAAAGGGATGTTAATGTGCCCATTTTAATATAATAATTTGAATGTACTTCAAACTCTACTTTCATGATATACAAAATCTTAAACTTCATTGTGAAAAAAATTACAGCTGATATTTGTAGAAATTTCTTGTTTTCCCACCCCGGTTTTCAGTTTCACCTTATTTCTCCAAATAGTTAAATGCCCTTTTCCATATCCTTACATTCAACAAACTAGAAAATAAATTTTTGCTGAAAACACACATTCTGGAAAATTTACAGAATGTTGGAAAATGCAGAAATAAAAATCAGCAAGCTTAAAACAGTGATTCACACATTTTAACACAGATATTTTTGGTCAACATGACCCTGGAAAAACCCCTACAACTCTTAGGGAAAACCAGTTTGAGAGCTCCTTATTTCTGGAAAACGCTTTTACAGTGAGAGAAATATTCAGAAAAATTAGCAAGTAAACTTTACAACTTATCTCGTTTTCCGTGCTTAACCACCGCCTCGGAAAATGTGCAAACAGCAATAAATGTTGTACAGCCTCCTCAATTTTCGTGCCCAAAAAATCTGCAATAAATAACGCTGTACGGCCTCCTCGATTTCTGTGCAACCAGCAATAAATGGTGCTATATGGATCTCGATATTTGTGCCAAAAGAACAGCAGAACCTTGTTGTACAGAATCTACCTCAATTTCCGTGCAAGAGGACAGCCACTTGCTGTATGGCCTGCCTCGAAATTCGTGCCAAATAAAACAGTTTTCTTCTGCCTCGAAAACTGAGCCAAACTGTTGTACAACCTCTTGGAAAACGTGCCAAAAGTCTACTGTACTGTCTTCTAGAAAATCGTGCCAAAAACTGCCTTGGGATGTGTGCCAAACTCAGCTGTACGGACTTGCTGAAATCCTGCCTTGGAATGTGTGCCAAGCTGCTGCCTCCTTCTCCTCACTGCTCAGAAATCTCCCTTGCTCTCTTGCTCTCCTTCTCTCAATCTGCTCATGAAAGAATGAATGACCTTTTCCTCCTTTTCCTCCTTTAACCTAACCCTAAGTGACTTTTGGGGAATCCCTAAATCCAATGGCTGAGATAGATTGAGATCTAGGGCCGAGATTAAATGCTCATTTAAATCTCACTTTCTATTTTTTAATTCACCCCACTTTAATAAAGACCCACTTAGTCATTTATTTCCAAAGTCACTTTTCCTTTCTAATTTTACATTGACTTTATTAAAGTCACTTTAAAATTAGACTTTAGTAACTTTATCACTTAAAGTCACTTTTAAATTAGATTTGATTTTATAAAATTATAAAGTCACTTTAGGAGAAAAATTAAAATCTTTTGGACACTTTTCCCTAGGCCAAAGATCAAAGCCTTAGGGAACCACCTGTCCTCCGGTAACCAAATTTCAACACTCCCTCTTACCGAGGAAGGTGTTCCTCACCACACCCATCTTGTCTCCGAAGTAGACATGCTTGCCCCGTGGTAAGGCTTTGGTAAGAATATCTGCAACCTGCTCATCAGTGGGAATATACTCAAGCTTCACAGCTCCTTTCTGAACATAGTCTCTGATGAAGTGATATTTGATCCCGATATGTTTTGACCTGTCATGAAATACTGGATTCTCCGTGAGTTTAATGCAACTCTGATTATCACAGTAAATCACTGAAGGTCTCAACGGCTGACCAAATAAGCCAAACAACATCTTGCGAAGCCAGATGGCCTCACAACTAGCTAGACTGGCTGCCATATACTCTGCTTCCGCTGAACTCAATGCTACTGACTGCTGCTTCCGGCTGAACCATGACACCACCGCCGAACCCAACCCAAAACAGCACCCTGAAGTGCTCTTCCTATCAGAAGCACAACCTGCCCAATCAGAATCAGTGTAACCTGCCAATCTCACTCCATCCCCCTGCCTATAGTCCAGACCATAATCCACTGTCCCCTGCAAGTATCGCAAAATGTGTTTTGCAGCCACCCAGTGAACCTTCCTAGGCTCACACATAAACTGACTCATCGTGTTGACTGCAAAACAAATATCTGGTCTAGTGTTGACCAAATACATCAAGGAACCAATCAGCTGTCTGTACAATGTGGGATCCACCAACTCGGAATCCGAAGCATGGAGCTTCTTCCAGTTGGTGATCATCGGTGTCGACATGGGTTTACAATCCTCCATGTGGAATCTGCTAAGGATATCCACAATATACTTCCCCTGCCCCAAGAAGAAATGCCCCTCCTCCTGCCACACCTCCAAACCCAAAAAGTAATGCATCAAGCCGATGTCCTTCATCTCAAACTCCGCCGCAAGATCTCTCTTGTAGTGCTCTATGAGTCTCTCTGCACCCGTAATGACCAAGTCATCCACATACAACACCAGAATGAGAGGCTCCTCACCTATCACAATATAGTAAAGGTTCGGATCTGCCTCACTCTTTGTGAAACCCATCTTCTGCAAGTATGTATCTATCCTGGAGTACCAAGCTCTGGGAGCTTGCTTCAGGCCATAGAGGGCCTTCTTCAGTCTGCACACATGGGACTCCTTCCCATGCACCTCAAAGCCCTGTGGCTGCTCAATGTACACCTCCTCCTGTATGAAGCCATTGAGAAATGCGGTCTTCACATCCATCGGGTGGATCTTCCAACCCATCTCTGCTGCTATCGATATAATGGAGCGGATCGAAGTATATCGAGCCACGGGAGCGAAGGTCTCCTCATAATCAACTCCCTCTACCTGGGAGAACCCTCTACCCACAAACCTCGCTTTGAATTTCTCAATGCTGCCATCTGCAGCATGCTTTACCTTGTAAAGCCATCTGGAAGTAACCACGGATTTGCCCTCAGGCCTCGACACCACCTCCCAACCATCATTCTTCATGATAGAAGAATACTCCTCCTGCATGGCCTCTCTCTAGACCTGCTGGCTAGCTGCCTCCTCATAGCTAGAAGGCTCAGAGTCAAGGATGCTAGTAGCCATTGCCATATAGCTACAAAACCTCTCAGGTGGTCTGCTCTCTCTGACCGGCCTCTTAGGCCCAGCAACAGATGTGGCCTCTCTCAAGGTGTCCTGAAGCCACTTGGGCTTCCTCTTCCCTGAGCACACTTCTCCCACTGGAGAATGAAACTCCTCCTCATCATCAAGAGCCCAACTCGACCGTCTGCCCCGCTCGTCCTCCCCGCTCGCACTTGAACCTCGTAGAAGCCGAGGTACCGTGTGAATCGGCTCCATCGTTGACTCCCTAGTGAATCGCTCCGTGGACTCGCTTCTCCGCATGCCGCCCAGCACCACCCTCCGACTCGCGAGCCACCGCCTTTCACCGAGCGTACCCGACATCGTCATAGATGTACCTCCCGGGATCCTCCCCGGAACTCGCCGAGGGTCTGGCTGATCCAGATACTCTAACTCCCGTGACCTCCTAAAGGCCCTGTCCTCCTCGAACTTCACATCCCGCCCGACAACAACTTCCTCTGCGCAGGAATGTAAATCTGAAAGGCCTTGGAGGTCTCACTGTAGCCCACAAAGATACCCTTCTCTGCGGTGGGCTCTAGTTTGGTCCTCTTCTCCTTGGGTATGTAGGAGTATGTAATGCACCCAAAGATATGAAGATGACCAATATCAGGCTTCTTCCCAGAAAAAGCCTCCTCCGGAGTCATGTGCCCCAAGGCACGATGCGGACTCCTGTTCTGCAAGTAAACAGCTGTGTTGCAGGCCTCTGCCCATAAAAACAATGGCAACCCCTGATCATGTAACATGGCTTTGGCAGCCCCTCCGATGGATTTGTTCTTCCTCTCCGCAACCCCGTTTTGCTGGGGGTTGTAAGGAACAGTGAGCTCCCTCCTAATGCCTACCTCCGCACAATAGTCAACAAACTCTCCAAGGGTGTACTCTCCCCCATTTTCCAACCTCAGGGACTTGATCTTCCGACCTGTCTGTGTCTCCACAAGAGCTCTGAACTCCTGAAACCGCTTGAAGACCTCACTCTTGGTCTTTAAGAAATAAATCCAGGTCCTCCTGGAGTGATCATCAATGAATAAAACATAGTACTCATATCCACTCAAGGAAACATGAGACATCCGATCGCTCACATCGAAATGAATCAAATCAAGTATCCCAGTCGCTCTGCTGTCACTGCTGGGAAAAGGGGATTTGGCAAACTTGCCCATCGCACATCCTCTGCAAGTATCAAAGTGATCAGTACTGAAATCTGGCACACCTGTAGTGATCTCCCGCAAAGTTCTCAAGGCCCCATGATACATGTGCCCCATCCTGCGATGCCAAATCTCACACAGCTGAGAACTGCTAGCTCTGCTGTCAGTGCTACTACTCAATGCCAAAAGGGGTTGAAATGCAAACTTGTACACCTTTGCATGGCGTACACCTATCACTCTAGCTGAATCAGCTG
Organism: Pinus albicaulis; assembly: GCA_034641835.2. Lineage (NCBI taxonomy): Eukaryota > Viridiplantae > Streptophyta > Pinopsida > Pinales > Pinaceae > Pinus > Pinus albicaulis. Next base: position 574,448,185 of record CM076575.1, on the reverse strand, counting down.
GAGCGCCCCTGGGATATATCAGCAATTGTCCTCCCCTGAACAGTATCTCATATCCTCTATCCTCCAAAGCTGAGACGGATATGAGGTTATTCCTCATCCCTGGCACATAAAGAACATCGGACACCTTCAAGGGAGGTTTAGACTCCCTCTGAAATGTCAGTGTTCCCACACCGGCTCTAACAACTCTGTCATCACCAAGTACTACCTCTATATCAGTGCCACTCTCTGAAAGCTCTGAGAAGTACTCACGGACTCCTATCATATGACATGAAGCCCCACTGTCCACATACTAGATACCCGAAGATGCTCCGCTAGTCGAGGGAAATGCATGCTCCCTCTGAACCTCTGTGGCAGGTAATCCTGCACTAGAGAACTCACACGCAATGAACCCAAACTCTCGATCAAAGCGCTCTGCAAAGTCCTCAATCTCTGCTGATGCTGCCATGCTCTGGTTCTTCCCCTTCTTCTTCTTCTTCTCCGAACACACAACTGCATAGTGTCCCATCTTCTGACAATTCCAACACTTCACCTTGGAATAGTCCTTCTGTATGTTACCATGTTTACCTTTACCTTTGCCTTTGCCCCCACCATTGCTTGTGGAAGCCTGCTTCTTCCCTTTGCCTTTCTTGCCTCCTGCCAACAGTGCTACATCCTCATCCTGCTCAACTGGCTTGGCTGCCCCAAGCTGACCTTTCCTGATCTCTGTCTGAATGCAACCATCCCAAAACCTCTCCCATGTGGGAAGGGTCTCACGTGCACAAACCCCATCAGCAAAGTTCATCCATGAACTGGGGAGGCCATTCACTGCTATCCGCACCAACTCAGTGGGTGGAATGACCTCTCCAATTGCTGCCAACTCATCTCTCACATTAGTAATCTTTGTGAGATATCCAGCTGCACTATCAGCCTTACCCATCTTAATGGTTTTCAGCTTCTCCTTCAGGACCATTTTCCGGTTCTCATTGGTACTTTGGTAGAGATTGGACAATGCTGTCCACATCTTATGAGCATTTCTCTTTCCTTTCACATGAGGAATGCAATGGTCTTTGATTCCGTCTAGAATCAGTCTCTTACCCTTGTTGTTCTTCCTATTATATGCTGCCAACTGAGTAGCATCAGTAGGCACATTAACAGGCTGTTGTGTGGTATGAACCATGATATCCCAGAGTTCTGCCTCCTCAAAGATACTCTGCATTCTCTCCTTCCAAACGCTGTAATTGGTATGCCCATCCAACCTATCCTCCACCCTCAATCCCAATGACATCCTGTTGTCCTAAAACTGAAAAATAGCACTGCTGTAGTAAAGATAAAAATTCTGTTTGTGAAAAAAATCAGCTTGCTGGAATTTTCTGAGTGAAAAATCAGTAGGCTGTATTTTTCTCCTTGCTGTCCCAAACTACACTTTCAGCACTCAAGCTCTGATACCATGTAGAAATTTCCTGTTTTCCCACCCCGGTTTTCAGTTTCACCTTATTTCTTCAAATAGTTAAATGTCCTTTCCCATATCCTTACATTCAACAAACTGGAAAATAATTTTTTGCCGAAAACACAAATTCTGGAAAATTTACAGAATGCTGGAAAATGCAGAAATAAAAATCAGCAAGCTTAAAACAGTCATTCACACATTTTAACACAGATATTTTTGGTCAACATGACCCTGGAAAAACCCCCTACAACTCTTGGGGAAAACCAGTTTGAGAGCTCCTTATTTCTGGAAAATGCTTTTACAGTGAGAGAAATATTCAAAAAAATCAGCAAGTAAACTTTACAACTTATCTCGTTTTCCGTGCTTAACCACCGCCTCGGAAAATGTGCAAACAGCAAAAACAGAACAGCAATAAATGATGTACGGCCTCCTCGATTTTCGTGCCCAGAAAATCTGCAATAAATGTTGTTGTACGGCCTCCTCGATTTCTGTGCAACCAACAATAAATGCTGCTGTACAGATCTCGACTTTTGTGCCAAAAGAACAGCAGAACCTTGTTGTACGGAATCTGCCTCAATTTTCGTGCAAGAGGACAACCACTTGCTGTACGGCCGGCCTCGAAATTCGTGCCAAATAAAACAGCTTTCTGCTGCCTCGAAAACTGAGCCAAATTGTTGTACGGCCTCTTGGAAAACGTGCCAAAAGTCTACTGTACGGTCTTCTAGAAAATCGTGCCAAAAACTACCTTGGGATGTGTGCCAAACTCAACTGTACGGACTTGCTAAAATCCTGCCTTGGAATGTGTGCCAAGCTGCTGCCTCCTCCTCACTGCTCAGAAATCTCCCTTGCTCTCTTGCTCTCCTTCTCTCAATCTGCTCATGAAAGAATGAATGACCTTTTCCTCCTTTCCCTCCTTTAACCTAACCCTAAGTACTGGGGAATCCCAAAATCCAACAATGGGTAGAATGACCAGTCGAGATTAAATGCTCATTTAAATCTCACTTTCTATTTTTTAATTCACCCCACTTTAATAAAGACCCACTTAGTCATTTATTTCCAAAGTCACTTTTCCTTTCTAATTTTACATTGACTTTATTAAAGTCACTTTAAAATTAGACTTTAGTAACTTTATCACTTTAAGTCACTTTTAAATTAGATTTGACTTTATAAAAATTATAAAGTCACTTTAGGAGAAAAATTAAAATCTTTTGGACACTTTTCCCTAGGCCAAAGATCAAAGCCTTAGGGAACCACCTGTCCTCCGGTAACCAAATTTCAACAATATTCATGAGTTAACTCAACTCCTATGTCGGATGGAATGAAAAATAGAAGTAATGGATTAGGGATCAAGTGGAATTGAGCTTGATATATGTCTTCGACACATACATTAGCGTTAAATATCCCATCTCTTCTAATAAAATGTATCATCCTAGGGTTCACAGCTTTCGAATATCGATTTTATATAATATTTCGTTCTATCATTGTTAAAAGCTTCAATTCCTTCTAAAAGTTGAAAACCACTTTTCTTGTCATTGAATATTACATAACACTAAATACTTTGGGTAAATTATTAAGGATGACTCGGAGTATACACATCGTGTTATATTAGGATTGTTGTTATAATTATGAAGTAAGGCAGGGATATCCAAGAATCAACACAAGATCACGAGAAATAGTTAGAAACTAAGTTATTTCTCATTATGAACATTCATCCTAGTACTTTCAACCTAGTCAAACAAACCCCTCGATTAACTTTGCATTCCTCAACACTTAAACCTATGGACTAAAGTTCTCCTAAAGCCATTTCTACCTGTCTGAAATTGATTTGTTTGTAAGTTTCCAACCCACATCTATTTAATGCATAAGTTTAAATAAAACTATTAGTAACCCAGTATCAATTTAAAATTTTAAGTTTCATTCCATTGATAGAACCAGAAGGTTCCACAACATTGGGCTGATGCGCAGCCTGATTATTGTTGACTACAACATGGATTCTATGATTGTCTTGAGTATTTGATGACAGTTCCTTTCCCGCTCTATGTGTTATATTTGATGAGACTTCCAGACAACTACACTGAAAAATGTGGTTCTCCACATCTCCAATAATTAACTTGGGATGGTCCCTTTGAGTCAAATTGTATATTTCTAGACAAGGAGCTTCGTCCTCTTGTGTCACTTCCTCTCCCATTTCTTCTTCTATCAGCAATCCTTCAAGATTGCCCCCGGACTAGTATTTGATTATTCAACAACTACAATATTAATGGTCATGGAAGTTCTTGCTCCTATTCCTCTCAAAGTAAACCTGTTACCATACGGAGGTGGTCTGGAGCTACTTCCCTTGAAGAAGATCCAGGGAGCCTTCCCTAGAAATTCTAGCTGAGGGGTCCTGTCGGCCTGACATCTCTTTTGATCCCTAGGTGTTCCTCTGCATAACGGATACATTCAATTGACTTTACTATTGATATTGGCTTCCACATTCTAACGATGGCCCTAATTCGAGGGTTTACCTCATACACAAAACACTCAATTTGACGTTTATCAGTATCCAGAAAATGAACATATTTTACGAGTTCCATAAACCTTATTTTGTATTCCTCCACTGTTTTGTTACCTTGGCCTAACACATAGAAAGCTCTGGCTTGCTGCTCTTGAAAGTAAGGTGGAAAGTATTTAGCGCAGAATCTTTCCTTGAACAACTCCTAGGGGACATTGTCCGAAGTGAGATGTAATGGATTTTCTAGGTTTCCTCACCAAATCAAAGTACTTTCCATTAGCTAAATATAGCAATCTTTGTTTTAAATGTAGAAAATATTCTCTCAGTGTAAAACACCTTGTCATTCCTTTCAACCATGTTTCTGTACGTTCTCTGACTCACTTTCCTAGAAATTTTAGGGGTTTAATCTTTTGTAGCTCCCTAGGAATATCATCCTATGTTTGTCTAAATCTTTGGAATTTTCTGAACGTCTTTCTTCAAGATGAGGTCGCTCTTCTTTGGCATTGGTCGGTTGCGACTCTTAACGTTTCCAGAATGGCTTCTAATTTGTGCATAATAGTAGTTAATTCATGTGCTGGAACAACAGGGGTTGTAATTTAAGTTTAATATTTAAATTTGTAATTTCAGACTTTTTGACAGCTTAGAACAAAACGAATCATGATTCATAAAAATACAAGTTACCCGTAAAATTATTTTATTTTATTTATTATTATTTTATTTTTTTTAAGAATAATTTATTCTACTTCCCCATTGAATACAACTCTATCCATATTAACCTATTTACAATTAACCCATAAGTATGCATGCCTTGTATAAAACAATACCATAATATTAGTAATTTCAAAATAGTAATTCAATTTCCAAACTATCCTAAATCTTATATCACAAGTTTAGTGAATTTAACCAAGACTAACTAATAACACGATAATTAAAATCTACGGTTAAACCTAGTCTTTAAGGACTTAATTTATATGCAATTATTATTATTATTATTATTATTATTATTATTATTATTTAATACAAAATTCGTCCTTCCATCAAGGTATTTTCTTCCTTACTTCCAATTACACAAGATCTAAGATTTTTAAATATCTATACTTTCCCAAAGTACTTATATATATATATATATATATAGATAACGTTAACCATGCTATATGAAAATAACCAATCATCATGAAAATATTATTGAAGATATTTTAATGTTATGATAATATATATAATATATTAATATAAATGAAATTGTATTGTTAAACTTTTGTGTAATGCCCGTAATTTCATTAGACTGCCTGCCGACAGACATTTCAATTTATCCTGTGACATGGCGGCTGGCATTTCTTTGAGAAAATCTCAGGACCAATGCAACGCCGCCCACGGGAAAATCCGACGGTCCAGAGTGTTAAAATGGCTGGCTCTTTTTCTTGGCTTCAACTTTCTGTCTTGCTACAGATGGCGCTGTGTATGGTGATTTTATTTGCTTTGGTCCATTGGCATCGAACGGCGACAGCAAGGGGGGAGGCCGCGAGGTCAAACCCCGGCCTCCGCCCTCCATGTGTGATTTATGTGTAATTTATTTGCATTCCCTACTTCTGGACAGTCGAGGAAACTTGCGGCTTTGGTGGAAGGGTCGTCTGTTGTCTTGGTGAATATGGGAGGGGTCGAGGTTTGAAGCCCAGACCCCTGTGCTAACACTACAACCTCCTACCAACATGCCTAAGAGAAACATTCTCCAGCCCGAATGGTCAGGTCTTGAGGCTCAGGCGAGCGAGGTCGCCTAGTGCCGGCTTCTCTATGGGACCTAAAGCCGAAAACACCGCAGCATTTGGTAATGGTGAATGTGAACAAAGGCAATTTCCCTTCGGCGCTGGAGGAACGTCAGGTGCTTATCAGTGATGCCCATTTCATTGCCATTGATTTGGAGATGACAGGGTTACCGGCGCACCCTGGCAGGAGAATTTTGAATTCGACACATTCAATGTTCGATACTCAAAGCTCAAGGATTCTGCCGAGAAGTTTGTTGTTGTGCAGTTTGGAGTGTACCCTTTCGTGTTTCCTCCTCGCCTCTATAATTCTGTGAAGTACGCTGGTATTCCGATCACACAGTCAGAAACCGCCGACTATAAAGCCCAAAAAGCGAAAACAGATATAATGACGAGATGGGGCTAGCTCGATTTATCACTCTATAAATGAGTAAGATGCAAAAAAAGAAAAAATATATAGCATCAGACAAAAAAACCTTTGTTCAGACTACAGTTTTTTGGATTGCTACCTCGCCATTGCGTTCTGGAATCTGCAATCGGTATGAACGTCCAACTCTCCACAAGCACGGAATAACTGTGTTAATTGGATTGGAAGCCCGTTGTCTTTGTGACTTGGGACTGGGTTTATTTTATTTGGGACATATTTTATCTCTGGTTTTGAGGCTGAGAAGGAACAATGAGATTCGCTCATCTTTGTGACCTTGATTGAGCTACTTCTGAGCTACTACAGTGACATATTTCGGCGTTATTGGAAAAATGAAAACTTCAGTCTGCTCAAGTGCTTTCACATTATCATATTTGGCTCCTTGTACAGTGATACATTCGGCCTCTTGAATATTGCTAACACATTGAAGGAATTGATCTTGACTTTAGCTACTACAGTAATGAAATTCGACCTACACGATATTGTTGGTATATTTGGAAGTGGATAGATAGATGCAACCTCAATGAATGGTGATGAGTGTGCTAGAAGGATCGAAGTCTGTGGTTAGAGGGCCGAAAGTTTGTACATAAAGACCGCATTCCTCGTAATACATCAAGGTACATAACGGAAGGAACAAAACTATATGGATCATCTCGGTGGCCCAAATCTGTAAAGTAACCATGACATAGAGATATAAAAGAAAGATGAATTCTTTGGAGAAAGGTGTAAGTTAGTTAGTGACTAGAGATTGCCACCGATAGCAAAATCTCCATGCCAATTCATTATAGAGATGCCCAGTGTGGAGAGTGTTTGGCCAATTGGGTAATCCTTCTCTCAAAGTGGCTTCTAGACTACCCCATATGCCAATAAAAGCTTGGACGCCAAATAAAAGAAATGATTAAAATACCCTAAGATCCCTAGGTTCTGAAATTGTGCTTTGATACCATGTGTAACACCCTCAATTTTCACAATTTATAATCATTCACAATTTTCATAAGGTAAGGACCATAATTTTCACAATTTATAACCATTCACAAAATTCATACTACACCATTTAAAATGGGATTTTTCAAGCAGAATATATATCAATTGACTAATTAATACTTACCTAGAACCGTGTTTGAAGATGTTCCCGATCCGCCATGGCTTCAGCTCCCGTCACCAAACCATCGTTTTCCTCCCACCCAATCTGAGGTCAACCTCTCCGGTCCCCAGATCCAGAAGACAAGTCTTCTGGCCCCCGTGCCCAAAACTCCAATAACAATTGAGAGCATTCCATAACTCTGTTAGAACTCTCAAACTCACTGCTCATGTCTCATGCAGCTAGAACTCCTCTGACAGCATCCGGGTCAGTTTTCCCCTTCACTACCCATGCCCATCAAGTTTACCCCTCTTCTCCCTTTTATACACAAACTCCATTCCTAATATTTATTAGAATATGATCTTTTAATAAATATCTTTGAAAAATATCTTAAAATATTATATTTTAATAAATATCTCAAATTTATTAAAATATTATTATTTAATAAATATCTTGGTTTTATTAAAATAATATTATTTAATAAATATCTTAGATTTATTAAAATATTATTATTTATTAAATATCTTCAATTTATTTGCATAAGTCAATGCTTTTAATTTTCTTTGAACAAAGTATTAGTTTTCATTATATTATGGTGAGTTAGAGAGTTACTCAATACTTCAATAATTCACTCCTTACTTTACACCGAGTTTCTTTTCATAATTGCTTAGTGCATGTACTAGTGACGTAAACATGATACCTGCATATGTAGCTATCATATGCAGGCTTCATATGCCTGCTAATATTTCTATGTTCCATAACCCGAGTTGGGTCGTTACATCCATTGTAGGCTTTAGGTTATTGTCAAACTCAATTTGTGAAGACTCCTCCCTCAAGTCCAATTCTCCTTGTTGTTGAACGAATTCTCTTCAAGTCGGCCTCAAAATAATAAATGATTCATGTCGACCTACAATAAAGTCGCATCTCTTCATGGTTCATGTCGGCTTATTAACTGTGGAAAACCACTATAAATACCAGCGTAAGTACTTCATTACAATCAAGCAAGTTCGGATCACTTTTGAAGTTCGGAAATTATAGAGTTGCAAGTTCGAACACCACAGTAGCTCGATTGGTTGCAGGTTCAGAGATCACAGTGAAGTGTTAAGGGTTCGGTCTTACCACAAAGATAAGAGCTTGAAGCAGCCATAGTAAGAAGATGTCTCGGTGCAAACAGTGACAAGGATGATGTCTTGGTGTCATAACAGTGACAAGGATGATGTCTCGGTGCAAACACAATGATAGTGAGATGAAGATCAAGGATGACTTGATGGAGGAAGTCCCTAATTCTAGGGTCTTGGTCGTCTCATCTTCAATCTACTGAAGGAAGAATTTTGATTGGGTTTTCCCCTCGAAGGGGGTTTTTCCCTGGCAGCATGCATATATCTTATGCTCTCTTCTTTTGTTGTTTGGCATTAATCTTGATGATAAGAAAAGACAATTAAGAAATCTAATACTAATAATGAAAACATCACAAGTTAATGTCATAACAAGGGAAATCGTTTTAACTGCCACCTCAATGGATTTCCCAACAAAAAGAGTCTATACAGATTACAGTTTGAGACAACCGCAGCATTGACTAGCAAAAGGAGTTCGCGACACAGGGAATGATCTTGGGGAGTTATGGCATAGGTGCATGGGGAATCCGCACCATGGGGCACTGAAGATTCTTAAGGAGATAGCGACAAGGCTACCACAGTGCAAAGTTGATCAGCATGAGGTGCGCAAGGGTTGCACACTTGGCAAGTATGCCAAGTCATCTTTTCCTAACGGAGCCAACAAGGTCAAGGGCATCTTGGACCTTGTTCATTCAGATGTGTGTAGCCCTTTCTCTACAGTATCCTTTAGTGGGTACAAGTATTATGTCACCTTTATACATGATCACTCGAGGAAGACTTGGATATTTTTCAAAAAGAAGAAATATGAGGTATTCTCAAAGTTTCTAGAGTTTAAGGCCTTCGTTGAGAACTAGAGTGGCAGAAAAAGCAAGGCGTTGAGGTCTGATAATGGTGGGGAGTACACCTCAAACGCATTCAAAAAATTATGTGCCAAGGAGGGCATTAGGAGGGAGTTGACTACACCATATAATCCTCAACACAATGGGGTGGCCAAGAACAAGGCCATAGTTGGAGCGGCCAAAGCCATGTCGCACGACCAGGGGTTGCCCAAGTTTCTTTGGGTTGAGACATTCAATACCACAGTTTTCTTGCAGAACCGAAGCCCACATAAAGTGTTGGAGCGAGTTACACTAGAGGAGACATTTACAGGGACGAAACTAAACGTGTCTCATTTTCACATATTCGGTAGCCTTGTGTACTGCCATGTACCGAGGAGAAGCAGAAGAAGTTGCCCAAGTTTCTTTGGGATGAGGCATTCAATATAGGAGTATTCTTGCAAAACCGGAGCCCACATAGAGTGTTAGAAGTTGGCAAGAGTTACACCAGATGAGGCATTTACAGCATTTACAAGGACGAAACAGAACGTGTCTCATTTTTGCATATTCACTAGTCTTGTGTAATGTCATGTACTAAAGGAGAAGAGGAAGAAGTTGGAGCCTACAACAAAGAAGGGCATCTTTGTGGGCTACAAAGAGACATAAAAGGTGTACAAGCTGTACATTCCAGCACACAGGAAAACAGTCATCAAGAGAGATGTGAAGTTTGAGGAGGATAGAGCCTTGAAAATTCCTTAGAGTGAGAGTTGGCTATAGTGCAGCAGGAGGAGTAGCAAGTACCCAAGCAAGAAGCTTATCCAGCACCTCAGACCATAGTTGTGCATGAGCAGGGTGGACATCATGAGGATGAGAGGGACACATATGGAGGAGAGAGTGGAGCCCACTAAGGCAACAAATCCTAGCACTAGGAGAAGGAAAGTAAGATGGGTAGATCAGTTGATCCAAGAGGCGCAGGAGCAAGTCTATGCTCCAAGTACATCATATCGACAAAGTAGACAGCCATAGAGGTACACAGGATATATGGCACTTATGGAAGAGTTGTTGGATGTTGAGCCTTCTAGTTATCAAGAGGCAGCAGCCAGCCACTCAACAAGTATGGAGAGATGCCTTACTAGAGGATTATGCCTCCATCATTACGAATGATTGTTGAGATTTTGTGTATTGGGGGTAGCATCGGATGTGCTCTAGCTCCCAAAATTTGTGGAGGGACTAGAGTACACATGATCTACAAGAACCAGAAAGGGATTTGGGAAATTTCATCTGGTTTGGGAGATATTTAATTAATTAATTATTTTAATGTATTTCCTAAGTCTAAACTTAGGAAAATTAAATAATTAAAGTTAATTAAATTAAACATGTGATGAAATTGTCTTAAGTCACACGGATCAAGCTTTCTTTTAACCTTAGCCATTGATTCAAGATCTGATCATGGTTGTTGGTTTCCCAATGAGAAAAGTATAAAAGAAAGGCTTGGCGTCATTTGTAAAGACACACACAGGCAGAGCACTGAAGCTAAGCTGAGATTCTAAGGCGTGGTTTGTTAATAATTCTCAGAAGTGTTTCAACTGCAGAGAGGGGAATTTAGACAAAGGGGATGATCTGAATCCAGTGTCTAGAATCAGCAAGAGACAGAGAGCAGCTTCAGAAAGGCAGCGCAGAGAAGCAGGAGCATCAGCAGCTGCGCAGCGCAAGGGCAGCTTCAGCCACGTAGGTGTTGCGCAGTCACTCCCAGGGTCGCATAAGGCAGTTGGAAACCCTCAGAGGTTACGCAGAGACCCTTTGGGGCAGCATAGGGATTGCGTCACATAGTCTGGGGTTACGCAACCCTTTCCAGATCTGGAACCCAGATTTGTTGTATTCAGAAATACTCTTAATAATAAAACCCTCCAGCAACCAAAGACCGGTTTTCCCACATTGGGTTTTTCTGGGGACTATTGTCCAGAAAATCACTGTGTCACTTTGTCTATGTGTGCATGTACTTTTTCTAGATCGGAACTGGTGAAAGTCTGTTATGTGTTTTGCTTCAATATTAATTTGAATTTTCAGCTTAATAACTTAATTAAGTAGGAGGAGCATAACCAAATCTAACAGTAGATTTCTGCATAAAGTAACATTCATAAATTTTCACATGGTATCAAAGCAATTGCAGATCTAGGGGTGTCACCAACAAAAGACTAAAGGATCTCGTTGCAGAAAGCAGCAGGAAGAGCAGCAGCATCAACAGAAGGGCAGATCTGAAGGGACAACACAGTTTCAGAGAGAGCAGAGTTACGCAGAGGGCAAGGTGACACAGTCTTACGCCGTCTCCTAGTAGGCCCACGCACTTATTGCGCAGAGACAGTGCTGGAATTGTCTGAAGCCAGCCAGGGTGACACAAATCTAAAGCTGTCAGATCCAGAAGTGCCAGAAGCAGAGCTGCAAAACTTCAGAAGGTGCTGGTGGGGTTAAATTTTTGAAGTTTTCATATTTTTAGCCTAAGCACTAGTGACAAAGAGTGGGAGGAGATCAGCGTCTCAAAGAGTTTCTAGCCAAAGAAACTTGCAAATCGATCAGAAGATCGAAGAGAGCTAAATCATTGTTGATTTGGCAGATTTCCAAGAAGGGAAATCAGTTGTCAGAGGGAGCAGAAGGTACCTGTTTCGCCAAGGACCTTAGATCCAAATCTCTAGCATAGAGAAAAGGAGCTCCGACAAATTTCTGAGCAGATGGCACCTCATGGACTGCGTGATCAGGACAGATTGGATGGCCTATCCAACTTTTCAGTTTGGAAGGCTAGAATCATGATTGTCCCAGAGGCATATCATCTAAGAGATCATGCAGAACAAGTTCTGGCCACGCCGACCGATGCAGATCTCCTGAGGCAGCATAATGAAGCTATTGGACATGCCAAGCGGTTGATAATGGATGGAATTAAGGACCATATTGTCCCACATATAGCTGAAAAGAAACAGCTAATGAGATGTGGAAGGCCTTAACGTCCCTATATGAGGGAAAGTTCGTCCAGAGGAAGATGCTTCTGGAGAATCAGATGCGGTCATTCATGCTGACCAAGGGGGAAGACATGGAACATTTTCTCTTCAGATTACAATCGATCAGAGACCAGTTGACTGCCATGGGTGCAAAGGTGGAGGATGATGTGATGGTCAGGACTGCTCTCAATGCGGTCACAAATGAGTGTGAAACCTTTGTCCAAAGTATCTTGGGTAGAGCGGACCTTCCAGACTGGGACAGCTTGTGGGCAATCATGTGTCAAAAAGAACTCTGCATAATCACCAAGAAGCAGTACAGCTCGGGATTGAGCAAAGTGAAGAAGCAAGATGAAGAAGATGCAGCCTTGGCATCAAAGAGGCAACAGGGAAAGAAGAAGAAGGATCTATCAAAGATCAAGTGCTTCCAGTGTGGCGAACTAGAACATTTAGCCAGCAATTGTCCT
>CM076575.1:573759517-573835519 GCA_034641835.2 Pinus albicaulis | reverse complement strand
TTGAATTTTTCGATCATTAAGTACAATAAATAAACAATTTAGCATTAAATATTAATTTTCAAGTATTTTCCTGCAGAAAAGAAAAGAAAATGGAACCCATTCAGCGCATAAAACAGGATGACAAGGAAGAAAAGGGTTGATATCTAAGTTTGTGAGTAATTGTTACTTCCTTATAACAACTTAACTAAATTTCATTTTTGTATTTTTTAAGTTGTTTTACAAAAATCATCATTGAATGTCTTCAAACAGGTGTTAACATACAAAGAAGAACCATCAGATGAATTGATGGACATTGGGTTAAATATGGGTTGTGAGTATATGTTGGCATATCAGAAATTAATTGTGGAATTTGTAAGCATCTATCGATCTTGTTTTACTTAGCTCCGTCTATAATTAATAGAACAAAAAAATATTTTATATTAAATATATGATTTGTTATGGAGTATAAAACTTGCAGGAAACAAAGTATGGAACTGTGCCAACAGATGAAATCTTTAAATATGACATACTACATGGTTTTGAAAGAATGTGTATAGTTCATGAGTCAATTGTTGCTATGGTACGTCATTTCTTTTTTATTTACATTGATGTATATTATTTAATTTTGCAATTTTCATTATTCTCACCAATGTATATACACTCATTATGGTTTATTTTTATGTTTGTAGATGGAAGGTGAAGAAGATCAAGAAAACAATCAACACCGTGAACAAAACATTCCTAAAAATAACCCAAGTCATGGAAGTATCTCTAGCAGTGACAACAATTCAAGCGAAGAATGATGATCACTATGTTTGGGTATCAAAGCAAGGCGTTGTATTTTTTGAAATATGTCTGTGAAATCAGACATTTTGTTTAATGTAATGGACATAATGTCCCAATTGAAAGACAAAGGGATACCAATAACTGTCCCATTTTGTATGAAAAAGACTGTCTCATTCATATATATATATATATATATATATATAATAAAATATGTTTTAATTTATTTCTATTGTGTTCTCCATTGTCACTGTGAAATGTAACACCACTGATTAAATTTATGGATGATTAAATATTATAATGAAGAGATGTGAAATTTGATGATATGATATAAAAAATTAATCCAAACATCACATTCAAATGCACTAATAAAAATTTAATTCGTATGAATACTGTTATAAGATATGTGTCGTCTTTTGATGAATAATGAATTTTTAAAAATCACAATAATTATGATATGATATAACAAATTAAACCAAACATCACATTCAAATGCATTAATAAAAATTTAATTAATATGAATACTGTTATAAGATGTGTCGACTTTTAATGAATAATGAATTTTTAAAAATCACTATAATTGCACTGTCATAGGTCGATGTTTCTAAAAAATACAAAATGAACACCAGTGCATGTCAGTTACTGTACACCGGTGCATTTGTATGATATAGCGCATCGATGGGTTTCTACGACCTATAGGCACCACACAAATACCAATACCAATTATAAATCTCGGTGTGTTTGTGCGATACTACGCACCGGTGCATTTATGTGAGTCTACGCACGAGGGCATTCGTACGACCTATGGGCACCGCACAAATACCAATACAAATTAGAAAAAACTATGTGTTTTTCAGATACTTCGCACCGATGCGTTTTTATAACTTGACGTACCGGTGCGTTTTGACAACCTATGGGCACCGCAAAAATCCCAAGACCAATTAGAACAACCCTATGCGTTGTATCACCAACACTGCGCCCCGGTGCGGTTTTATAGCTTGACGGCTTGGTGCATGCACCTTCAACCGCCCTGGGCCACCTTCTAGATGACACACACCAGTGCGTTGACACCTTAGTAGTGCATTGATGAAAAAAAACATCCGTAATAACCTCCGACCACCCAGTTTTTTTAGTTGTGTTGAAATTCCGTTAAAAGCTCCGCCAAAACTTCCGTAACCATAAACCGATGTTGCAGCAAATGTTTTTTTGACAATTTTGACCAATTTTATAACACTAAAAACCTCCTTTATAACATTCGCTAGAGGGTCTTTTCATTGTAGTGTAGCCATTATTTTTGTTGGACACCTAATCCTCTATGGGTAGGTGTGGAAGCTGAACAGTCACAAAAGGAGTCCAAGTGACCTTGGAATGTGGAATCCAAGAGTCACACCATTGTATTATAAATATACATCATGTTAATGGTAATATAAACTCACACTTATCCTATCTTTCTATGTGTGTGTTCTCCATTTACCATGAGTGTGTTTAACATGGTATCAGAGCTTAGGCCAGGCCTAGGCATTTTCAGAATCTTCTAATTGCCATTTCTATATTTGGCCAGTCAGCGATATCCGCTCCACCTAAGCACTCTTCTGAGCCCTTCTGTCAAACCTGCAGCACTCATAAAGAATATATCTCTCAGCCAGTTACTATTCTTCATGCCCTTCCGCGGGTTGTCAAAGTTTTAAGCGTCATTTATCCTTTTGCGCTGGGTGTTCAATTACCACATTGCAAACCTCTGGACTGACACCTCTGCAGTTCAAAACCTCTCCCTCTCTCCGCTTATCACCTTCACCTCAAGAGAAGGGTGATCATCGTTGCTGCTCCAGTATTAGATATCTCTGTTGTAACGTATCCAGTGGAATCATAAAGCCTTTGTCCACACGCTGCCCCTCTTCAACATTGTGCTACTCCATTACACAGTTAGCTTCATCTCGGCTCACCTTCGGTATTACACTTCTCTCCACCAGCATAACATGTTGTAGGAATAGTAGCAATACACAACCTCCTCCACCTGCTCGGTCCTCCACTCCAATCTCCATACGCTCAACAGTCCATAGTCCCTGCATGCTCTTCCTCGATGCTGTCCCTCGAAACCAACTACTCCATACATGCAGTATCCATAACTTGACTCCTCTCAGCATATACCAAGGCTGCATTCCTTGACGGTCTCTTGGATACAAGGATTCTTTCCTCAAGGATTTTATAATACTGCCACCTCTCCCAATTACGCTTCCTATCTTGTTACCGGGATGAAGAATGCGATAAACATTGTCATTATCACCAGGCATTGCAGAACCCAGTTCAAAGTCAGAATGTCGCCTTTTACCCCTTTCATTTCCTTCCCCGCCTTTTACCCCTTTCATTTCCTTCCCCATCATCAATGTGCGAGTAAGAACGCTTTCCTGATGAATATTTCTCTCCATCCATTGCAATATGGTAGCGCTCCATACAAAGAGATTCTCTTCGAAGTAAGGACTTGCACTACAACCTTCCAAAGCCTCGTTCCTAATAGCCTTCAAGTCAGACATCAACTGAAGTTGTGCAGAGGACGACATTCTCAGATCTAGAACTAGGGTTAAGGTTACACCTCACCTTCGAACAACAAAATTTTACAGATCAACCTGCGAGAGTCGAAGTTTTAAGCTTTTCCTTCACACACATAAAGAACGAGTCAAGGCATGGAGGAAGATTGAAGTTCTGGTACATTAGGAGCTGGACTGGTTCAGATGGACGCACACTAATTTTTTTTGATATGAGTGAAAGCAAGTACCACAACTTTTGCGTGTGCGTATTTAAACACCGGTGTGGAGACTGTGAGTGCACACATTTTTTTAAATATTTTTGAAATGCCATGCTGCGTTGGGTTTTTTTGAAATTTCGTGATGCGTTGGTATTTTTTTATGAAAGGGAATTTTATTCGTTGGTATTAATAAGTACCATATGTGTTTGAATTATCAAAAGAGAATATTAAAGTACATTTAATTCTCAGTGCCTGGGACAATTTTGTTTTTTGGTTACCCCAATAGATCGAGAAAAATAAATAAGGCACACTTGGCAATATAATTTTCATTCACGGAAGAAAAACTGACCCCTCACATCCATATCTGAGAGCGAGCAAAGAGAAAAGAGAATTATGATTTTTTGAGAAGCCAACGACAAGCTCATAAGACTTCCCTTCAAGGAAGATGTCATCGAGACATCAGTGATTGGAAATTTGTATTAGGTGTTGTCACATAAGTTGCTGGAGACGAGTAAAGCTAATACTACCTCCACCAAGCTCTTTGTTCACCTGTTGTTCACATCCATGTGTTTGTTTCACAATAGATGTCAACGTTCAATTTTAGTGTGGTTAATGCATTAACTCCATTGAGGGATTGTTCTATTTTTGAGGAATTATTTTTTCAAGGAATTGATGACGAGAACAAAGTTTGCAGAGATATTTGACCTCTGACTAGGACTCAATTGAACAAGAGAGAGTGCAAAGTTTATAAGACTTAAATTTGAGACTATTAAAGCTCAATTTTCTGGCATTGATTTAGGAAAATTAGTCCTTTTTATACTAGTTGGAAAGCCTTAGCTGCACATCTCTCTTTCTCTGTCAAACAATTTTAAGAATCAAATTTATTTAGGTGTCTTCTTTGCTTTTGTATTAAGTCCATTGTGGGAAGCTTTTGCTCAAGGAGAGGGCTTTATTTTTTCTAACTCAATGGCCAAAGTTGATGAAGTATTAGAGTTATTGAATACTCTGATACTCTCCACTGATGATGGTA
Organism: Pinus albicaulis; assembly: GCA_034641835.2. Lineage (NCBI taxonomy): Eukaryota > Viridiplantae > Streptophyta > Pinopsida > Pinales > Pinaceae > Pinus > Pinus albicaulis. The sequence continues at coordinate 573,830,984 of CM076575.1, read as the reverse complement.
TGGTAGAAGTCAACAAAGCATGTCTTGCTGACATTAGAACAAGTCTAAAAAATGCACAAGAGAAGATTGATTTTTTGCAGCTTGAATCTCAACTACAACAAGAGGAGTTACATCAAAAGTGTTTCCATTCTAAACCTGTTTTGGTTCAGAACATTGAAAGAGACTCCCATAAGCAGCAAGTCAATAATGTTGCAATTGATTCACATTCAATGCACATTTCAAGAGTAGATTGTATGCAGATGTAGAAGCTCGGGTTCTACCTCCCAAGCCCATCATCAGACCTTGGGAAGAGCTTGTCCATAACAAGCACAAAACTGGTCTTGGATATGACAAGGATGTGTCCTTTCATATTTCAGAACACTCCAAGCCTATCAAATTTCAGAGTGCCAGATTTATTTATGACAGTTCACCTTCAGCTGTTCTAGATCGTGCTCCTCTTCCACAACAACAATAACAGATTGTAAAATGCCAACACTGTGATCAATTTGGCCATATGAAAGATCATTGTTTTGATCTTCACCCATGCAAGCACTGTGGTCAACACATGCATTCTTGACACAGATTCTTCAGAAACAAGCTTCCTACAAGAACAAAGATTCATCTTGGATGGATCGCTTCTTGGCAATGGGTATCAACAACCAAGAAGATTTTTAAGTCGTATGTCAGAACTTGTTCTAGAATATTGAACAATCTTGCAGTTGAGTTTTCGCCATCATCTCACCTTGTACCTGACATGGGGGAAAATGGTGGTCATCTACAAGCTTCTAAGCCACATCAAGCGAGCATGAGCCACAACTTGTCATTCCAAATTCAGAGTTGTAGCCAGAGACACAAATGTCCATGAGCATTCCTTTGGTTGGTGGACAACCTTAAACCATCCATGCAAGGTTGATATTCTTCCTCTTCAAAGAATTCAGGACACTTCCTCTAGCAGAAGATTCAGCTTCTTGCCAACTTTGGTAGAGTTCCGGGAAATGCATTAAGAATTCAAGTGTTGGTGGTCATCCTTAAACCACCACAGGTTGTAGAACTCCCTTCTTCTAGGTTGAAGGTCTCCCTCTTCAAATATGAGGGACACTTCCTCTAGCAGAAGCCCTCGGCTTCTTGCCAGATTTGGAAGAGTCTCGGGAACTGCATTAAGCGTTCCAGTGTTGGTGGTCATCCTTAAACCACCTCTTTATGCCAACATTTCAGCGAGTTGATTCAGCCTAAGTGCTTCCATGCATACTTTGTAGATTTTTATTACAACTCTCTTCTTGGACTCACACATACTCCTTCGGATTAAGGGGGGGAATGTTGGACACCTAATCCTCTATGGGTAGGTGTGGAAGTTGAACAGTCACAAAAGGAGTCCAAGTGACCTTGGAATGTGGAATCCAAGAGTCACACCATTGTATTATAAATACACATCACGTTAATGGTACTAATAGCAACTCACGCTTATCCTATCTTTCTATGTGTGTGTTTAACAATTTTCAAAAACTTTAGAATATGAGATATTTCTTCTTCCAAGTGATTCTCATCAGAAATCCTAAGAGCACGGATGGAAAAAGTGTTAAGAACTCTGAATTTTTGTACTGGAAACTGATGAGAACCAACATGAAGAAATTGTTCCATGTGATTTTTTTGCAAAAAACTTGGTGAGAAACAGAACCATCATTCATCCTAGATGGAGAATATCAAGGAAAGGAAGGCATCTATTTACCTCAATTCCATCGTGAATTTGATGGAGTCGGATTGGGAATTAAGATGGTTGAGAAACAAATCTAATTTCTCACGAACATGGAGCCAAATGACACACGTTTCGTCAACAAACCTCTTCCATTGCTTAGGGCCAAATTGAGCAAAGGGCAAAGCTTTGATTAATCCAAAATATAATCTCATTATCAATATGGATCACAAAAGTCTAAGATCTAGGAATAATGAATATAATGACATAATTCAATGGCATGTGAATTTTACATTAATTATGCCAAGGGCATGTAATTAAGGGTAGGATACTACTTAAAACTTTTCGTCCTAGACCGTGGTTTTGGGAAATTGTTTTCATGTCCAATACTCATTTTGATGCACTTTCTATCTACCATTCAATTCTTTATATTTTTTTGTAATGCGAAAGGCTACATTATTTCTCCCTCTTCTCCTCCTTCATAGGTTTCAATACCCAGCCCAAATAACACCTAAGTCATCCTTTTTTCAATCCCTTACACAAACTCTTATTGCAACAATTCCTACCTTATCACTTGCCTCTACTCCACATTTGACTTCCCCTAGCATTTCTCATTCTCCATTGACTTCTACCTTTTATAAATATGTTATCTTACAAAAGTCAACCTCCTCTCCCACAATTGAAGACCCAGAAACCACTTTTCTATCAAGTGCTAACAATAGAGTCGTATATATTTCTAGTGGGGAAAAGATCACTATTTTTCTACACAATTTAGTCGAAGGAATCACCTTTCATATTTAATATACATCATGTAATATTGTATCCATCCTCCTTATTAGTTGGTATTTGGTGAATTTGTTTACTCTATGTGAAGGGGGAAATGAAGTTTGTATTCTTCGTAGAAGTACAATCATGACATTTATAGATTTCATTTTAGGGAACATTGACTGTAGAGCTTGAAATAGTAACCAAGGAATTATTGCTTATGTGAGTGATCAACCTTTCAATCCTCACCAATCCCAACCCAAATACAATGTATTATAATTCCAAATGTGTCCCTTTTCATAATTTTTGGATCCTTCTATGAATCAATTGCATAATGGAGCAATGAATACCCTATATCTTGCCCACACCCATTTATCCATAGTTCTAAACCTCACATGTGACCCACAAGCTTGTTATTATTTATTATTTTCATGATATTTTACTAGATAAATGCAACAAACTAATAAAATTATGTAAAGCAACAATATATTTTGAATACCACATTCTTTCCCTCACAGAGGGTGCCCAACTGTGGGAATCATACCATAGTCCTAAGATGAGTGCTAATGGGTGGTAGTACAAGCCCTAGTTGGTAGATTGCACACATGAAGGGACTTACACATTTTAGGGGTGTTTGAGGTTGGATCGTGGAAGGTTTCAGGAATTATGAAGGTTTATGTGTGGGAGATCTGGGAAGGACATCCAATCCTACATCTCACTTTCAAGCTAGTTTCAAGCATAATTATGGGGAAATATATGTCATTTTGTGGGAAATTATGATATAAGGTTGTCAAGGAGAACAAGAATTGGGATCACAGATATATATTAGTCTCTAGATCATCGGCTTGATGAGTGTGTTAAGTTTTTGTTCAACTATCCTTTAGGTTATAATCTGTTAAGTGTTAATCCTCTCCATTTTTACTAGTGCTTTTGTTGGTTTTTCTTTTACTATGGCTCTTGGATGTATTTGAGTGTTGGGTTGCTGGTTCGATCCATAGCTCTATGAAACAATGCCCATACTCTCTAACTTAGTCATGGCCCTTAGATAGAAGGTATAAATTATTATGCTCACCTTGTTTGGTATAAGGAATACAATGAGATTAGATTTGAGATTCAATTTTCTGATAATTTCTCTATTCAATGGCCATTCTCTTACAAATTTATCAGTTATTATCCTCTGCATATAGCTTTATTTTACTAGACTCTAGTTCTTCCCTTCTCTAGGAATTCTAGTGGTTCTCAGGTTGTTTTTCCTGGTCCCCCCTGATCCTGTGCCCTCAAATTGGTTAGGCTCTAGCTCTTCCCAATTTTTTTGTGACATTTTAGAGGGACATTTATTAGTTTGGAGAATTCAAATTGGTGAAAATTTTCCGTATTGGGCTAGTAATTTCCTTGGATTTCTCCCTACCTTTGTTAGGTTCTTTCCCATGGGTTCTGGTTTTTGCACATTCCCTTAATTCTGTTTTTTGTATCTTCCTCTTTCATTTCCCCCTTATCATGGCATGTCAAAGAGTCTCCTCTAGTCATAGAGGTGGTAAAAGAGGCAGAGTCACTCATCTTGTCTAACTTAAAACTTATAAGCCCTCGTCTTCTCAGCCTCAAGCTCAAGTTGTTGATGATCATTCTATGGATAGATTTAAGGATGTTATACTTGAAGAATTTCACAAAACAATCTTTGAGGTCGAGGAGGAGGTTTGACATAGCTGCATATTAGTCCTGGATCATCAAGTCAACAAGGACACAAGGAATTAGATCTTAAATATTGGTAGTTCTACTCATGCTTGTTAGACTTCATATATGCAAATAACTAATCTATATTGGCACATTAAAACTCTTTGGGAATGGTTCTCATAGATTATTCATAGATACATCAATAAATATTGGTGTCTATTGTGGAGATGATGGAAAAGTGAAAAGGTTGGACAAAATGGTTTCTGTGCTAGCATAAATGCTATCAAATATTAGAGAAATTTTGAGGTCTAAAATGGGCCTCCTAAGGAATATTATAAAATAATAGTAGAAATAATAAGATAAGATTGGATTACCTCATCAAATTTTGGAGGGGAAAAAAAAAACTATTTTTTCAACTCATTTTCAACTTATCTCCCCAAATTTTTACTCAAATTTCAAGCGAGAGCACTCATTGGATGCATAATTTAATTCCTCATCCAAGGAGTATCCATGTTGCATACTTTCGATGGACCCTACTACACGAAAAATGAGAAATACATGAAAAACATGATCGCAATCACATTTTTCATGTATTTCTCATTTTTTATGTAGCAGGGTTGATCGAAAGTATGCAACATGGGTACTCCTTGGATGCGAAATTAAATTCCACATCCAACATGTGCTCTTGCTCGAAATTTGAGTAAAACTGTGGGGAGATCAGTTGAAAATACGAATTGAAAAATTTAGTTTTTTTTTTTTACCTTTTCACTCCAAAAATGGTGAATCATCCACCATGATTGACATAATAATCTTGAATCCTATTGGTTCAAATAAAGTTGATTTTGGTTGTACATTTTTGTTTTGAGTGACATTTTTTACATCAAAATTTCTCTAATGCCTTGCCCTCACCTCCTTTGACAAGGAAAAGAAACTTCCTCCACCAATACAAGTGGACTCTCCCACACAATAACATGATCAACGAAGCCAAGTTTTATGTTATGGTCTTTTATTGTGCCTTTGTTATAGCTATGACTGTCAACTTTTGGGCATAGTATTTCTATTGGTTTCCTTTATTGTTTAAATGATAGAGTTATTTCTTTTGAGAAATGTAATGTCAAAACTTTGAACCTCTACTATTGGTTTGGTTTCTCAAGTGGTAAACATAGGTGGTAGACTAGTAGCCCATGGAAAACTGCTATGTACCTGTTTTTGAATGTAAATATTATAAAATGACTATTTTGAAAGAAAAAGAAAAAAAGCTACTAACCATACAAAAAAAATATCACATTCTCTTTCGTGGGTCACTTTCACATTTACATGTTCTTAAAACAATTCAAGTTCAAAATCAAGACAAACAAATTTGATTGATAATGAAAACTTCACTCATAAGTACACCACCCAAGGTCCTAAAACACACTTTAATATTTCCATTTGATTTTCTAAAAAGTATGATATTTTTATTAATAAAACATATTTTTTTAAATAGCTTGCATAAGTACACCATATAATCTTGGTTCGATATCACACATGTGGAAGTGGGATGTTCCATCCAAGCTTAAATTTTTTTGCTGGCTTGTTATCCACAACTGAATTCTAATTTGGGACAACCTACTCAAGAGGGGATTTCAGGGTCCAAGTCAATATCCCCTGTGTGGTGTTGAGAGCGAGGAGGTGATACGTCTTTTGCTTAATTGTCCATTTGCAAAAGTAGTTTGGGAAGAGGTCTTCAAAGCCCTCAATCTCAACCCTGAGGTGGAGAGATATTCCATCACTCAATGTTTGATCAGTTGGAGCTCTAGAGGTAGAAAGAATATAGGACAATTCCTTTTTACATTTTCTGGGGTATTTGATGCTGCAGAAATAAGTACATTTTCAAGAATATTTTCCTAGAAGTGAGATCTACCTTTTTGAGAATTGTGGCTTTTTCTTGGAGAAAGGTATGTGGAGGCCAATAACCCACATTTGCTCTGTTAAATGAAGGGAGATTGATTTGTCTAGCCCTATGGATTTCTTTGATGGATTTGCCTCCAGGGGGAATGTGGTTGTGGAGTTTACTTAATTATCAATCCCTCCTACGCTTTTCATTTCTCTTGGTATTGGGGTCCAGACACTAACTACCGGGCCGAGGTTGTGGCGTTATGGGGAGCGTTGAAATGTGTGTCCTGGTTTGCTCTTGATGAAATTCATATTGTCAGTGATTCTCGTTTCGTTATAGAATGGATGCAGGGTCAAAATTCATTGGTTATGCCCTCCTTACATTAGCGGCAACAACATATTTGGGCATTGAAACCCAAATTTCAACATATTACCTTCAGCCACATCTACAAATAGCAAAATGGCATGGCAGATTCCCTTTCTAAGAGGGGTGTTTCTTCGCAGCCTGGTGTCATCCACTTTAGCATTTCCATCAATGATTATGTCTATAATTCCATAGCCTTCTTTGTTTAAGCTTTGGCAGGATTTGGTGCTCTCTAGTTTCTTTTTTTGTGCCTTTGTTTTTGTTTGAGGGGTCAATTACTCGTGGTGTGAGATGAGTATAGGGAGCTTCTCTCTAGTTTCTTTTTTTGTGCCTTTGTTTTTGTCCGAGGGGTCAGTTACTCGTGGTGTGAGATGAGTATAGGGAGCTTTTTCACTAGCTATTGATCCCACCTTGCCCTGCTTTTTTTTATGTTTATGGCACTGTTCTTTTTGCGCCATTTTGTCTATGGGCCATCTCGAGGTTTCATACCTTGGTGTATACTCTCTATGCTCTATTTACTGAGCCTTCTTTTTCTGCATCATGTTTACAGTGGTCCAAATGTTAGTTTTGACTGATCCTTTTGGATTTTCTATATTTGATTATATTGGATCTTCTCTAGATCAAAATTTATTGTATCACTTTTGATTTATGTAACTTCTTTTATTGCATAGTAAAAATAGTTTATTTTTTCTTCGTGAAAAAAAATATACCATCCAAAATCTTAAAACATAATTTTACATCTACTTCTCCAAAAAAAAAATATGGTTTTTTTTAATATATATATATATATATATATTTTTGAGACTTATTAAAAAATGGCATTAATCTTATAATTAGATAAATGACTTTTTCATAATAAATTTAATAAAAATTTACAAAATATTTTACATGATTATTGCTCTAACATGATTCATATTTTATATATGGTAAAACAATATACTCCAATTCTTTGAAAATTAATCAAAATTCTATATATGACAATTGCGGTTGTGCTGTCATGATAAATTTAGTAAGAATACTCGTAATTTATTTAATATCTTTTTAAAGCATCTATGCTTTGGCTTTATTAAAATCTTAACGTTACAAATGAAAAATAATATCATGTGAAAATTAATAAATAATTTGCGAACATGGCCTCTGACACATATGACCATTGGGAACCAGGAGGCCCAGCAACCCTAAGTTTCTGACGAACCAACCGACATTACTGGCGTGGCCGGTCAGCAAGGAAAGTGCGACGACCCTTCATACGCTATAAGCATTGTGTTTCTGATATTCTTACATTTCTGATATTTGACAGAGCTTTGAAGGCTTTTAAGTTCTGAGCAGGTCTTCCCTATTCTCTCTGCATCCCAAGTTTTAGCTTGTGGGTGAAATTATATTCTTACATGGTCAATCCCCATGAAGTTGAAATTGATGGCAGAAAACTGGTTGTGTATGACCATGATGACTTATCTGAGCCTGGAACAGGGAAAGCCTACACAGGGTCATGGGCATGGAGTACCTCCTTTGTTTTGGGCCACTGGATTGGCTCCAGTACTGGTCTGTCATTGAAGGGCAAGAGAGCCGTGGAGTTGGGTGCTGGGACTGGCGTTCCAGGGCTGGTTGCAGCGGCCATGGGAGCAGATGTTGTGCTCACAGATATCCAGGCCCTTATCCCAGGTTTGCAGAGGAATATTGATGAAAATGGGCTGGGGGAGAAAGCCAAGGCCATGGCTCTGGTGTGGGGAGATGGGTGCTCTGGGCTTGACCCTCCTGTGGACTTTATTCTCATGTCTGATGTCCTTTATGATGTGGAATCCATGCCTGATCTGTGTCACACTCTGAGGGAGCTGTGTGATGAAGATACCAAGATTCTGATTGCCTGTGAGCTCAGGCTTGTGGCCTCTGATTGTCTGGAGATCATGGGGGAAGAAGGATTTGTGCTGTGTGAGGTGCCTCAGAGCGAGCTGCTTCCTCAGTGGCAGAATCAGGAGTATGCTGTGTTCATAGCTACCCTGGCAGAGAAGAAGAAAGAGATATGAACTGAGTATGGTGTTAGTTTTCTTGTGCTTTTCTTTCTTTCAGAAGAAATTGAAGAAGATTTAGGTGCAGAGTATGGGAGTTATGTTTTCTTGTGTTTTTCTTTATTTCAGAAACAATTGAAGATGGATTGGGGCATTCTTGGCATGTGGTTGTTATCAATTGTTTTTGACTTTGTATTGGTTATCCATGTCATTCAGTTATTGTCAATGCTAATGTCATGAAGAATTAATTTTGTATTGTGGTATGAGTATGTGGATTTTGGCATAGGAAAAACTGAATGAAAAAATATGTAGGTTTGAAATAGGTTATAAATTAGATATTTATATATTTTTATTTTTGTATGATGATGATATATGTTATTTTTTTAAATTATTTATTATGAATTTATAAAATTAAATAATGTTTTTGTTGTTATGTATATTGATGTATTTGGATTATTTAAGTGGTTAATTTTACTTAAATTTGGATGAGAATTTTTGAAATTATTAGTTATAATGTGTATATTTCAGCAATTCAAATCTTTTTATTTTTAAGATTATCAAAGTCATTTATCATTTAAAAATTTGTTTCTAACAACAACAAAAATCACAATCTTGTTCAAAATAATATTTTATTGATTGATTGATTTTGAATTAAAAAATTCTTTTAAGAATATTGAAGTCATTTATCATTTAACAATTTATGTAAAAAAATCATTCTTGATATATGTAACAAAATATCAAATAATTGGCTCTGGCATCCCAAACTAAGTCATTTTCTTTCCTTCATGCAAAAACAAATTTTCTGACTTCTGAAATGACAAAAGCTAACAACTGAAATCTGCCAAACTAAGTCATTTTCTTTCCTTATACAAAAACAAATTTTCTTTGTCTTCTGAAATGACAAAAAGCTAACTAAAATCTGACAAACTAAGTCATTTTCTTTCCTTCATACAAAAACAAATTTTCTTTGACTTCTGAAGTGACAAAAGCTAACAACTAAAATCAAAAGATGGTCTCCATGGTGTCAACCTCAACCTCATCACTACATTCATAAAGATGGACAGACCTGGAAGGCCATGAAGGTGCTTGCTTGGACAAGGTATTAGCTTTCTTATTTAGTTCTCAGAGAATATGACAATAGGAAAACCACTCACAAATTTGAAAAACCTGTTGAATATCCTACAAAATAGGCTAGTGGATGATGTTGCTAATAAAAGCTTTGCTATTGGCCAATCAATCACCAATTTTGAATCACCCATTATTTGTAGTTTGTTTACCTCTTTTTTGCATCATAGTTCCAAAAGGAACCAAAGGGCTTTCAACTTGGCCTTGTTGTTGGAGCCTTTACTTAAAGCATATCTAGAATACATAAAAGGAGAGTGTGTAAAACGCAATACTACTCTCACTCCACACAATCAGGTGGGTGGCTTTGACTGGCCCAGTTGAAAAATCTCCACAAAGTAGTAAAAGTTAAAACAATGCTCTGCCATGTCGTTCATCAAGGGTAACATATCCACTGTACTGCCTGAGGGTGAAGGTGCTGCTCTGTGTTTGGCCTGGGAAAGCGTGCAGCAGAGCCAAGGCAGTTGAGAGTATTGCCAATAATATAATAACACCTAACTGTAACTGCAACACCATACTAGATGACATTTTGCATCCACGTCCAAAACCTATGAATGGTATCGACTAATCAGCGTGTTATTTTTGGTCGAGTGGTCTTTGCTACATAGATTTGTCGTCCATTTAACGTTCAGTTTTCCCTGCTAATTTTTTTTTTAATGCTATCAATTGATAGGTTTCCTTGCTGAATATTTTTTTATTGTATTAATTGATAAAAGTTAAATTACTATTGGATATCATTTTTGAGATTTAACTGTGTTAAGTGAGTCATTTATTTATGAGCATTTTTATGAGAGGTAGTCTAATTTCTCATGATTTTTGAATAGTCTATCTAGCAGTCATTGCATCGGGTGATGTTCACAGGGGTTAAGAAGTAAGATTGAAACTAGTGAATCCGTCAATCATCACTTCCGGGGCTTGCACCAGGTTATCAGGTCAATTATTACCTCTGAGGCTTGTCACCCATCCCAGAACTAAATCTGTCTGGGATTTTTGTAAATCCACGTTATAACTATCAAACTTTAATATTTTGGGTGCCCTAGAGGTTTTTGATGGCGTAGAATCCATTTCCACCATCAAAATCACGATTCAAACACTAATACTGTAAGATTTCTTAATTATTTTTTGCCTAAATTTCGAGCCAATTTTGGCTGTCACTCCATTTGAATATACTTCTATACATATAAAAAAAAAAAGACAATATAAAATGGTATTTTAGTAAAAGTAAGAAATATTATATATATATATATATATATAATTCTTTTTCTTTTGTAATGTATATAATATGTATTGCAAGAAGTAGCCATTATTATTTATTATTAAAATCATTTTATAATATTTATTTTAAATCTATATAAATGTATATCTTGTTTTTTTTTTTATATAATTTAATTTAAAGAATATTTTACAAAATAAAAAGTTGTTTTTTAATTTAATTTATAAAATATTTTATTTTATTAATTATATTTCTTGAAAATTTTGTATTTTAAAGTTAAATGCATTTTTATATTTTTATTTATTTACATTATAATTATAGGTAAATAGTATCGTGTTGTGATTGTTTTTTTTTTAATATTTTTTATAATACAAAATATTGAATATTGTATAAATAATATAAAAAATTAAGCTTTTCCAATCGTGATATTTATCATTTTTATGTATAAATTATCTTTTAAATAAATTACATTTTAAGTGTTCTAATATTTGAAAGATGAATGCTTAATTTTATATTGGAGTAAACTAGATCAAATATATATTTCTTCTATAAAATTTATCTAAATAAACATTTTCAATATGTATATACTTATCTATTTCTTCTATATTTATATGTCAACTTAAACTTTAAAGTTGTTTTATTGTTACCATGGTACAAATATTGCTCATATTATCAACATATAGATATTATTCTTTAAATACTAAAATTTAAGTTTAAAACATTTATTTTGTCATGCATATACACCTTAAATAAAATTATTAACTATATCAATCATCTCCAAACTAAAATGAAACTTTCACTAAAATTTTAATTTAAATGAAACTATAGCAAAATTTGAAAATAAACCAATTGTACTCTTACAATAGCAAAGCAAATAGTATACATAAAAGAATGCAACATTTAATGAGATATATCATTTTAATAATAAGCAAATAGAATACATAAAAAAATTGCAACATTTAATGAGATATATCATTTTAATAATAAGCAAATAGTTACATCTAAAAAATACAACATTTAATGAGATATATAATTTTATTATTTTTTAAAGTTTGCATGTTGAACACGATCACAATTAAAGGAGAAACTTAAAGTTGCTCATTAAGTAAATTTCACAATTCAAGGAGAAACTTAAAGTTGCACATTAAGTAAATTTAAATTTATTTTAAATACCAAATAATGAGATATATAATTTTAATAATTTTGTAAGTTTGCATGTTGAAAGTGATCACAATTCAAGGAGAAACCTAAAGTTGCACATTAAATAAATTTAAATTTATTTTAAATACCAAATAAATATATTTGTTAATTGGGTTTTATTTGATAGTTTAGAGAAACGCTATTATTATTTCTCTCCAAATTAAGTTTCTATCTATAACTTAAATATATATATTTCTTATATGAAATATACAAATAATTGTGATGAAAACAAATTACACTAGCAATTGCACCAGTGTTGCAAAAGAACGTCTTGAGGCAATAGATTATGGAGAAATAACATACATGAAGAGGCACATAGAATCAACCCTTTAGGTGGTTAAGTGACCTATTTTTTGGTAACATATGGCACCACCATAGGATGCCACATGGTAGGATGTCATCACCATGATGACAATATGACATCAGCGAGACTTAGACATAGGAAGGCTAATATCACATAACAAGTGGTGTGGCAGTGACATGGAAGAATTCACGAGAGCACTAATAAATTAGGCAGTGATTTGGTTTATCAAGGTTTAAAATAAACTAATTAGGGATTATCCTTAATCCCTAAGGTCATGGCCTCAGATGGTTTGCAAATATGTGGTTATATAAATTCTAGGTTTAAAATAAACTAATTAGGGATTATCCTTAATCCTTGGGGTCATGGACTCAAATGGTTTGCAAATATGTGGTTAACTAAATTCTCTCGGGGACTTTGGGACTAGGATGGGAAAATCAATGGCATTTTCTACGAAAATTCATAATAGTTTATGGGAAAATTGGTAATATCGCGGTAAAGAAGTTGGTTTCAAAAATATTTGAAGTCTCTTTCAGAAACTTTATATCATAAGCTCGAACTTTTCTTTCCAAAGTAATGTAGGAGTATCAACCCTAGGCAAATCACTTCTGTTTATGCCCCAAGGGATCATGAAATTTCTGAAGGTAATTTTTATTTCCCTAAGATGTAATTTGTGAAATTACGCAAATTGATGTAGTTACAAATATCCACATTCGAAAAAGATTTTGGATTTGTTTTGGTGAGTTGGTGTAAAGGCCAAGTGGACCTTTGTTAAAATTGACAAAAGTAAAGTTGTGGTGTTGGGACATATGTCCAAAGAACCTGGGTTCAGTTAGAATATTTTCTTAGCTAATAGGAAAATATAGGTATTTGTATAGTCAAAGTTAGAAGGGGAGCTCTTAGGGACTTAGAGTTTCACAGCTTGAGAAACAGAGTGAGAAAAAGAAGAGAGGATGAGAGAGCTATGGTTGAGAGCCCATGTAATTCTCTGTAAATACCCTGCTATGCATAGTGAATGATATCTAGTCCCTAAAAAAATAATGACAAAAAAGAAAAAAATCTAGCTCTCAAATAAATGTGGAGCGGATACATTTTGAATCTGGAGTACTCATAAGTTATATGGTGGGGCATCTCCTAGATTTATTTGTAACTGTGTTTGTAAATCTATCCAGGTTGAAATCAATGGGTTTTGAATGAACCCATGTTCTATACCGCTCTTACATAAGTTAATAGTATCCGAGTTAGGAAAGTGAAGGCACATGGTGCCTATACACTGAATACCCCTAGTGTTATAACGATGGTAAGGCTTCTACTACTTGGAATGGTAGGGCTTCACTCTTGTTCTACTACTTGGAATTTTTAGTAATCGATTCAGGTAGGGCTTGGAAACTGTAGCTCTGGTGGAGATTGGGAGCTACAGTTGATTGATGGAAAGGATAGGTGTTCTAATTCAAAATTAGAAAAATAACCATAATCATCTATAACAAGGTGCCCCAAGCCCCTATTCAAACTTGAAACAGTTATAAAACCATCGAACAACCAACAAACAATTGTGCCTAGTCAAATTTGAAAAAGATATGTGTCTTCTTAAGAGTGAATATAACAATACGTGTCTACTAAAAACTGAAACAAATATATTTAACCCACTAAGAATATTCACTTACTCAAATTGAAACCCACTAAAAATATTCACTTACTGAAACTGGAACCCACTAATAATATCCACTTACTCAAACTGAAACATATATATAACCCACTAAGAATATTTACTTACTGAAACTAACATAACAATCTGTGCCTATTCAGAATGGTCTTTTCTGAATAAGTTTTTCAATTTGTTTTTTTTAATAACTAACTTAGTTCACCTTTTTCAAATTATTCTCTAATTTCAAGGCACATCATAGACCTTTGTTTCCAAAATTAAAAGGGCATCAACAATGAAATAAGGAAGTGAGAACCATTTCTTGCCCTAATCAAGATTGTGACTAACTTCTTCATAATATTAAATTTTAAATTATTAAAAAAAATTGCCTTGCCCTTATAGTGGCAGCAACTAGGTTTAATCTTGGGTCTCTCCCAAACTACTCCACCAAATCACCATAGTATAAAAAATAAATAAATTAAAAAAAAAAAAAAAAACGAAGTTTTTCACTTTGTTTTTTAATAACTAACTTAGTTCACCTTCTTCAAATTATTCTCTAATTTCAAGGCAGATCATAGACTTGTCTTTCCAAAATTAAAAGGGTTTGGAAAACAAAATAAGGAAGTGAGGACCATTTTTTGTTCTAATCAAAATTGTGACTAACTTCTTCATAATATTAAATTTATAATTATTAAAAAAAAATTGTTTTGGTTTTATAGTCGTGGAAGCTTGGTTTAATTTTAAGTCTCTCCCAAATTACTCCAACAAATCACCATAGTATAAAAAATAAATAAATAAAAACAAAAAAACAAAAAACAACAACATTATTATAAATATTTTGAAATAAATATATATGATGCAACTTATGAAATTGTTTCAAAAAATATCATAATAACTACATCATAAATTTCCTTAAAAAAACAAAATTATAATAAATAATAATGATTATATATATATATATATATATATATATATATATATATATATATATATATATATATATGACATAGATAAATTTGATATTACAATCTATCTTTAAAAAAAACCAGACAACTCAAACAAAAATATTAGTTTAGAAACTTGAAAAATCCAGAATGAACAAACTAATAATAACACACCACACACAACATTTGATATGCATATTTCAAAAACTTGCAATTTTAAAAAATTTCATAATATAAATACTTTCTTCCTTATTTAATCCCCAACTATTCTTTTGTAACACTAAAAAAAAAAAAAAAAAAAAAAACTTTTTACTCCTTAACTTAAATTAACTCAACCATTTAATCCAATGTCAAGGTTCTTACCATGGGTATTACTCCTTCCATTGTAATGTATTGCAATGATTTAACCCATTTTCGCCACCTTAGGATATAGACATAATTTCCAATTCTATAGTTTATATGTTTAATGAAAATATTATCGAATTACTTCTTGATTTAAAACATATTTTATACTTCAATGGTCACATATGATATATATTCCCCCACCTTAGGCCTTACAGCTTTATTAATGTTTTCGCACATCTTATCTTTTTCATTTAAGAAAGGTGATCTCGTAGATCGTGAAACTTATAGTGGAGGTGTTGGCACGTACTAGCTAATTCAATGCATTTTATCCGGCTGAGTACTTCAGTGGATAGCTGGGAGATTGACTACCGATCTGGTGCGGGATTCAAGGCCACTTACCCTCATCCCCACCATCTATCCATCAGAGTTCTATGTTCATTTGAACTTGGAGGGAAACACTTGTTTATCCGTGCAAAACCCTAGTTAACTCTTTCATTTGTCTTGGTTCTGCTTTCTAGCTTACTCAGGTATTTTCTACAGAGAAATGTCAATGTGTAGAAGAAGAATCATATTCCAACTATGAATGGTTTACTCCTCGCTGTGGAAGGGTTTCGATGGCAATCCAGTTTAGTTTGCTGTGGAGGAGGACGTTACCTCATTTGACTGTTGGTGCCATGGCTCTGTATCCTCCATTCCCTGGCAGGGATTCCACTTCTCCGTTGTTGTTCACTTCTCGGGCGCTTATCAAGAAAGTACCTTTTCTCCACAGTTCAGGTAAACTCTATCTTCTCAGTGCTGATATCATTTTTCCGTGTTTTGTATTCTCTCGCGGTTGCTATCCTTCAGTCTGAGTCTTTAGTTTTTTGTAACTCCAACCTCTCAATCAGAGAATCCGTGGTGATAATCTCATACAGATAACTCAATTTTATCTTATTTTTCCTTCATTGGGTTCAATTCCCCCTTCCAATATAAGTCTATAAATTTCATATATTTTACCTTACAGATTTTATGGGGTTTTTGTAGGTGGGTCTTCTTGCCAGAAGTGGCTCCTCTACAATGAGTTGTCTCTGTTACACAAATGAAGAATCCCGGTCTCTAGCTAACTTGTTCATCTCTTCCAATTATTCTCTAATGGTTTCACTCGGTGGAAAATATTTTACACTACGTGTTTAACGCATTCATAGGATTTCAAACTTCTATATGATTAGTTTACCGACTTCATAGAGCTCATTTTTATTTTGAAAAGTGCGACCCATAGCCTTCTCTGTCTATCACTCCTGAGAAGAGATTTAGATGTTATTCCGGGTCATTAATTTTAAGACTACAGTTATTTTCAATGACGGTTGTAATATGGGAAACTTCATCGCTGGGTTATGTAATCTTTTGATAATTTAAATGAAAGAATTTTTTTTTCCTGCAGTTTAAGAAATGAATTTTCTCTTAACAGAATCTTTACCGTCGTTCTAAATTCTCTTTCGTGTAATTTTTCCAAAACTACAGTTCTTTCCTTGCATTGTTTTTATATATATTTACATTACTCACATTACCTATACGGAGGGGTTTCTCAGCTCCAGTTCCTGTATAAGTTAGTTGCGTTACTCTGTTTAATTTATCACACCTTCATTTCTTCCAGCCAATGTATTGTATACTGTTTCTTTTTGTTTAGATACCCACAATCTCTGTTCTTAAAGAAAAATGTAACCCGAGTTTCTGACCGGTACGCTTGTGTTGAACGTTGCAGAAAATCTGTATATGAGTAATTTTCCATCGTTTTCTTGTTAATTGAATAGTGATGCTCTATAGCCCTAAACATGTTTACAAATATATATTTGTATAGTTTGAATTTCTTCTTATAATGCTCGTATTATTTTGAATATTCTGGCATATAGTTCATTCACTGGTAACAAAATTATTTTTACATTGTTCCACTTAACATATTTTCCTAGACAGATGTTACTCAATTCATTAACTGTAAAATAAAACCAAGGTTTTTACTTCCTTTTAGGGTTGGGTGACCGGACCACTCTGATATTTTTCTGTGTATAGTCAGAGAGGAAAGAACAATGCATCCTTAGTTTCTTTAGTTACCTAGGATCGATAGTTCTATCCAGCAATGAGGTTATTTCTATCCTATTTTTTTCTTGAACAATTTTTGTTCCTTTCCTTAACTCAACAAAGTAAATTGTTTTATCTTAATTTACCACAACATAAAAAATAATGGTTCTACATTCATAAATAAACACAGTAAATCATTATCTATTATACTTTTATAAAAAAAATACAATATATCTCTATTTTCGAATATAGAGTTACTTCAACACAGTATCCAAGAAATTAAATTATTCTATTACTTAAATGATAATTGGATTCCAGTTTACCATCCTAGTAAAAGTAAATCAAATACTTATCTGAACAAAGTAACACTACTCTGATGTTCCTCCCAACCTTCAAGAGAGGGAATAGCATGCTGGTCTTTCCCTGTGCTTCCACTGTAAGGTACAGATTGACAGTAGATTTTTCTGCTTTGACCTCGGGACTCCAAGCCCAGTCAGTGCTAGAAACTTCAGGATTTACTGAGTGTTTTTCCACTGGTCTCTACCAGCTCAGGAAAATCTCCACTCCCTTCCTTAGCCCATGAACAGAACCCTTATTTCTCACTGGGAAGAGTCTCTTATCCCCAGAGGAGCGAGTAACTATTCAAATTGTCAAACCACCTTTCATTTCTTGGAAAACATTTACCATCAACATTTTTACTTTTAATTTCCATAAATAAATTTATTATTCACAATTAAAAAAGGAGAATAAATTTTCCAGCAAAATATTAATTGTCTGAGTCTTTTTTCCTTAAAACAATAATACAATTCATTTAACTAGTTAACAATAAATGCAGTTGTCACAACTTCCCCCCTGGAAGTAACACCATCCTTGGTGTTTCATTCCAGCTCAGCAAGAAGCTCTTGGTAAGCCTTGCGCACAAACCCTTCATCCTCCCAAGTAGCCTCATCCAGGCCGAAGTGCTTCCACTACACTTTAACCTGGGTGATGACTCACTTTCGGAGCATAATTTCTCTCCGGTCAAGTACGTGTTGCGGCTCGACCAGAAACTTATCGTCCGGATCTACCTGCAAATAGAAAAGTTCCTTATCAAATTCTCATACATAAATCATATTTCAAGTTAGGATTTTTAATTCTATCCTACCTGTATATTCTGCCAATGAATTACGTGCTTCAAACCATGCACATAACGCTTCAATAGGGACACATGAAACACATTATGTACTCAGATGTGACTAGGTAAAGCCAGCCGATAGGCCACAGGTCCTACCCTTTCCAAAATTTGGAAGCGTCCACAAAACCTGGGAACCAACTTGGCACAAGAGGTCCATCGCAAGGTACTCCTCTTAGGTTTGATCCTCATATACACATGGTCTCCGACTTCAAATTCCCGATAAGTCCTCTTCTTATCTGCATAGATCTTATGTCGATCTTGTGCAGCCTTCAAATTGTTTCTTATATTCTTTACTTTTGATTCCATTTCAACTAGCATTTCTGGTCCCAACATTAATTTATTTTCTGGTCTGCTCCAATTTATGGGCGTGCGACACTGCCTCCCATATAGAATTCGAAAGGACTCATTTTAAGGGACTCTTGATAACCATTGTTGTAATAAAATTCAACGAGATGCAAGTAGTCTTCCCATTTGGTTGGTTGTTGCATCACGTACATGTGCAGCATGTCTTTCAGAACTTGGTTAACCCACTCTGTTTGACCATCTATCTGGGGATGATAACCAGTGCTAAAGTTTATTTGGGTCCCCAAACCTAAAGAGAGTTTTCCAAAATGAAGAAATGAACTTAACATCTTTGTCTGAAATAAAAAATTTTGGAATGCCGTGTAATCTGAATATTTCTCTCATAAAAATATCTGCTATCTGTACAGTCTTGTAAGTAGACTGTATAGGTATAAAATGTGCAGATTTAATCAATCTATCAACTACCACCATCATGGAGTCATTATGCTTCTTTGACCGTGGTAAACCCGTAATGAATTCCAGTGATATGACCTCCCACTTCCATTCAGGTACCGGTATGGGTTGCAACAATCCTGCAGGATGTTGATGCTCCACCTTCACCAGCTGATACTCCAAACATTTATTTAAATACTCAGCAATATTTTTATGCATACCAGGCAGAAATATACTTTTCTGATAGCAGTCAACATTTTCTGGTATCCTGGGTGACCTCCATCATTTCTAGGATGGTATTCATCCATTATTAGCTCCTTTAGGTCCACACAGTTTGGTACATACACCTTTCCTCTAAAGGTTAGAATCTTATCATTATTTACTCCATATTCAGAAGTACTCCTTGCTTTCTGGTCTTTTCCATTTGCTACCATAGAAATTGATATTCCAGATATTTTTGTGCTTATCCTTTTACTTGATCTAAGAATTTACTTTCAAGCCGATTGTAATAAAGCTCATAAACACAATGTAGCTTCCTACTTAAAGCATCAGCCACCCGGTTTTCCTTACCTTTCACGTGCTGGATTTCCATATCAAAATTACTTAGAAAGGCATTCCATATTGCCTGTCTAGAGATTAAATCAGCTTGCTTGAAATAACTATTCAAGCTGTTATGATCCATTGTTAGCACAAACTTTTTACCCATAAAGTAGTGTCTCCATACCTGGAGTGCATGTACTACTGTTGTTAACTCCAAATCATAGGCCAAATATCTTTGTTCATGTTTCTTAGATTTCTTGTCTCATAAGCCACTACTTTTCCTTCTTGAGATAAAATTGCCCCAACTCCTTCTTTACTAGCGTCTGTCCAAACTTCAAATTCTTTGTTGGGGTCAGCTGCCCTGAACACTGGTGCAGTGGTTAAAAGCTACTTCAACTTCTCAAATTTGTTCTGAAACTCAACAGTCCACTTAAATACTTTTCCTTTTCTCTACAAAGAGGTAATGGATAAAATAATTCAGGAAAATCCCTCAATAAATCTCTCATAGTACCCATCTAATCCCATAAAGGATCGAATATCTGCCACATTGTAGGGTACTCGCCATTCCATGATTGTCTTGATTTTCTCTAGATCAACAAAAATCCCTTTTTCTGAAATGACATAGCCTAAGTACTGGATTTCTATTTTAAAGAAATCACATTTGCTAAACTTAGCGGTGTTTTCTTAGCATTTCCAGCACAATCCTTAAACGTTATCTATGTTCTTCCTGGTTTTTAGAATAGATTAAAATATCATCTATGAATATAAGTACAAAATTATCCAGGAAAAGATGGAATATACCATGCATTAACCTCATAAAGGTTGTTGGTGCATTTTTTAACCCAAAGGCTAACACCACAAATTCATAATGCCCGTACCTAGTACGGAATGTTGTCGTGAAAATATCTTCATCCTTGATTCGGATCTGGTGATATCCAGATCTTAAATCTATCTTTGAAAATACTATGGCCCCGTTCACCTGATCAAACAGATCATCAATCCTTGGTAATTGATACTTATTCTTGACTGTTAACTTGTTGATCTGTCTATATTACATGCACATTCGCATGGTTCCGTCTTTCTTCTTAACGAACAGCACTAGTGCTCCCCACGGGGACACACTTGTATGAATATAACCTTTGTCCAACAGTTCTTGTAACTGCATTTTTAATTCAGTTAATTCTAGAACACTCATTCTATAAGGATCTCTTGACACAGGAGATGCTCCTGACATTAACTCTATGGTGAATCGATATCTCGTCTTGGAGGTAATCCAGGAATATTTTCTAGAAAAACATCCATGAATTCTTGTACCACTAGTATTTTTTCCATCATAGGTGATTTTTCCTTGGAATTAGCATAACCCACCTCAATAGAATATATTTGGCATCCCTTCCTCATACATTTATTCATTTGGGATGTTGTAATTGGACGTAGTTGTAGCGGCTTCTTGATTCCCTGAATCTCCTTACATGTTCCATCTTGCATTCTGTAATAAATGATCTTTTCCTTCCAGTCCACTAAGGTCCAATGTTTTTCTAGCAAATCCATACCAATCAAAACATCATAGGACCCTAATGGAAGTATGTTCAGGTCTATGTTTAGCTGTTGTTTTGAAATTTCCAAAGTACAGTTTGGAATTTTGGCAGTTACCTTTCTTTTTGCTCCTGTGGCTAGCTGTACCAGCCAAGGATTTTTGAATTTCTGCCCTTTTAATTCACAAATTTCCACTATTTTGGGACTAACATAACTTGAACTAACACCTGGGTCTACCAAAATAGAAACATATTGTGATAGTAATTTACCTTCCAACTCAATCATTGTTGGCTGGTAATCTGCCTATCGATCCTCCAACGCCACGTTGATACGAGGAATGTTTCACGCCACATCACCTACTGTAGAAGCCTCCTCCAAGTTTGCAACAATGTCATTTCTTTCTCGCTGTGGGCAGTTTTTATAATAGTGTGCCTCACCACACCCCCAACACTATAGAGGTGGCTTGGTCACTTGCCCTTCCTCAGGTTTTCTAGATGCCTCTGTAGGCTTCTCTTCTGTTGGCCAGCGAGTTCTTGATAATTTCTGCCAATTTTTTTACTGACAGAAATTTGTGCAGAATTGTTAAAGTTATTTCTTTTGGCTCCTTTGAAGTTTGAGCTGCTTTTCTGTCCTTTTCTTGGCTACCAAATTTTTCCAACCTCCCCTTTTGCCTTGGACTGCTGATAGTACATTCATGCCTTAAGAATGGCTTCTTCCATGGTTCTGGGATTTATAAATTCAATTCACTCTTTCATATATGTTGGAAAGCTGCTCAGAAATATTTGCACCTTAGCCTTTTCCTCTCGAAGGTATGGAACATATCGTAACCGGGAGGTGAACTTGGTGATATATTCGTCCATAGTCATCTATCCCAGCTTCAAGTCATGAAACTCTTTAGCTTTCTCATCGTAGAAATGTTATGTTAAATAATTTTCTTTAAAGTATTTCTAGAACAATTCCCAAGTAACATCTTGGTCTTCAATGTTGTGAACATTCTTTACTTCTTCCCACCATAGAGTGGCTTTCTCCCTTAACTGATATATGGTCAATCTAGCCTTCAGGTTTTTGTTGTACTCGTACACCTAAAAATATTTGTTCATTTTTATCAACCATGCCTTTGCCACTTCCTCAGCTTCACCATCAAATGTTGGTGGTTTTATTTTCCAAAACTCCCCCTGAAGTTCCACTTTTTCTTCTTAACTTCTTGTTGATATGACACATTGCCAGACTCTGCTTCATTTTAGTTTTTATTCTTATTGCTTCGCTGAGAAGGGATTATTTCCACTCTATTAGTAGTGTGTTCCCTTGTTTTTCGCTCAACAACTTCTTGCATGTTCCTATCAGCACTGGGGTGTTCCATTTCTTGATTTTGCTTATCTAGCGGGCTCTTAAGTATGTTTTCTTGCTCTTGCATTAATCTTTCGTCATTCCTTTGAACTCGCACCATCTCTTCCTGTAGTTGTTGTACTGTATTCAACAGTATGTTGGTTTGATGTTGTTGTTCCTTTGACAAACTGCTTGTTTGCTGGTGCTGATCCACAATCAGTTGAACCCACATCTCAGGGCTCACTACTGGTTGTGTTTTGGGTTCTCCGATGTCGTGGGGTGGTTTTTGTGTTGATCCCCTTCTCATGATGTTTCCTGTTATGCTTATATTCTATGCATCAATATACACACAGCGTAAATTTTTAGTTGACCCTTAAGGTACCAGCTTATGAACGCTATACTCTGATACCACTTGTAACACTCATAATAAAAAAAATATATATTTTTACTTCTTAACTTAAATTAACTCAACTATTTCATACAATGTCACGGTTCTTACCATGGGTATTACTCCTTCCATTGAAAGGCATTGCAATGATTTAACCCATTGTCATCACCTTAGAATATAGACATAATTTCCAATTCTATAGTTTATATGTTTAATGAAAACATTATCGAATTGAATTCTAGACTTAAAACATAGTTTATACTTCAATGGTCACATATGAAATATATTCCCCCACCTTAGGCCTTATGGTTTTATTAATGTTATCGCACGTCTTATATTTCGCTTTTAAGAAAGGTGATCTCGTAGATTGTTAAACTTATAGTGGAGGTGTTGGCACGTACTCGCTAATTCAATGCATTTGGTCCAGCCGAGTACTTCAGTCAACAACTGGGAGATTGACTACCGATCCGCTACGGGATTCAAGGCCAATTTCCCTTATCCCCATCGTCTATCCATCGGAGATTTACGGTCATTTGAACTTGGTGAGAAACACTTGTTTATCTGTGTAAACCCTATTTAACTCTTTCATCTATCTTGGTTCTGCTTTTCGGCTTGCTCGGTTATTTCTGTAGAGAAATGTCAATGTGTAGAAGAAGAATCGTGTTCCAACTGTGAATGGTTTACTCCTTGTTGTGGAAGGGTTTCGATGGCAATCCATTTTAGTTTGTTGTGGAGGAGGATGTTACCGCATTTGATTGTTGGTGCCATGGCTCTGTCTCCTCCATTCCCTGGCAGGGATTTCGCTTCTCCGTTGTTGTTCACTTCTCGGGCACTTATCAATAAACTCCCTTTTCTCCACAATTCAGGTAAACTCTATCTTCTCAGTGCTGATATCATTTTTCCGTGTTTTTTATTCTCTTGCGGGTGCTATCTTTGAGTTTGAGTCTTTAGTTTTTTGTAACTCCAACCTCTCAATCAGAGAATCCGCAGTGATAATCTCATACAGGTAACTCAATTCTATCTTATTTTTCCTTCATTGGGTTCAATTCCCCTTTCCAATATAAGTCTATAAATTTCATATATTTTACCTTACAGATTTTATGGGGTTTTTGCAGGTGGGTTTTCTTGCCAGAAGTGGCTCCTCTGCAATGAGTTGTCTCTGTTACACAAATCAATAATCCTAGTGTCTAGCTAACTTGTTCGGCTCTTCCAGGTATTATCTAATGGTTTCACTCGATGGAAAATATTTTACACTCTACGTGTTTAGCGCATTCATAGGAATGCAAACTTCTATATGATTAGTTTACTGACTTCATCGAGCTCGTTTTTCTTTTGAAAAGCTCGACCCATAGCCTGCTCTGTCTCTCACTCTTGAGAAGACATTTAGATGTTATTCTGGGTCATTAATTTTAAGACTACAATTATTTTCAATGACGGTTGTAATATGGGAAACTTCGTTGCTGTGTTATGTAATATTTTGATAATTTAAATTAAATATTTTTTTATGTAGTTTAAGAGATGGATTTTCTCTTAATAGAATCTTTACCGTCGTTCTAAATTCTCTTTCGTGTAAATTTTCCAAAACTGTAGTTATTTACTTGCATTGTTTATATATATATATATATATATATATATATATATATATATATATATATATATATATATATATATATATATATATATATATATATATTTATTTATTTATTTATATTTATATTACTCGCATTACCTATACGGAGGGGTTTCTCAGCTCCAGTTCCTGTATAAGTTTAATGCGCTACTCTGTTTAATTTTTCACACCTTCATTTCTTCCGGTCAATGTATTGTATACTGTTTATTTTTGTTTAGATACCCAAAATCTCTGTTTTTAAAGAAATACGTAACCCAGGTTTATGACCAGTACGCTTGTTTTGAATGTCGCAGCAAATCTGTATATGAGTAATTTTCCACCGTTTTCTTGTTAATTGAATAGTGATGCTCTATAGCCCTAAACATCTTTACAAAGATATATTTGTACATTTTGATTTTCTTCCTATAATGCTCGTATTATTTTGAATATTCTGGTATATAGTTCATTCATTGATAACAAACTTATTTTGACATTGTTCCGCTTAACATATTTTCCTGGACAGATGTTACTTAATTCATTAACTATAAAATAAAACTAAGGTTTTTCCTTCCTTTTAGGGTTGGGTGACTGGACCACTCTCATATCTATTCGTGTATAGTCAGAGAGGAAAGAATGATGCATCCTGGGTTTCTTTAGTTACCCATGATCGACAGTTTTGTCTGGCAATGAGGTTGTTTCTATCCTATTGTTTTCTTGAACGGTTTTTGTTCCTTTCCTTAACTCAACACGGTAAATTATTTTATCTTAATTTACCACAGCATAAACAATAGTGGTTCTACATTTATAAATAAACACAATAAATCATTATCTACTATACTTTAATAAAAAAATACAATATATATTTGTTTTAAAATCTAGAGTTACTTCAACACAGTATCCAAGAAATTCAATTATTTTGTTACTTAAATCATAATTGGATTCCAGTTTACCATTCTACCAAAATTAAATCAGATACTTATCTGAACAGAGTAACACTACTGCTGATGTTCCTCCCAACCTTCAAGAGAGGCAATAACGTCCTGATCTTCCCCCATGCTTCCACTGTAAGGTACATGTTGAGAGTAGATTTTTCTACTTTGACTTCAGGACTCCAAGCCCAGTCAGTGCCAGAAACTTCAGAATTTACTGAGTGTTTTTCCACTGGTCTCTACTAGCTCAGGAAAATCTCCACTCCCTTCTTAGCCCATGAACAGAACCCATGTTCCTCACTGGGATGAGTCTTTTATCCCCAGAGGAGCGGGTAACTGGGATGAGTCTCTTATCCCCAGAGGAGCGGGTAACTGGGATGAGTCTCTTATCCCCAGAGGAGCGGGTAACTGTTCAAACTGTCCAACCACCTTTCAGTTCTTGGAAAACATTTACCATTAGCCTTTTTACTTTTACTTTCCATAACTAATTTTATTATTCACAATTAAAAAACAAAAATAACTTTTCCAACAAAATATTAATTGTCTTAGTCTTTTTTCCTTAAACAATAATAAAAGTCATTTAACTAGTTAACAATAAATGCAGTTGTCACAATAGTTATTAAATTTTAAAATATTATTAATATAGAATAATAGTATTATATATATATATAAGATAAAGAGAACGATATTAATATAACAATGTTATTAATATATATCATTATAATGTTATTGTACTATTATATTATTTTTATTATTATATTATAGTTATATCAATATTAATATTTATTTATTAATACTAATATATTACTTTAATAATATTTTATATTAATACTGGTTTAATAATATTGTTATAATATTTTATATTAATATTGGTTTAATCATAATAGTAATCCTATAAGGTGTAGCTCAATTAATGATCACTTTGTAAAGCAAAGAGATTCAAAGTTCAAATCCTTTGGTTAGACCGACCAAAAATAATAATAATAATAATAATAATACCATATTAATATTATTTTTAAATGATTATTTTATTTATTTATGATAATAATATTATTGTTGTTTTAAATGTGTTTTAATTTAATTTTAGGTTTTTAAACATTTAGGACTAAGTTAGTATATTTCCTTTTGTCCAATCTATTTTTTTTTTGTCTTTTGCATCTATTCTCAGGCTATATTCTAGTGACTCTTCATCTTGAAAATGGATTTAGTTAGTGATCTCAAACATATATATATATATATATATATATATATATATATATATATATATATATATATATATATATATATATATATATATATATATATATATATAATTTTAATTTTTCATGTAAAACATTAATTTTTTTCCAAATTTTTTTCAACATAATTTGTAAAATATATATTATATATATTCAAATATCTTACTTTTCAAAAAAGAATTTATATGTACGAAAATTTTAACAACCATTATTATGAGTAATTTCATAATATTTTGTGATTTGGCCTTTATTTTTAGAACCTTTCATTTTACCTAAATGTGAGAGGCAAGGCCACCTAGGTGAAACGTGGTGGTTTTCACATTAGTTTCCCCTCGAATATTGCCTCCGAGACAGAACATTTCCTTCACCAAGAGTTTAAGAAACAACATGTGGCTTAATGGAAGTGTTTATTATTTATAATTGATTTTTCCTTTCTTAATTCATCTACCATCAACCCTTTGTTTTATTGACTTTCCTTGATGCAAACTTATGTTTTGTGGCTTTGATATTTTTATGTATATTTTTTCATAGAATTTGGTTTCATGAAAAAGATAATAAATATAAATAGATATAGATAATACTTACTTAGTAGAAATTGCACTATTTTTTATTATTTTTCTCATGCAAGTTTCAATTTTGGTTTCTAAATTGATTTGAAATTTCAAATGTGGAATATTCAATGAGATTTCAAACACCAATTTTGGAAAGAAAACATTGTGAAAAAAATATGTATTATCATACTTGCAAAGACCTCAATCTAAGGATCCACATTCTCTTCATCCTTCGAGGTCATTTGGACAACCTGTTACTAAAGGGGATGTCAACTCTTGAGAATTCATCTAATATCAAAATAATAGATGAAGGATTAAGTTCATATAGTGATCAAAGCGATATAAATGCATCTTTACTAGAAATTGACAATGAAGATGTTGAAGGTTTTTCCTTGGCAGAGGATACAACACATTCTTGAAAAAAGAAAAGAATGGTCAATGGGACATAGGGAGAAACTTCCAAAAATATTAGGCCTCAATATTTACATATATTCAAAAATTACTGCCAAAAAATAAAAATGAGAATTCACAACAAATTAGATGTAATGTGTGTAGTTGGAAAACTAACAAGAAAGTGAACTTTGAAAATAACTTAGATACAATAGAGAAGCATGCAAAAAATGTGTACGAGAAGAAAATTGTAAATGGTGAAGAGAAATGTATTATTAGATCGAAGTCTTCTAAGAAATTTGTTATCCAAGATGTCATGGTTCAACATTGTATTTCACATATTATCTAATACTCGCCCAATGACAAATTATCCATATTACATGAAATATCTATATTTTCTTAAAGTGTCAAATTTTTTATCTTCACATTGGTTTATAACAAGTGGTTAGATGTGGGGAAGATATCTAGCTCAAGTAGAAAAGGATGATATAAAACAAAATATTTTCAAATGTTAGGTCTTGTCAATGTTATTATATTAGGTTACATTTATTGAAAAATAATTCATATATCTACATGAGTATCTATATGGTTAATGACTATATTAAGTATTCACATTTTCTTGGGATTCATAAAACAAATGGAGCATCAATAATGCAAGGATATGGAAATGGCCTTTGTGTTAGACTATAATTATCAGCTTCAACATATATGATGAGTATTCATTATATGGATCATAGGATGAATCTTGCATTTAAAATAGTAAGAAAATTTTCATAGATTTCAAAAGTTGAATATTTCGTATGAAAGAATTATGCATACTTTTATCGTAGTCCTAAAAAAATTTCATAGTTTCAAAAATATTTTGTTGGTGTTATGAATGGAAACAATCTATTAAAATATGGTGATACAAGATGGATCTCATTGAATGGACTAGCTCAAAGGCTATGAAGTGAGTACCAATCATTGGTATGGGTGACGTATGAACATTGCTTCATTGTAAACAAAGATCAAGATCTTCTCTTTCGATTAACTAACATAGAGACGTTACTAACACTGAGTGGAATTCTTCTTATGCTAAACGAAATGAATGTTGTTGTGAAAATGTCCCAAAGTCGCACAATGTACATTTCATAATACAAAAATACAATAAAATTAGAATGTCTTTCATTGGATAATTTGTATACAATGTCGAAGTATTTTATAGGTCCATGGTTTACAAATTGGAATACAATCATCAATATAGAAAATACAAGAAGTTTTTTTAAATTTCATTAAAAATGGATATTATGTATAATAGTGCATGGGTGTATGGTTCTTTCATTATACCGATAATATAGGAAGTTTCACCAAAGAGTTCCAAATGTCAAGAGACCTATTCCATAATGTTGTCATTTCAGTAAGACACAACTTGAAATAAATTGCACAATCACTGGCATCATATATAAGAGAATGATTTTGTCGAGATAAACTATTGGAGGCCATGTATATGGTTTATCCTCAATATTAGAATAATTAATAGTGTAAAAACACTTTAAAATATGACTTTGTGGCTAAATTTAAAACTTTGGTGTGCCACTTTTTCCATAAGGTCCAAATACATGGAGTACAAATTCAAGGTATTTTAGATTCATTAAAATTGTTTCAACAAGCCACATGCTTCATTGAAACAATGTGAAGAAATTTACATTTTGGAGAATCCTCTAGAATATGGTGCAATAACAAGATTATGGACCATTTTAGGTGGTATCCAATACTTATAAGAAAATATATTAGAATATTTCAAATCTGTAGATTTGTGTCAAACCATGATTTTGGGATAACTCGAGGATTATAGGATGTTAAAATGCACTATAATTTTTGAAGCCAAATTTGAGAAACAAGCTTGATAAACGTATGGATCTATATTTAAGATTATATGTAACAAAGTATGGCATTAACAAACTTCCATATGAAAAAGGACTAGCTCTTTATCGATTAAATTGTGATAAAATGGGTGAATCAATATAATGAACTTTATATGGAACATAATAGTTTGGAGGCTCATAAAGATATTACATATTGAGACAATTGTGTTCAGAATGAAGAAAATGAGGACCAAAATGAAAACTGGGAAATTGATATAACACAAAATTTTATCTAGTCCAATATATTTTAATGTCCACATGACACTTATTTTTGTATACATGTTATGTTGGTAGTGTAAGAAATAATGAATGGAATCATAAAAATGTTATGATTCTTGTTACATAGAAAAAATTATATGATTCTTCTTATTTGATTGAATTTGTTGTTCAAATATATTCTTGGTGTAGGTTCAAAATTATTTATCACAACAACATTACTATATGCCAATTTAACATTGTATGTGAGGTGATAACATGTTATATAGTTTGTGTTTTTCATTGTAATATTGAAGCCACATTTCCTTTATGCAAATTATTTTGATTTTAATGTCTTGATATTTAAGTACTGATTTATCTATTTCTTGTATGTGACCAAAATTTAAGCTAGAATTTGATGGCGTAAGGATCTATCTCTTCACATAGTTAGTGTTCGAATATTAAGAGATAAATAACTAATTTAACAAGACTTATACCATGCAATATTGAGCTCATTTAAAGTAGATGAAGTATTGTTGATGTCTTGCTCTAATATCTTGGTTTATTTTAATGGTTTGTTTATTCGTGGAATTTGGACCATTTTTCCAAATTTGAATTTGTTGGGTTTATTTTGGTTTAAAATTGAGTTAAACTCTTAAATGCTTCTAGTTCTCATTTGATGTTTAATTGAAAATTTAGTTGTGGCAAGATTAGTTTCAACTTATTTTTATTGATTTAAAGGCTTTAGTTAAAATTAAAAACCTTTAATGAGTAAAAAGACTTTTTGTTTACCTTTTTATCGTGTTTATTTGAGAAAGATGTGGTATTAGGCTTAATATATGACTTCAATTATTGGCTAGGCATTCAATGTGTTTTTAATAATTATTATTATTATTTTATTTATATATTTGATGATTTAAGTAAATATTTTTTTTATTTTCTTTCACTTTGTAGTGTAACTAAAGAATCTTCACCTTTTAGAATCTAGTATGTTTATTTTATATTTTTCTTTGAAAATACTTATTGGTTATTAAGAAAGGGAAATGAACTCTACTTATCTAAGAGAAATGAAAAATGGTTTATGCATTAGGTCCCTATGTTTTCATCGTAGGATATGGATTATCATGAGACTAACATTCCTCTAATGCAGTTATATTTTTTATTCACGTCACATTTAATAAAAGGAGGATGATTGAGTGTTTAATGCATTATCATTCTTAAAGTGAAAAATCTCTTGATGATGAATATTTTCTAACATGTTTTTCCAGGTATTGAACATGTAAATACAATTGTTTAAATTTATGTACTATATTTTTGAACTCACCAATTGTAGTTTTTTAGTGAGTTTGTGATATTACCTTTTTTTTATCCCATTGGAAATTAATTGTCAATGTTGATTTATCTTCAAGTCAATACCATTTTTCATTTTTGTGCAATTTCAACAAACTATTTTCCAATTGAAAATTATTATAGTTATGAATTTTAGAATAGAGTGCAATAGCTACTACAATAGTTACAAGCCAAAAAAGAGGTGAAAGACCTACAAATGGTAAGGAAGCACAAAATATTAGAGTTGTTGGTTGATCTAGATTTATGAAGGAACAAATGAAAATACATATATAAATAGAAACATAGAAATACAACGAAACCATAACTTCAATTCATGAATAACAAAGTATTCAAAAAAATTTACATGTAGAATGGAAATAAACTATCTCAGATGATGGTAGCTTATCTCTGAGAAGAGATATGGTTGATACATTACTTCTAAATTGTGTTACAATGAGACTTGGAGGCATATTTATTATTTGGAAACCAAAAAAAAAAACCTGAACATCCTAAAACGTAACCCTAGGAGATGAAGCGCCAAAGGTTTGTGGGCCCCATTGGGGTAAATTGGTACATCAACTTCCCAGGGTCATAACTTTTGCATATGATCTTCATTTGACGTGTAAAATACCTAGTTAGAAATATCTATCTTAGGACTACAAATTTTAATATAAAACCATTTCCATTCCCTATGGGTTTGACCGCTTTCCAAAAAATGTCGTTTAGGGCCTCAAAACGACTAAGTTCAGGACCCGAAAAACTGCCAAAAATAGTAAAATGTGCTACAATTAAGGAAAGGGAAAGAAAAAATGGTGGGGATCTAAGTGGAATAGGTGGGTGGCCACCAATATTCACCTAGATCAGTCATCCCCCCTTAGGAAGCGATGGTACCCATTGCGTTCAGTTCCTCCATGAGATGAGGAAATTTATTTTTAACTTGGTCCCTCGTGAGCCACTTTTCTTAATGCGGGATTTGGCCAGCTTTGACAATCCAATACATTTGGATATTCTGCTGGTAAGTGTTCGTGATATGTGTGTCCATGATCCAATCAGTTTTGGCATGTTCCATGCAGTTTGGGTTTAGTTTTGTTGTTGTTATTTTTTCTGTAATGTCTGATGTGCCCAATGGTGGAAAGTATGGTCGAAGGAAGTCCACATTAAACACTAGGTGCATCCAAGGAAAGGGGGGATGTTGAGATCAAAATAATTGTTTCCCACAACCTTAGTGATGGTGTAAGGCTTGTATCGTAGTTTTATGAGCTTTCAATGGGCTCCAGCAAGGCTTTATTTCTACAAATGAAAACAAACTTTGTCGCTCACTTGAAACTTGTACGGCACCTGATGTTGATCATATTATTTCTTGTAATAGGAATTAGACCTATCAAATATGTCATGCACCTATTGGTGGATGTGTTGGATGAGTTCAATAAACTAGGTTGCTTTATCATCCGTAGATTGTACATGTGTGGATTTTGTCTGTGTAGTCGCATGAGGCATGGAAACATCAATCGGACACAATGGTTGAAATCCCAGACCCACTTGAAAATGACTGCATCAAGTTGAGAAATGGAGAGCTATGTTATAAATGTGATACACATAAGGAAGGCTCTCATCCTAGGTTCATGGATACTTGGAGTTGTACATCTCTAGTATGTTCATTATCATCTTGTTGACGACCTCTCTTTGACCATCAGTCTAGGGATGGAATGTAGTCGACTTTGTGATCTTGGTGTCCAATAATTTCTAGAGTTTCTACATTAATATGCTCATTAACCTACTATCTTGATCTGATATAATGGTTTTTGGCATCCCAAAATGTACCCATACTATTTCAAAGAATATTTTGGCAGTTTCCTCTATTGTGATACTCTTCTTGCAAGCTGCCAATATAGCCATCTTAGAAAATCTATCCACAACCAAAAATACACAGTTATTACTATACTTGTTAGAAGGGAGGCCTAATATGTATTCCATGGAGATGGATTCACAAGGATGTTTATGAGTAGGCATAGGAGTTTACACGCCTTTCTTTTTTATGGTTGGCTTGGCGATGGCACATGTAATGTTCTGATTTTCCAATGTTTTTTCAGAGTTTTAGCCAATAAAAATAATTTTGTAGTATGGCCACAGTTTTCTCCATACCAAAGTTCCCTACCACCTGAATGTAGTGCACCTCCCAAATCAGCTTGGCACACTTACTTGAAGGAACACAAAGGTGGCTTAGGTAGCATAATAATGCATCCTACGGGTGGAAATATGGAACTTTTTTTCCATCCACTAGCATCTGGTATTGGTGGCGAACTCTACATAATTTTTTACAATTGCATCCATGTGAAGGTCTCATGGCAACAAGAGTTGAGAAAAATAGTTAGTGTTGCAAATGGGGGCCAACTGAGGCAATCTGCAACATGATTGGTGCTACCCTTCTTGTATTTAATGTTAAAGTGGAATTTTTGCAGATATGTAGATTGTTGGTTTGAGCGGTCCCGACCTAGGTTCGAAGTTAAGGATTGCCAACAAACCCCTATACCACTAGACCTTTCGGAAATGGCCTACTTTCACAGGCCAAGGTCTCACTCGAAGTAGTATGGGTGGGTGTTGGAACCAGTTTTCCTCACCCTGGGAGAGAGTAGGTAATTAAAGCAGATCTTGTCGAGTTCTATCATGTTCGCACAGAAACAAGCCTATTATCAAGCGCTTAACAGTACAACCATCATGTAAACATAAACACAACTACTATTATTACACATATCTGATCAATACTTTCACATCCATGTGCGCATCATCAATTATCATCATAGAACATCACAATCGCAACTAATTCATATATCGCGGATAAAATCGCAGCTTATTCAAATAACACAGAGGTAATCCAGTAATAAACGCAACTAGTTCAGATAGAATAAAGATACTTCAATAGATTCTACCTTTATTAATATCCAAAACCAACTTACAAACCCAAGTCAGCCCGCGCACACAGCCAGCAGGGTCCGCACACAACAGGACTAAGGATTTCCGCGCACATAGCCAGCAGGAGTCCTTACCCAAAACTACCCAAAACAGATCTCAACAGTTTGTTCATAGCATCAATCTTACTTTCTTACTTACCCTTAGACTCAAACTACCCATCTATTTATATTATCATAGCCAGCGTTATCCTGTGGTCCGCAAACCGTGGTTTACAGACTCTAGGTCTACCCTTTACCCATTACAATACATTAGGGGTTTTGACCCACCCTAAAGCCCCTACGCAAAAACAAATTACTACAAAAATATACCAAAAATGCAGCATTGGAACATATCAAAACGCAGCTAGGGGACCCTGTTCCAACATAGACCAATTCTGATGTTGATCATTCTACAACTTCCATTATGTCTAGAAAAACTAAAGAGGTTAGTGATATGTGTGGATGATTGTCTCCTTCCCCAGAATGTAATTTTTACATTGTCATCACGCTTGCATAATAGAAAACATCTCTTTATCATAGGTGGGGTGTTTCTAAATTTTATCGGAAAGTGTCTCATTTTTATAGGCCACCAGATGCCCATGTTGGGTGAGAATTACACCAATA
This sequence comes from Pinus albicaulis, assembly GCA_034641835.2. Lineage (NCBI taxonomy): Eukaryota > Viridiplantae > Streptophyta > Pinopsida > Pinales > Pinaceae > Pinus > Pinus albicaulis. The sequence goes on along the minus strand of CM076575.1, from coordinate 573,796,396 downwards.
GAATAGACGGAGGTATCTGTCTCAATTTCAAATGTATGTTACAAGTCTGAAAATGTCAGAATAGGTGCAGAGCAGAGGCGGTGCTTCAGCTCAATGAACGCCTTTTGTTGGGACTCAAACCAAAAAAGAATTTATTTTTCTTTCTCCTTGGTAACATTACTCATAGGCCAAGTGATATGAGAAAATCCCAACACAAACCTCAAATAAAAATTGGCAAGGCCCAAAAATTTGCGAAGCTCTGTTCGATTTTTTGGGGCTAGCTAATCCTAAATGACTTGGATCTTAGTCGGATCCACATGCACACCTTTTCAATCAATTATGTAGCTTATATATTGGACTTGGCTCAAGCCAAAGGTGCATTTATCCAAGTTGGCACATATTTTGTGTTGTCGCAGGGTTTAAAGGAATTTCCAAATGTGTTGCAGGTGCTCTTCCCAACTCTTCTTGAATATGAGGATACCGCCCATCTATACAACTGTGAACGAGTTGGTGAAGGGCCACAATATGTCATCCATCAACCTCATAAAATTTTCAGGGGAATTTTTCAACCCGAAAGGCACGACCAACCACTCAAAAAGGCCTCCCTTGGATTTTATTGTGGTCTTCAATACATCTGTGGGTTCTATTGGCACTTGGTGATAACTATGATTCTAATCGATCTTGCTGAAATAATTGGCCCATTTGAGAAGGTCAATAAGTTCATCAATCTATAGGATTGGATAGTTTTTCCCGACATTGATTTTTTTTAATGCTCGATAATCAATGTAGAGCCTCCAAGCTCCATCTTTCTTCTGTACAAGTACAATCAGGCTCCCACAAGGTGAGGAACTTGGTCGGATGCGCCCTTTTTGTAGAAAATATTGAATATGTTTCTTGATTTCTTCAGTTTCCAGAATGGAGCGGCGATATATCATCCCATTTGGTATAGGTGCTCTAGGTTTTAGATCGATGGAATGCTTGACCTAACAATGCAAAGGTACTCCTGTTATTGAGGAGAAGATGTCCTTGTATTCTTCCACAATCTTATCCACCTTCTTTTGCTGTGTGGGGGAACCCTTCCCAGAGGTCATGGAGGTGGCCACTATCTTCCCCTTGCTTTGAGAGTGAATAAAAAAGAAAACAAATTTCCCAGACTAGGAGATGATCTTATTTCATATATTAGCAGAGATCAAAGAGATGGTGGTAGGAGGGGCTACATCTGATATCTTCTATAACTTATTTCCCAAAGTGATAATAAAAATGTGAGGCCTAAAATCATACACAACATGATTCTTCCACAAGTATGTTGGCATAATAACATGTCACAAACTTAAGTGGATCAATATCACATAGTACCTCATCCATGAATGGCTTGATGTTGTAGAAAATTTCGCACTACTGGATGACACAGAGATGTCATCCTTGGTGGAGCCACGTGATGGTGTATAGTTGTGGGTGTCGTGTGGTTGGTAGGCCCAACCGCTTCATGGCCTATATTGAAATTTGTTTCTTTTAGCTCCCGTTATCAACAATGAACCATAGTGGAGAACCCATCACCCACATCTTTGAATAGAAGAGACACTCCCCCTCCTCTATATCTTCGGGCTCAGTATTCTGGACCTTGGTGGTGGAAACGATGGAATTGGGTTCTGCATCAATAATTTTCTTCCCCTTGTCGTTCCCTTGTTGGATTCTGGCTGAGAATCAAAACATGCATTAGAGTGCGAATATTTTAGCCCAACCACCAATGATTTCTTGGTGTGACACTCATTTATGTTGTGAGTGGGGCTCTTATGGAACTCACACCAGTTTCCTATGTCCCTCGTCTTTGTGGTGTCATTTTTTGCTTGCAACTTCAATGGGTTGTCCTTAACTGCTCCACCTTGGCTCTGTCCTTTGTTCTGTGGCTTTGGGGTGCTCTTTCCCTACTTCTAATTCGTAGATCCAAATTTTTGCTTCTTTTGTTTAAATTTGTGTTCAATCCTGGCAGCATATCAGTATGTTTCATCAAGCGAGGATATTTCCAGGAACTCCATTTCTTCTTAAATGTATTTATGCAGAAAACTATGGTTCTTGAGCATCATATGTCACTTAGATTCTTTTATACTCAACTTTTTCCATAAAGTATGAAAAACATTTGTGAAATCATGCACATTTGGGTGCCTTTATTGTCGTAGTGTGGTCTATTGTAAGTACTTATCCTTATAGCTCCCCACAAGGTAAATTTTTCCTTGGAAACATCTCAGAAAGGGTTCCAAGAGGGGGAAGCTATAAATAGAGAGGGCTCCTCATCCTTTTTCTCAAATTAAGTTTCCCAAAAATCCTTGGCATGGGGGGCGGACTTAAGCAGCGTAAAAGTAATATTTTCCCTATCATAGAAACTATGGACCGAAAAATAACCTTCTAGTACATTCAACCATTTATTTACAACATCTGCATATATTTGACCTTTGAATAAAGGTATATTTAATTTCACTTGTACCTTGAAGGGGATGGTCCCTCCAAAGTGACTGTTGGATGAAGATGTGTCATCAGGGGGCATCCCCGAAGGATCTAGGAAAAGTTGTCCATCATCACATTCCTTTGCCACTCGAGGGCTTCTTTGAGCAGAAATTTTATAGGATATGTTGCTACCTCATATTTATTTTCTTCTACCATGGGGGGTCATCGATGTCGGCGAGGACGGTCTTGCAAAGGCTCAATTAGTTCAACTCCCATATCCTTATACCCTAACCTCTTTGGGGACATGCACAGAAAAACAACAAAAGAGCAGACCACTCGAATACCACTAATTCGTATTTTTGAAGGAGTGGAATGAAAATACATATATAAACATAAACATAGATATACATTGAAAACATAACTTCAATTCATTAACAAAAAAGTACTAAATTTTTTTTACATGTAGAATGGAAATAAACTAGCTCAATCGATGGTAGCTTATCTCTTAGAAGAGACGTTGCAGCTACATGCCTTTTGTACTATGTTACAATGAGGCTCAAAGGCCTATTTATTTTTAAGAAATAATATAGAACCCTAAACATCTAAAAACCTAACCCTAGGAGATGAAGCACCAAAATTTTGTGGGCCTTGTTGGGGTAAATTGGTATATCAACTTCTCGGGGTCGTATCTATGGCATACGATATCCTTTTGGTGTATATGATACCTCATTAAAAATATCTACCTGAGGGATCCAAATTTCAATTGCAAACCCCTATGAACTACCATGGGTTTTTCCGTTTTCTAAAAAATCGTCATTTAGGGTCTCAAAATGGCTCCGGAAGTTCAGGACACGAAAAATTGCCAAAATAGTAAACTATGCTATAATTAAGGAAATTGAAATAAATAATGGTAGGGGTACAAGTGGAATAGGATGGTGGCCACCAATATCCACCTAGATCATTGATTTATTTGAAGCTAAGGAATTGAATAACTATTACCTTTTAGAGAGGCAATGTATAAGAAACCAAAATAATTTGATGTAAAGATTCATGATTTTGTAATTTGTAGACATTATTTTCATGAGAAGCCTCTATAATATGAATTATATAAAACATGATTGAGTTGTTTGGATGTTTCAATACCAATTTTTACGAAAATAGACTCTGAAAACCAACATCACACACCTTTGGGGGTGGCTCTCCAACTAGTTTCCCCGTGGGACGTAATAAAACCTTAGCGGTAAAACATGACAAAAACATGTTATTTTCATGAGTGTATAGTAAGAACCCCGACCAACATAACCCATGGTGTTTCTTTTCCAAAACATGGTAAATGGGAATATTATAGTCCAACTCAATTTATTATTATTATTATATATGGTTGTATACAATATCAAGGATTAGCCAAGATTTTACAATGTTTTCTAATTTTGTGAAAGATTTTCCAAGACTTTGTGGTTTTTATAATTTAGTGAAAAAATCACCAATCTTTAACACAATTTTATAACTCAATGAAAGATTCATTGAAAATTTATATATGCGTATTATATTATTGACACAATAGCCTATACATTTTTCTACGTACCATGGGGATTTGTCAATTTATTATAAATATAAATTTGGGGGCAGGGGGGGTTTCCTAAAAAAATTCTTGAGGAATATGTGAGTCCTCCGACAAATGGGGATTTGAGATAGAAAATTATCTACTTGTACGGTGTTGAGTCAGAAGAAGATTTAACTATATGGAAAATAGATTGTATGAGGTGTATACTAAGAGGTGTGCCAAAATTACTAAATTAATTTTTTGGATTGGATTTGGGGCAAACAACATCCTAATATATAAATGGATAGGCCCTATGGATGTATTTACCTTGTAGATAAAAGATATCATGGCCAATCATCAAATAATTCAAGCAATGGATGTAGTCATTAAGGGAAATCATACACAGTGGTGGGAAATGCAGAGTAGCATTGGTCCAATGGTAATATGTGGTAGATTGTTTAAAATTGAGGTTCCAATCATCTAAGGAATCTGAATCAGTGAGCTAGTACGAGGAGATAATCCCCAGGAGTATATGTGGTTATGTGAACATTATTGGGTAGAGAAACATATTTTTCGAGCATAGTGGGTCCACATTTTTGTGCACGCAATAGATATGGTATCAAAGAGTTGGTATATTTAGGAAGAGAAAAGGTGATAGACCAACGATTTTGTGAAGCCACGCAACCTTTAGCTTTACTTTTCAACATATTGTGTTGAAAATTATCTAGGATGAATGAATAATTTCATCTTTTATCAATAGCTCATAGACCATGCACATGAGATTGTTTTTGTGTATCATAAGTAATTGACAAAAATGAATCAACATATCCATTTTTGGAAGGTATAGACTGAGGAGGGTTAGGAATAATATCCAAGAAGGTTGAAAATAAATGAATTTAAGGGAGAGTGCATTGTACAAAAAAATGCCTCAAGTAGCACTATTTCAACTTACATTAAACCAATAAATACAAAGAAGTAAAATATTGGTACAAAATATGTGTGTGACACACCCAACCTCTTAAGCCTCCATAAGGAAATGGGGGTTTAAAAATCTTTATCTTATTTCTCTCAAATCCAAACCAAATTATGGAATTACAATCATGTCTAGCTCATTAAGGGCTTTGTAAAAATATAAATTTCATTGGATTATGATATTGGGGCACTGAATTAGGGCCTTATGGGTTATAGTGCCACATTAGTAATTCTGTATTGTTAAAATGTGGCCATTGATATGACACCCTAGGTCCATTTGTTTCTCCATATATGGTGGCTTCCCAATCCCAATGACACTTGGCTCTAGCTTGGCATCCTTTACTTTTCTCCTTAAACTTTTATATATGTATTTACTGCACAGGGAAATGCACACAACACACACACACACACACACACATATATATATAATCGTGTGAGGTAATATAAGCATCAACTCGCCTAGTATGGATAATACATACATATATATTCACTTATTATTGCACAATGGTTTTCATGTGTGTGTGTGTACACCATACAATGGACTCCATATTTTACTCTAAATTATTCACCAAGGTAAAGATTTCAAATTCCTCTCCAATGTTGTGAACTCAATGGTCCAAAATAGATCCTTAGTTTAATAAAGACCGAGATTTAATATATTTTCCTAAATGCATACATTTCACAATATTTAATGAAGAATATATATGTGCATGTGTATGAGCTTTGTTGGTAATTTACATCACCTTAATATTTTCATATGATTAAACCTTAATAAATCAATGTATAAATCTAATTTAGGGACAAGTTTGGTCCTCTTTCCATGAATTAATGGGAATCTTGTATTTTTCCTTAACTTAATGGGGATCGTGTTCTCCTTTGCTAAATTACCAAGATGTTAGTAATCATATTTTACATGAACAAGACATCATGTTAGGGAAAAATACAAGATTCCCACTAATTCATGGAATGTGGACCAAACTTGCCCCTAAATTGGATTTAGACACGCTGATTTATCAATATTTCCCCATATGAAAATATTAAGGTGATTTAAATTACCAACAAAGTCAATAAACATAGATATTTATATATTTAATTTCTATATTGGATGTGAAACACGTTAAACCCAATAAAACTAAAAAAATATTTGGGTTAGAATGTGAACATGAAATAAAATAAATAACCTAACATGATTTTCAAGAATACAACAATGTAAATGAATAGCCAATTTTTCAAGTCAACAAACAACATATTTTTTACACAATCATGCACATCTTTTCCATGACAACTGATGAATAACACATTGAAAATGTAAGGTACAGATACATTTATTTAAATAATTTATAAGTTTCCTACCCCTAATGAAGGGTGAGATATTTTCCACCCAAATTTACACTCCATTGTGCCAATCTCTTTCTATAGCTAGGCACCCCCTAACGAGGCCATGACACCACCAAGGAAACCCCATTTTTTCAATGAAATTTTATGGGTATGAAGACCAATCTCCTTCACAGTAGTAAAAATATATAAATCCATTTACACATTGAGCCCATAACCTCCATGAATTCTACAAATTAATTCTTAGTTAGCTACATAAATGCAAGGGGAGCCCTTAGCTACTTATGCAAACTCTTAGCACCCTCCCCTCTTAGTGCTTGCTAACTAGCCTAGCCAACATCAAAATTTGCAGTTGTCTTTAAACATATTGAGTTTAGGTTTCTCTACCCAATTTCAACATTCAAATTTGAGCTTTAACAATTCCAATTACTTGGAAATATTTCTAGTTCACCTGGCCCTTGAGAGGTTCAGCTGTCCATTTTGTGCCACACGAGGAATCAACACCCTGCACATCCAGACCTTCTGTGTCCATGTCCTGCTATGATTCTTGTTGTGATTCCTACTCCACGCCCTGTGCTACGTCCTTCATCCTAGTGGAGCCTTCCGGGCCACGTCCTTCTGCATTCTTGGTGGTATCAAGCGAGGTGGTCTTCGGGACTGTGCTTGTACCAGCAGTTTCAACCGTGCCTGATTTGAATCCCAATCTCCAGTGTGATGGCCAAGTGGCGATGAGCCAGTCTCTTTATTCATCGACGACCATGTAAGGCAACGACATCCAAGCTAGATCCTTACGGCCCCGAATCTGCACGTTGTGCATCGTGACCTGGAACGCTGCGATGCTCTTGTACTTTTCGTAGGCTGCTGGCGACAAGCGTGGCTGGGAGTGAATTGTTGCAATGAGCGCGCTCTGAAATAGCACCCAAAACACTTTGTTCTCCTTAATCCGCTGCTCATCCTTTGAATCCCATAGGTTTGCATATCACGCCCCTTCACACACGTCTGGTTCAAGCTCAGGGAGGACTGATCCTTTAGGGGCTTCCCATGCAATCAATGCAATTAAGAGCAACAGCCAAGAGTAGCAGAATGGCCTCCCATGATCTTGGGCCTCGCGCACATTTTCAAGGAACTCGGTGCAAAGGAACTACGACCAATTAAAGAAAACCCCTTTTTCATAGCGTCCGGCCAACTGAATCACATAGGCGGGGACATTCGTGGCTTACCACTTGTGCATCATTTTTCAAGCCAGTAGTAAGGTACCCATGCACACTCCAGGGTCGTCAATGGTCTTGATTATGAACCCTCTAGTGTTGCGCTCGACATGGTAGCCTTCATGCACCTTGTCAGCGATCTGTTGCTCATACTTCTTGCCGACGTGCTCCATGGGATTTGGCCCCTCCATGGGAAGACCACTGATGCGGTGAATCAGGGCAGCATCAAGGGTAATTATGTCCGAGATCCACAAACTTTCGTCATGGATCAAGGCTAGCAGCTGTCGCACAACCTGGTTAGTTACATTGTATCGGCCAAAGTGAGGTATCCGCAGCAAGCTCTGTAATCTAGATTTTTCTAACCCGCGTGCCCACAGCATTGATACGACCCTTAGCATGTTGTCCTCCAATATTATTTCTAGGTACAACTCAGGTGCCAATTCTGGGAAGGCCTCCAAGTTGGCAAGGTCATGATCATCGAACTTGATTGAGGAGATATTTCCATATGCTTCTCCAATTATGGGGACTTCTCCCGGAATTAGAGGCATCTGCATATAGGAGCACAAACCCTCGATATTTTTAGGTGTGTGCACCGAGGGCCGTCGGGGCCGAACATAGGGCAGTAGTCATGTGATTGGGGTGGCGAGCCGAGCTTCTTCCTGCGCAGACAGAGGTCACTTTTTTAGGTTAGGCAAACATTCCTTAGGCACCGTTCAGGGGAGATTTCACATTCCGGGGGGAGGTGCACGGCTTCCCCCCAGCCCATTTTGTGGCCCTCCCTTGCCCTTGCTCCTAGCCCTTCCCATTACTCTTCTTTTTCTCCACCTGCTTCCCCTTGGTTGGTGTGGACACAACTTCTTCGACTTCGAGGGTGACCTCCAATACTTCATCGGATGCTAGCTCTGTAGAGGCCATAGTATGCGATGATTCAGTGGGATTGGTTGCATTCATTCTTGCTTGGAAGATGAACTCAGGGTTACTACTATCAGAGGCGGTAGCACGCCTAGACATGAACAGAGCATAGTAGTTATGGTAATTCTCAATGCACAAAATTTTGAGCACATGCGAAACCCAATTCGGAGCTACCCTCCTCCATTTATAGCGTTGAAGAGTGAGCAACGGTCGGATGAAACTTGGCTGAAACTTATCATCACAGAAATGGTAAAAATTCTTCAAAAATCGCCACATTAATTGCTTACTGCCCGCTCCTTCCAATGGTAAAGTTGGCCTTTTACCTAGCGGTACTGTTCCAATGGCTATTTTTCGCAGTTGCCTATTACCCCTACGCTCCCAGTGCACCTACCCAAGCTTCCTGACCTACGGTTGACCCCTGCACTCCCATCACACCTCCCCGGGCTTCCTGACCTGCAGTCGACCCCTGCGCGTATACCGGGCATGCCTGTGTTTTTCCCCTTGCCTGTGCATATTTCTCCCAATACAGCTACTCTGGCCATATAGTAATTTGATCTAGTATGGTTTGAGATGGTTTCCATTAACATATCTTGGTACAAAATCACCACGCAATATTTCTTATCGGACAACTCCTCCATCAGTGATTTCCTTTACCATATAGGGGCCCAGCCAGTGCTAACGGAACTTCCCTGAGTGTTTCGCAAACTATTTATCGTATAGCAAGACCAATTCTCCTTCCGAAAATACCTTCTGCCGAATATGTCTATCATGTCATGCTTTTTCCCGGGCCTTCTAAACTTGCTGATGAAAGTTAGCAATGAATCGATCTTCCTCCAAGGCGACTAGCTGCGCTAAGCGTTCCTCCATGATATCGGGCTCCAGCATGTTCGTAAAGGCTATGATGCGCAAGCTAGGAACAATATACTCCATGGGCATAATGTCCTCCTTTCCATAAACCATCTGAAACGATGTTTTCCTAGTCAATTTATTTCACGTGGTCCGATAGGCCCAAAGGACTGACGGGATGCGCACGTCTCAATCATTTCAATCGACATTACAAATCTTGGTCAGTACCTGTTCCATAATTTTATTAAAAGCTTATACCATTCCATTTTCCTCTGGGTGATATGGGGTAATTTTTTCATGGTGGATTCGAAATTCTTCAGTCAAAGCTTGTATTTTTTCATTAATGAAATGCATACCTTTGTCGCTCATCAAGATCTTTGGACAGCCAAACTTGGTTATAATATTTCAAAAATAAAGTGCGCATGGGTATATGCAGTACAATCCTTCACATCTTATGCTTCATCCCATATGGTTGCATAATCATTCGCAGTGATGATGTAGCGACCACATGTCTTCTTACCTAGTGGGTTGATGGGCCCAACAAAGTCGATTTCCCATTTATTGAATGCCTGCAGGGCCATCTGTGGTTGTAAGGGAATTTCATCCTTATGCGACGGTCTTCCTGTCCTTTGGCATATGTCGCAGGCTTTGCAATAGTCGTAAGAGTCACTATGCAGTGTGGGCCACCATAGCCCAGCTCTTAAGATCTTTTGCGTCATCATTTTCCCTGCATAGTGACCTCCTACTATGCCTTCGTAGGCTTCTACTAGAATGGCTTGTCTTTCATACTCCATAACATATCTTCGCAATACCTCATCAGCTCCTAGCTTATACAAGTGGCTCACTATGATGGTAAAGTCCACTACGCAGGTTACCGGCTCCTTTTTCTATTGTACTAAATATTCTGCATGTGCCATCCTTGTAGTTAAGAATTGAATGATATCGGCAAAGTGTGCATCAACCACCTTCATAGAAAATAGTTGTGCATCAGAAAATCCTTCCTCTAGGTTGGTCGGTTCTTCACCACTCTCGATTCGAGATTAGTGGTCTAGTCCAGAATTTATTTTCCCTAGCTTCAAAATGATCTCAAAGTCATATTGTTGAAATAGAAATAACCACAAGCAAATCTTCCCCCGTGACATAGGCTTATTGAATAGTTACTTCAAAGTGGAGTGATCCATGAACATCTTGAAGTGCCCTCCCAGCAGATAATGTCGGTATTTCTACAGGGCATATACCATAGCTAGCCCCTCATGCTTAGTAGTGGAGTAGTTACGCTCCGCACTAGAGAGTTTTCTACTAGCAAACGCAACCGAGTGGTCAATGTCCCCCTCCCCAGACTGCGTAAGGACAGCTCCTAGGGAAATCCCTGAAGCATCTACATGGAAATGGAAAACCTTCACCCAGTCAGGAAATATGAGGATAGGTGCAGAGACCATCTTTTCATTGAGTAGCTCAAAACTCTTCTGACACTCTGCATCCCAAAAAAATCAAACGTCCTTCTTTAGCAACTTCTCCATGGGTGTCGTGATCAGTGCGTACCATTGAATGAACTTCCTATAGTAGCCCGTGTGCCCAAGGATGGATCGCATTTGTTTCTCATTCGTGGGGACTACTAAGTTGATGATAACTAATACCTTGGCGGGGTCAACCATCAGTCCCTGCCGACAAACTATGTGGCCCAACAAGATCCCGAAAGGTATGCAGAGCACTTCTTAATATTTAGGGAAATCTAATGCTGTCGACAGGCGTCCAACATCATGCGCAGGTTCAAGACGTGATTCTTTACTAATCCAAATATTTTCCAATCATCAAAGTATACCTCCAAGAACTTGTGAATGAACTCCTTGAATACAACGACTACTACCCGCAAAAAGATGGTAGGGAAATTTTTGAGCCTGAATGGCATGAAGGTGTACTAGAAGGATCCCCATTCGGTGGTGAACGTAGTTTTGTTGTGATCTTCTGGTGCGATATTGATCTTATGGTAGCCCAAAAACCCTTCAGTGAACGAGTATTCTTCCTGCCCTCCCACACTATCGAGAATTTCATCAGAGAATGGCGTAGGGAAGGGATCATGTACACAGGCATCATTCAGTTTGTGCAAGTCGACACAAATTCGTATTTCTCCTTTAGTATTTTTCTCTTGAACCACCATAGGGCTTACCCAATTTGACTGTTCTACTGGTTCGATGATACTTGTGGCTAGAATTTTGTCAATTTATTCCCTGACATTCTACTTATACTTGGGGTTCAATTGGTAAGGTCGTTGTTTGACGGGGTGCGCATCTGGTTTTAAAGTGATGCGCATGACCCCCAGGTCCCCTGTAATGCCCTTGAGTTCTGAGAATTTTGTAGGAAACAAGTCTTGGTACTCTGTGAGAAGTTCCGCAACTTTCCCAATGGTATCATAATCCTAGTAGTCCCCAATATTAGCTAGCTTAGGTTGTTATTTTGTTCCAATGTTGACTTCGCTTAGCTTAAGAGGCTTGGTCACATTGACGGTCTGTAGTGGGGGTCCAACAACTATGTGTTCACCCTCTGATTCTAGGATAGTGATATTTCGCGGGTCTTCATCACATTCCTCCATTGATAGATTGTGGCAGTTAACAATATCCTGCATCTATGTATCCCAAGTTGGTGCCCCATACTCCACACGAGGGCGTGATTCATCAAATAATAGGGCATCTATGTCCTGCAGGGCTTCGTCTAATGCCTCAGTTCCACCAATCAACCCGAACATCCCCATAAAACCGTCCTTCATGGTCTCCGAGTGGTGGGCACACTGATGTAGCTTTGCATCCAAATATCATGTGGTGGGGATTGGCCCCAAGGCATGAATGAATAGGTGGACCCATTCGTCCTCGGTCCTTTCGAACCACACCTCCATCCAAGCGGCCAAGTGCTTGTGCGGGTCCCCTTGGCCAAGTAAAGTCTCCACGGGTAGGTGAACCGAATATTCAAACTGTAGGATCATCATCTTGCGACATCCTTCCCAATCCTAGAACGTCCCCTTATGAGTTTCCCTCCACCGCGCAGGGGTCGCATACATGGCTAGGTTAAGCGCCCACATTCTTCGCTCTTTTGGGACTTCTTCTTCGAATGCTCTAAGAAAATCTCTAACACTACCAGAACCATCGAAGTAAGGCAGCTCTCTTACCTCTCAGGAGATACACTGGAAGCTCTTTGTGATCCTAAGACACCGTAGCGCAAATACATCATGTAACCAATTTTTCCAATTTTCAATCTCCTCGTCAGAGTCAGAGAGGCATTCACTGTCTATCTCCTAGAAAATCACGCCATCAGTTATAGGATTAATCTAATCCTCATCTTGGGCAGTTAGTTTGTAGATATGATCCATTTCGTCTTCTTCGCGCACAGGTTCTGTATACCATTCTCCTTCCGCTGGCTCTAGAGGGACTATCACTCTTGTACCCTCACTCTCAAAAACCATGCTCCTTTTCTTCAAGTTGATAATGCTTCCCATGTCTATAGCCCAATCCAGTCCTAGGAGCACAAGGTAAGGTTCTACATCTTCCACAATTTGAATTACCTCAAAATCTGTGTATACCTCAACCCCTGTGATATCTACCGTAATCTTTGATAGTCTCCCCAACGATATGATCTTTTGTTGGTTAGCCATGCACAATTGTATAGTAGACCATTCCAGCTTAGGTTTTCCCATCCTCTGCCACGTCTGTTTGGGCAGGACATTATCAGATCCTAGATCCAGGATGACCTGATCCATTTCATAATCACCAATCTACGCTATTAGCCGCATTTCCCGACCAATGCGCTTCTTATGCTTGTAAAGCTTGTGAACATATTTAACTTCTGTTGGAGGGTTAGTTCTTTCTGTGCAGTTGTCTATCAGTGCTTGAAGATTTTCTACTGCCTTTTGGTTGCATAGAAACTTCAGACATTCCTGTAGGAATGGTTTAACTTCGTCAACGACTCTTAGGTTTTTTGGAGCCTTGGAAGTAGATGCCTCATCCTTGGTAAAGTCTTTGAGAGCTTCGATGAAGGTTTCTTTCTCCTTCTAAAGGTCCAAGCTTTTCTTTTTGATAGCAGCTTTTCTGATAAGGGGTTCAGCCGCAACTCTCTCCTTAGCTCCTCCAGTAGCCGTACCATTGCGCGTTATGACATTAATACTAGGTCCCTCATCACGTGGCTCTACCTTAACGCTTTGCACATTCTGCATTGGCGTTTGTTGTTTTTCCTGCATTTTTTCTATCAGTACTAGACAATATTCGATCACATGATCCAATTGTATACAATATCTACAAGATTGTCGGGCAGGGTTCAGACAGTCCCTTGTGAAGTGCCCTACTTCTCCACAGTTATAACAGATCAATTTCCCCCTTCCCCGACCTGCGCTTCCACATCTTCCCCCTCCTCGGCCCCTAGCGGGGGAGCCTCCTAGTCTCGAGGGAGATAGTGGTGAAGAAGGGTCAGCCTGTACCCTGTACAGGTTCCTCGGTCTATCATTAAGTCATGTGTCTGACAATTGTGTTCGTCGTGTCCCACAGATGAGCAGAATCAACACCATTGTTTCTTCAACTCTGGAACATAGGCACCAAGACGAGGGTAGTGGTTGGTATCGTGTAGTCCAACTACGCGAAATTCAGTGCACCATAATTTCGGACCACTTGGTCCCTCACCCTCTTTAGGGCTCAATGGGCTCGGCCCCCCAGCCTACATGTAGTCCACCAGCAGAGGGCACTGATCCTTAGGCTCCACACCCCGCATCTTGCGTGCACCATAAGCATCTCCGCTAGCTTTTCCCCACTCTTTCTGCAAATTCTAGATTTCGAGGTGCAATGCCTCCAGCTGTCCCTAGATATGTTGTACCCCAAACTGGGCATTGTCTCTTGGCGCAACTTCTAGCTTCATAGCAATCTCCAAGGCTTTCTCTTGCGTCTCAATCGCATGCTGACCCATAGGTCCACGCAGGTGAGGTAATAGCATGGCAATGAACCATTCCTTGTGTTGTCTATCATCATACTGAAATTAACCATCTCTGATAACCTTCTTTAGTCGTTGATCAGCCTCCCATACCGACTCAATGGGTCCTTGTCTAAAGTCTTTCAAGTCAACCACCAGGTGAGCATAGGACTTAGGCTTCCAAAAATGTTGTTTCAAAGCATTCTTAATATCTTGAATAGATGGATCCGCATGTTGGCCTACGTACCCTATGTACCAATCCAAGGCCCTCCCTTCAAAGGCGAGGGATAGTTGTGCCCTTTTTACAGCATCAGTAGCCACATTCTGCGCAGTCCATACTGATTCCGCTACAAACCAAAATCATTCGATATCTTTGTATCCTACACCCTTGAAGGTGGGTAGCTTCATGTATGTGGCCATATCTTCTTCCGGTAGTGGCAGAGGTGTAGGGAAGCTCTTTCCCTTATGCTAACTCAAAGATGGTGTAGCCGAAGAACTAGTTCCTATGTGTGCAGCTGACTCTCTTAATGGGCTATAGACGGATCTATCCCCTTCTCAATTGACTAGGTAGTATTTACCACTTCGTGTTGTAATCTCACTCTGATCAAAAGTCATTCATTCAGTGTGGCTGCAAAAAACGGCCTTTTCGCATGGTAATATTTTAATTAGTAGGGGAAATACTCGCAAGAACTTACCTCGGAATCCCTTGAAGAACCTCCGCTCCTCCTCATAATAGGATACAAATTGATCGACTACGAATTCCATTACAAATCCTCCTAAATTTTGGCAATTAGTGTGCTAGTGTAATCTATCCACGACCAAAAATACACAGTTATTACTATACTTGTTAGAAGGGAGGCCTAATATGTATTCCATGGAGATGGATTCACAGGGATGTTTAGGAGTAGGCATAGGAGTTTACACGCCTTTCTTTTTTATGGTTGGCTTGGCAATGGCACATGTAATGCAAGATCAGATATATTTTCCAATGTTTTGTCAGAGTTTTAGCCAATAAAATTTATTTTGTAGTATGGCCACAGTTTTATCCATACCAAAGTTCCCTACCACCCGAATTTAGTGCACCTCCCAAATCAACTTGGCACACTTACTTGAAGGAACAAAAAGGTGGCTTGGGAAGCATAATAATTCATACTAGAGGTGGAAATATGGAACTTTCTTTCCATCCACTGGCATCTAGTATTGGTGGCGAACTCTAAATCATTTTTTTACAGTTGCATCCATATGAAGGTCTCGTGGCAATAAGAGTTGAGAAAAATAGTCAGCGTTGCAACTTGGGGCCAACTAAGGCAATCTGCAACATGATTGGTGCTACCCTTCTTGTATTTAATGTTCAAGTGGAATTGTTACAGATATGTAGATTGTTGGCTTGAAGGGTCCTAACCTAGGTTCGGAGTTAAGGTTTGCCAAAAGACCCCTATACTAATGGCCCTTTCAGCAATGACCTACTTTTGCAAGCCAAGGTCTCACCCGAAGTAGTATGGGTGGGTGCTGGAACCAGGTTTATGTACCCTGGGAGAGAGTAGGTAATTAAAGCAAATCTTGTTGAGTTCGATTAGGTTTGCATAGAAACAAGCCTATTATCGAGCCCTTAACAGTATAACCAGCATGTAAACATAAACACAGCTACTATTATTACACAAATCTGATCAATACTTTCGCATCCACGTGTGCATCATCAATTATCAGCACAGAACATCACAATCGCAACTAATTCATATATCGCAGATACGATCGCAGCTTATTCAAATAACACAGAGGTACTCCAATAATAAACGCAACTAGTTCATATAGCATAAAGATACTTCAATAGATTCTGCATTCATTAATATCCAAAACCAACTTACAAACCCAAGTCAGCCCGCACACACAACCAGTGGGGTCTGCACACAGCAGGACTAAGGATATCCGTGCACATAGCCAACAGAAATCCTTACCCAAAACTACCCAAAACAGATCTCAAAATTTTTTTCGTAGCATCATTCTTACTTTCTTACTTACCCTTAGACTCAAACTACCCATCTATTTATATTATCATAGCCAGCATTATCATGTGGTCCGCAACCTGTGGTTTGCGAACTCTAGGTCTACCCTTTGACACATTACACTACAGTGGGGGCTTTGACGCACCCCAAATCCCCTGCGCAAGACCAATTACTATAAAAATATACCAAAAACGCAGCGTTGGAACATATTAAAACACATCTAGGGGACCCTGTTCCAACATAGACCAATTCTGATGTCGTTCATTCTAAAACTTCCAATATGTCTGGAAAAACTAAATATGTTAGTGATATGTGTGGATGATTGTCTCCTTCCCCAGAATGTAATGTTTCCACTGTCATCACACTTTCACAATAGAATACATCTCTTTATCATAGGTGGGTTTCTAAATTGTATCGGAAAGTGTATCATTTTTATAGGCCGCCAGATGCCCTTGCTAAGTGAGAATTATACCAATGGCATAGTCGGAGGTATCTATCTCAATTTCAAATGTATGTTACAGGTCTGGAAATGTGAGAACAGGTGCAGAGCAGAGGTGGTGCTTCATCTCATTGAATGCCTTATGTTGGGACTCAGACCAAAAAAGAATTTATTTTGATTTCTCCTTGGTAACATTACTCATAGGCCAAGTGATATGAGAAAATCCCAACAAACCTCCAATAAAAAATGGCAAGGCCCAAAAAGTTGTGAAGCTCTATTAGAGTTGTTGGGGCTAGCCAATCCTAAATTACTTGGATCTTAGCCGGATCCACACGCAAACCTTTTTCATCAATGATGTAGCTTATATATTGGACCTGGCTCATGCCAAAGGTGCATTTATCCAAGTTGGCACATATTTTTTGCTGTCGTAGGGTTTAAAGTAATTTCCAAATGTGTTGCAAGTGCTCTTCCCAGCTCTTCTTGAAGATGAGGATATCGCCCATATATACAACCATGAACGAGTTGGTGAAGGGCCACAATATGTCATCCATCAACCTCGTAAAGCTTCAGGGGAATTTTTCAACCCGAAAGGCGCGACCAACCACTCGAAAAGGCCCCCCTTGGATTTTATTGCGGTCTTCAATACATCTGTGGGTTCTATTGGCATTTGGTTATAACTAGGTTTCTAATTGATCTTGCTAAAATAATTGGCCCATTTGAGATGGTCAAGGAATTCATCAATCTGTGGGATTGGATACTTGTTCCTGATATTGAGTTTTTTTAATGTCTGATAATCAACACAGAGCCTCCAAGCTCCATCTTTCTTCTGTACAAGTACAATCAGGCTCCCACAAGGTGAGGAACTTGGTCGAATGCGCCCTTTTTGTAGAAAATATTGAATATGCTACTTGATTTCTTCAATTTCCATAATGGAGCGGCAATATATCATCCCATTGGGTATAGTTTCTCTAGGTTTTAGATCAATGGAATGCTTGACCTGAAAATGCAAAGGTACCCCTATTGGTGAGGAGAAGATGTCCTTGTATTCTTCTACGATCTTATCCACCTTCTTTTGTTGTGTGGGGGAACCCTTCCCAGGGGTCATGGTGGTGGCCACTATCTTCCCCTTTCTTTGAGAGTGAATCAAAAAGAAAACAAATTTCCCAGACTAGGAGATTATCTTATTTCATATATTAGCATAGATTAAAGAGATGGTCGTAGGAGGGGC
The DNA here is from genome assembly GCA_034641835.2 of Pinus albicaulis. Taxonomy (NCBI): domain Eukaryota; kingdom Viridiplantae; phylum Streptophyta; class Pinopsida; order Pinales; family Pinaceae; genus Pinus; species Pinus albicaulis. The sequence goes on along the minus strand of CM076575.1, from coordinate 573,778,545 downwards.
TACATCTGGTATCTTGTATAACTTATTTTCCAAAGTGATAATAACAATGTGAGGCCTAAAATCATACACAACATTATTCTTCCACAAGTATGTTGGCATAATAACATATCACAAACTTCAAGTGGAGCAACATCACACAGTACCTCATCCATGAAGGGCTTGATGTTGTAGCGAATTTGGTACTACTGGCTGACACAGAGATGTCATCCTTGGTGGAGACACGTGATGGTGTACGGTTTTGGGTGTGGTGTGGTTGGTAGGCCAAACCGCTTCATGGCCTATATTGAAATTTGTTTCTTTTAGCTCCCGTTATCGACAATGAACCGTAGTGGAGAACACTTCACCCACATCTTTGAATGGAAGAGACACTCCCCCTCCTCTATAACTTCAGGCTCAGTATTCTAGAACTTGGTGGTGGAAACGATGGAATTGGTTCTGCACCAATAATTTTCTTCCCCTTTTCGTTCCCCTTGTTGGATTCCGGCTTAGAATCAGAACATGCATCAGAGTGTGAAGCTTTTAGCTCAGCCACCAATTATTTCTTGGTGTGACACTCATTTGTGTTGTGAGTGGGGCTCTTATAGAACTCACACCACTTTCCTATGTCCTTCGTCTTCATGGTGTTATTCTTTGCTTGCAACTTCAATGGGTTTCCTTGACTGCTCCACCTTGGATCTGTCATTTGTTCTGTGGTTTGGGGGTGCTATTTCCCTGCTTCTGATTCGTAGATCCAAAGTCGTGCTTCTTTTTTTTTAAATTTTTGTTCAAACCTGACAGCATATCAGTATGTTTCATCAAGCAAGGATATTTCCAGGAACTCCATTTCTTCCTAAATGTATTTGTGTAGAAAAATATGGTCCTTGAGCATCATATGTCACTCAGATTCTTGTATACTCAATTGTTTTCATAGAGTATGAAAAACATTTGTGAACTCATGCACATTTGGGTCCCTTTTTTGTCGTAGTGTGGTCTATTGTAAGTACTTATCCTTATAGCTCCCCACAGGGTAAATTTTTCCTTGGAAACATCTCAGAAAGTGTTCCAAGAGGGGGAGGCTATAAATAGAGAGGGTTCCTCATCCTTTTTCTCACATTAAGTTTCCCACTAGTCCTTGACATGGGGGGCAACCTTAAGCGGTGCAAAAGCAATAGTTTCCCTATCATAGAAACTATGGACCAAAAAATAACCTTCTAGTATATTCAACCATTTATCTACAAAATCTACATATATTTGACCTTTGAATATATTGATATTTAATTTCACTTGTACCTTGAAGGGGATGGTCCCTCCAAAGTGACTATTGGATGAAGATGTGATATCAGGGGGCATCCCTGAAGGATCTGGAAAAAGTTGTCCATCATCGCATTCCTTTGCCACTCGAGGGCTTCTTTGAGCAACAATTTGATCGGATGTGTTGCTCCCTCATATTTGTTTTCTTCTACCATGGGGGGTCATCGATGTCGGTGAGGACAGTCTTACAAAGGCTCAATTAGTTCAAGTCCCAACTCCTTATACCCTAACCTCGTTGGGGACATGCACAGAAAAACAACAAAAGAGAAGACCACTCGGATACCACTAATCTGTATGTATGAAGGAATGGAATGAAAATACATACAAAAACATAAACATAGATATACATTGAAAACATAACTTCAATTCATTAACAAAAAAGTACTAAAAATTGTTTACATGTAGAATGGAAATAAACTAGCTCAATCGATGGTATCTTATCTCTTAAAAGAGATGTTGCAGCTACATGCCTTTTGTACTATGTTACAATGAGGTTCAGAGGCCTATTTATTTTTAAGAAATAATGTAAAACCCTAAACATCCAAAAACCTAACCGTAGGAGATGAAGCGCCAATCTTTTGTGGGCCCCGTTGGGGTAAATTGGTACATCAACTTCTCAGTGTCATATCTATGGCATACGATATCCTTTTGATGTATACGATACCTAGTTAAAAATATCTACCAGAGGGATGAAAATTTCAATTGCAAACCCCTATGTACTACTATGGGTTTTCCCGTTTTCTAAAAAAATGTCGTTTAGGGTCTCAAAACGGCTCTGGAAGTTCAGGACCCGAAAAATTGCCAAAAATAGTAAACTATGCTATAATTAAGGAAACTGAAATAAATAATGGTAGGGGTCCAAGTGGAATAGGAGGGTGGCCACCAATATCCACCTAGATCATTGGTTTATTTGAAGCTAAGGAATTGGATAACTATTACCTTTTAGAGAGGCAATGTATAAGAAGCCAAAATAATTTGATGTAAAGATTCATGATTTTGATAATTTGTAGACATTATTTTCATGTGAAGCCTCTATAATATGAATTATATAAAACATGATTGAGTTGTTTGGAAGTTTCAATACCAATTTTGATCAAAATAAACTCTGAAAACCAACATCACACACCTTTGGGGGCGGCTCTCCCACTAGTTTCCCCTTGGGTCGTAATAAGACCTTAGTAGTAAAACATGATAAAAACATGTTATTTGCATGAGTTTATAGTAAGAACCAAGACCAACATAACCCATGGTGTTTCTTTTCCAAAACATGGTAAATGGGAATATTATAGTCTAACTAAATTTATTGTTATTATTATTATATATGGTTGTATACAATATCAAGAATTAGCCAAGATTTACAATGTTTTCTAATTTTGTGAAAGATTTTCTAAGACTTTGTGGTTTTTATAATTTAGTGAAAAAATCACCAATATTTAACACAATTTTATAACTCAGTGAAAGATTCACTGAAAATTTATATATGCATATTATATTATTGACTAAATAGCCTATACATTTTTCTTCGTACCAAGGGGATTTGTCAATTCATTATACATATAAATTTTGGGGCAGGCGGGGTTTCCTAAAAAAATTCTTGAGGAACATGTGAGTCCTCCGACAAATGGGGATTTGAGATATAAAAGTATATACTTGTATGGTATTGAGTCAGAAGAATATTTAACTAGATGGAAAATAGGTTGTATGAAGTGTATACTAAGAGGTGTGCCAAAATTACTAAATCAATTTGGTGGATTGGATTTGGGGAAAACAACATCCTAATATATAAAGGGACAGGCCCTATGGATGTATTTACCTAGTAGATAAAATATATTATGGCCAATCATCAAATAATTCAAGCAATGGATGTAGTCATTAAGGGAACTCCTACACAGTGGTGGGAAATGCATAGAACCATTGGTCAAATGGTAACATGTGGTAGATTGTTTAAAATTGAGGTTCCAATCATCTACAGAATCTGAACCGGTGAACTAGTATGAGGAGATAATCCCTAGGAGTATATGTGGTTATCTGAACATTATTGGGTAGAGAAACATAATTTTCAAACATAGTGGGTCCACATGTTTGTGCACACAATAGATATGGTATCAGAGAGTTGGTATATTTAGGAAGAGAATAGGTGATAGACCAACGATTGTGTGAAGCCACGCAACCTTTAGCTTTACTTTTCAACATATTGTGTTGAAAAATATCTAGGATGAATGAATAATTTCATCTTTTATCAATAGCTCACAGACCATGCACATGAGATTTTTTTTGTGTATCATAAGTAATTGAAAAAAATGAATCAACATATCCATTGTTGGAAGGTATAGATTTAGGAGCGTCAGGAAGAATATCCAAGAAGGTTGAAAATAAAGGAATCTAAGGGAGAGTGCATTGTACAAAAAAATGCCTCAAATAGCACTATTTCAACTTACATTAAACCACTAAATATAAAGAAGTACAATATTGATACAAAATTGTGTGTGACACACCCAACCTCTTAAGCCTCCATAAGGAAATGGGGGTTTAAAAAACTTTATCTTATTTCTCTCAAATCCAAACCAAATTATGGAATTACAATCATGTCTATCTCATTAAGGGCTTTGTAAAAATATAAATTTCATTGGATTATGATATTGGGGCACTGAATTAGGCCCTTATGGGTTATAGTGCCACATTAGTAACTATGTATTGTTAACATGTGGCCATTGATATGACACCCTAGGTCCATATGTTTGGTGGCTTCTCAATCCCAATGACACTTGGCCCTAACCTGGCATCCTTAAATTTTCTCCTTAAACTTTTATATTTTTATTTACTGCACAGGGAAATGCACACACACACACACACACATATATATATAATTGTGTGAGGTAATATAAGCATCAACTCACCCAATATGGATAATACATACATATATTTTCATTTATTATTGCACAATGGTTTTCATGTGTGTGTGTGTACACCATGCAATGGACTCCATATTTTACTCTAAATTATTCACCTAGGTAAAATTTCAAATTTCTTTCCAATGGTGTGAACTCAATGATCCAAAATTAGATCCTTAGTTTAATAAAGAACGAGATTTAATATATTTTCCTAAATGCATACATTTCACAATATTTAATGAAGAATATATATGTGCATGTGTATGAACTTTGTTGGTAATTTACATCACCTTAATATTTTCAAATGATTAAACCTTAATAAATTAATGTGTAAATCTAATTTAGGGACGAGTTTGGTCCTCTTTCCATGAATTAATGGGAATATTGTATTTTTCCTTAACTTAATGGGGGTTGTGTTCTCCTTTGCTAAATTACCAAGATGCTAGTAATCATATTTTACATGAACAAGACATCATGTTAGGGAAAAATACAAGATTCCCACTAATTCATGGAAAGTGGACCAAACTTGTCCCTAAATTGGATTTAGACACGCCGATTTATCAATATTTCCCCATATGAAAATATTAAGGTGATTTATATTGCCAACAAAGTCCATAAACATAGATATTTATATATTTAATTTCTATATTGGATGTGAAACAATTTAAACCCAATAAAACTAAAAAAATATTTGGGTTAGAATGTGAACATGAAATAAAATAAATAACCTAACATGATTTTCAAGAATACAACAATGTAAATGAATAGCCAATTTTTCAAGTCAACAAACAACATATTATTTACACAACCATGCACATCTTTTCCATGACAACTAATGAATAACACATTGAAAATGTAAGGTACAGATACATTTATTTAAAGAATTTATAAGTTTCCTACACCTAATGAAGGGTGAGATATTTTCCACCCAACCTTAGACTCCATTGTGCCAATCTCTTTCTATAGCTAGGCACCCCCTAACGAGGCCATGACACCACCAAGGAAACTCCATTTTTTCAACTAAATTTTATGGGTATGAAGGCCAATCTCCTTCACAGTAGTAAAAATATATAAATCCCTTTACACATTGAGCCCATAACCTCCATGAATTCTACAAATCACTTCTTAATTAGCTACATAAATGCAAGGGGAGCCCTTAGCTACTTATGCAAACTCTTAGCACCCTCCCCTCTTAGTGCTTGCTAACTAGCCTAGCCAACATCAAAATTTGCAGTTGTCTTTGACCATATTGAGTTTAGGTTTATCTACCCAATTTCAACACTCAAATTCGAGCTTTAACAAGTCCAATTACTTGGAAATTGTCTAGTTCACCTTTTGCAACATTTTTCTCAATTTCTAGTAAGAAAATTGACTTATACTTTCCTATAAAAACAAAATAGCAAACCTACTCACAATTTTTGCTATTTATAGTCATGGGTGCCCTCCCTCTTCATGGAAAAAATCTCTCTACACACATACTCTATGTTTTCACTCTTATCACAAATGGATGGTTACCCCATGTGACCTCCATGTGCATCATGTCTTCCTTATTGCTGGTGTTTTCTTTACTTCCCTATTATTGGAAATAAAATAAAATCACTTAATCCTTTAATTTATAAACTCAAATTCATTTATGCTTTGACGCCCTCAATGCAATAACAATGAAAAGGGTCTAACTTATCTAAATTGAATGTTGTAAGAGATAGTTTGGCTTTCACACAATCAAAATTATAGTTTAAATCCAAACTAAAATGTAATTCTATGATTAAAATAAACCAAAAATATCCCTAACTTAATATTAGTTAGTTACACCTCTATGTCGTCAGTAGTAACTCGATCTATGATTTCAACATTTAACTCTATGATACTAGGCTTAACCAAGAATAAAGTGATTATTTAGCACATTGATTTTGGAGAAAATGTAACCTATAGAAAATATTATAAATCATTCTAGAAATTAAATGATAACCAAAGCAAATGCAGGAAGGAAATAAAGTATTGTTCATATATGTATATTGGCACATAACCATACCTCGAGTGGGCCTTACCTCAGGTGTGGCCTATGTGTTATTTATGAAATCACTAGAATGAGTTCAACTCAAAACCACACACAACAATATTATATTCGATATATAGAATTTAAAAGAAGTTTTATGGAACATAAATCATCTAAGCACACATTTGTTACCCATCCTAAGGAGGGTGACTTAATATTTATATGGAAACAGAGAATCTACCTACCTCATAAATAGAGCAACAGGGACCCTCCAATTTGAGACACATATTTTTTTTTAGTGCAATAACTAATAAATTTATACAATCTATAGTTAGATCATGCACACCAAATACACTTAATACAAAAAAACGTGTTGTTGGTTCAATCCATTGAAGCATTAAATGCTTTCTATTTGACATCTCGAAGAAGGGGAAAATCTAGTGTTGGAAGTTGCAACATGTTGTATCATGCATTTGAAGGACGTTAAAATGGCATATTAGGTTAATTATGTTTCCATTAGTTGGTTAAAGGATACGTTGTTTGGTACTTGGTCACAACCATGTGCCCAAGTGTCTCCCACGAAAGTGGGAACACATTGATGTAAAACCATAGAATATCTTAATCCAAAAAACTCTTAGTTGACCTAAAATATGCTTGGTATCGAAATCCCTTGTGATGACTTGGAATATGTTACTTCAAATACAAGGTTAGTAATGTTTATTGAATTCAAACCTACAAATATACCCTATCTACTTTTAACAATGCAAGCAATCCTAACACACCTTAAATTAATCATGCAAGAAACAAAAGAGATAGAATGTTAGATCATGCTTACCTTCAAGAAAATGTTGTAATGATGATAAGATAACAACTTTATTTGTGACATAAGAGGAAAAATTGGTTTGAGTTTAGTAAGTTGGAAAGGGTATTCAATTGCTAAAAAGATGTCCAAATTATGTCTCATCACTTACACCAAGAAGACTTACAATTTTTCTTTTGTTGTCAAATAAATTCATGGTCAACCATGGAAATATGAGGTGGGTACTTATTGGTATCTATATCTTACACTCTTAGTTATCCCAACCACCTCTTCATACTTTTATAATTGTGGGAGTTTGGCTAGCCAATGACCCAACTCCTTCAATTAATGACATTTTGGGAAATGAAAAGAGAGAGGGAAAGACTTTCAAATTTAAATTTTGGCTACTTGGAAATATGGCCCTTCAGTGAAGATTATTTCCACAAAATACATGGTAACTCCCAAACCTCCTCACTGATTCATGTTTGTTATATCATGGCATATACAAGTACTCCACCTATGAGTCGATTCTTTGGAAATTTATCATTAGTTAAACAAAACACAATAATCAAATTATTAATATTTTAGCAAAAATATATATGTTGGCACTTCCCAATAATACATTTCATAAAAATATTTACAAACTGGGGATAAAAAATTGATATGTTAGAAAAGGAATTGAAGATGGTTATTAGTAGGGACTACTAGGGTAAGGGGATTGTGACTTATGTAGCATATTTCCTCAAGGAGTGGGAAAGACTAGTTCCCAAGGAGCTTTAAGTAAATGAAGTGTATTGTAGGCTCCCTAGGAGAAATGAAGATCTAGTTGCACCTAGATGCAAAGTTGATTAAGAAGAGACCATATAAACTCAACCTAAAGGATAAGGAAAAGCTACACAAAAAATTGGATTGAATTTTAGAAGTTGGCATTATAGTTTCGATGGAGGAATTTGAATGGATTATTCCAATAGTATTCCAGGATAAGAAGAATGGAGACATTCAGATTTGTATTGGCCTTTGGAGTTCGAATGCAACATGTGTGCACAGTGCATTTCCTACCATGTTCATGGATGAAATATTGGAGAATGTCATAAGGAAACTTATTCATTCACAGATGGATTCTCGAGGTATCAGTAGGTGTAGATTGTAAAGGAGGATAGATTTAATTCCACGGTCACAACTTAATGGGGATCATTTGCATACACTATGATGTCATTTGGGTTGAAGAATGTAATTGTATCATTTTCAAGAATCATAATAGTAACATTTAAGGTATTAGTGCACAATATTTTTGAGATATACTTAGATTACTAGATTGTGTTTAGCTTATTAAAGGATCATTTGAAGGTGTTAAGGTTGATTCTTAATAGATGCAGGTAGATGAAAATATTACCAAACCTTAAAAAATGTATCTTTTTCACACCCTTTGGCACACTATTGGGGCACATCATATGTAATGAAGGTCTACTAGTGGATGTAATAAAATTCATAGTGATTGTTGATATGGTATCTCTCACATTAGTCAAGGATTTTCGGGTAGTTTTGGACATATAGGCTATTACAGGAAGTTTATCCAGTATTATGCCAAGATTGTAGTGCCCTTGTAGAAGTTATTGTGAAAGGACACAAAATACATATGGACCACAAAGTTCCATGAGGCATTGGATCAAATAAGGATAAATTGGTTATTGCATTGATATTGATCTTTCTAGACTGGACAAAAATATTCCATGTCACATGGATACGTCATTTGTGGCTCTTAGCATGATCCAGTGAAATGTAGTGTCAATCATTTGGTTTCCTTTGCAAGTAGGAGAATATATGACACTGAGAAGAAATATATGATAACCAATAATGAATTGTTGGTGACGTTCTATGTACTATAGAAGCACAACTACTATATCCTAGGAACTCTAAGTTCTTGAAGACTAGTATTCCCTTAAGAACTTGGTAATCAAGTCCAGGGTGGGGGTGAGGATATTCCAATGGTTATTGTTATTATAGGAATTTGAGTTTGAAGTGGTAATGAAACCAGGGAAACATAATACTATACTAGATCATCTATCAATACTAATGTTAAGAGAGGTTAGAGGTAGTTTAGAAATGAGCTATGTGATATGCAATTGTTAAGGGTTGACATTTTCCTATACCAATTTGTGGAAATTACAACATTTGAGTGCAAGAAGAACACTAGAAAGATATACAATTATGAAACAAATAAGCTAGTAACAAGAAATGTAGACTTCCAACTAATTTCAAAGTAATTACACAAACCAGGTGTGAGATGCACCACAAGTGTGATGTAGTGTTATATGACGCACATGAAGGAATTATAGGAGGTTGTAATGCAAGGAAGGTTACTCTCTCGTAGATTGTGGTTCCCATCATTGTTTGAGAAGGCTAAGGAATATTGTAAACACTACAACATATGTGATGTATACCAATGAACTCGGAAACCTTCAGGCAGGGATTTGTTACCACTCTTCCTTGTCATCGTGCTAAAAAATTTTGAGAGATGATTGATTGAATTTGTGGGCCCAAAAGATCCTCATTTGTAGAGAGATAATGCATGATATATTATCACTGCAATGGAATACTCTATTAGATGAGTTGAAGTTGCGCTGGTAAAGGATTGTACCACATACACAACTACACAATTTATTTTTTATAACATTATTACCAGGATTGACTATCTTAGAGAATTGATGGGAACTCAAGGCACACATTTCTTGAATGACACCATCCACACACTAACTTATGAGTTTATTATCTATTATGAAAATATTATCTCTTATCACCCGCATGAAAATGGTATAGTGGAGGCGTTCAATAAGATCCTATAACACAATCTCACTAAGTTTTACAATGCTCAACGCAATAACTAGGATCAATGTGTTCTCACAATGTTATGTGCATATAGAAATATGTGTAAAATATTAATAAAAACACATCATTCAGGTCATTTTATGGAAAGGAAGCATTCATGATGTTGGAGTTTGTAGTACCAAGCCTTAGAATTTCCATTACAACAAAGATTTCAAATGATCAATCCTTATAGAAATTGTTAGATGAATTGATGGAATTCGAGGAAAATAAATGCATAACATATTATAGTGAAGTGGCGAGGAAGCAGACACAATAGTCTTGGAACAACCTTAACATCTAATGAAAGATCCTAGAATTGGGCACACTAATATTACTTTGTGACAACATGTTCCTTAAACACCCAAGTAAACTTCGAATTCGTTTGTTGGGACCCTTCAAATTATCTACATTACACAGGTAGGCATAGTGAAGCTAGCAACACTTAGTTTCCAACCCTTCCAAATAATTCTTGAATCACCATTATAACTAGCAACCCTATTCTAGAGTTTATAGTTATAGTTATACCTTGAAGAATTCCATATGCCTCTTCTTGGTTTTTTGTTGAAACCCTTATGCCCTGGATGCAAAGGAAATTCCTTGATATCCATTAGCCTTCATAAATGACGCCCTCCCCCCCCACCCGCTTGGGGCCCCCTCTTGCCACCCCTTAAATTAAAATATCTATAACAACTATCCTTTACTCACATAAGAATGTTTGTTTGGGTATGTGTAAATTGTTCCACTTCACATCGTTATGAAGACATAATTTAATTTAATATTAATATTTACAAGTGATCAAACTTGGTAGGAAAATGGGTTTAGCTCCAGTAGTTGAAAGGGAATTGTTATCCTTTGTACCCATGTTTGGTTCTCACATTGTGACTAGAAGATTTTCATGAGTTGTTTTGTGAATTTTAGGATCATCTTGAGATTACTAAGCCTAAAATTTTTATAGAATAGTATCTTCCTCAAAATGAGGGTAACCATTCAACATGTTTGAGGGATATATATTTTGAAAAAACGAAAAGAAAAAGAAAAAGTGATCAAAAGTGGTTAGTGAGTTTCAAGTAAAAATACATACACAAAGAGAATTGGAGTGTCTATATGTCTATAATGACTCCAAAGAGAGATGGAGTAAATCAAAACTTGGCTTCAAAAATATTTAAAGAAAGATGAGAGGATAAGATATAAATAGATGTAAGATTGATCTTGAAAAGATACTTATAAAGAAATTATGGAAGAGTGGTCTCTTTTTGTGTTGAGAGGCACTTTGCAGCCCATATGGGGGTGATGTTGTAGTGGTGTAAATGTGTGTAAACATTTGCATTTCAGATTAGTTTAAAAATAATAAAAGGTCAAAAGTAATATAGAACCTAGTATGGGAGAGATGTTGTAGTGTTAGTAAATGAGTGTAAACATTTAAATTTTGGCTCGATTAATAATAAAAAGTTAAAAGTAATAAAAATAATACAACTCAATTTGTTATATTGTAATTTCATTTTTATAAAATTATGAGCAATTATTTAGATAAAAGATAATCATAATATACATATCACATTAAAATATATAATATATAATAGTAACTATAAATTAAGATACTTTTTACCATATAAATTAAATCAATGATTATGCAACCATATTTAAATTTAATTAAAAAACACATAAAAACTTAATACTTACAATATAACAAAATTCTTAACTATGGATATTCATCCCACTTTACTATGGATATTATTAACTTGTAAATTGGCTTCGTTACAATACCATGGGCCAATACTATGGCTTATCAATACCACGTTCCCAAAAACCGTAACTCAATTTGAAATCAAAACATTTTAATTTAATTTAATTTTATAACATTTTTTTAATTAAATCTAAAATTAAATAGGTTATAATTACTTTTCAAGGCAGAGTATGCCCTAAAACATATTTTCTTGGATAAGTATCATCTTCCTCAGACGTAAGGAAATAGGTTATAATCCCAAGACCCAGAGGCATCTGGCAGGAGTGAAATCCTGCCCCTTTATGGACAAGCCCAAGACCCAAAGGCATCTGGAAGGAGTGAAATCATGCCCCCTTATGGACCACCAGCAAGTAATTCCAGGTGTCATGGTTTTCCTTAAATAACAGTGATGAGTCATCCTGCAACAATTAAGTTATGATATGTTTTCCCACTTTTTTAAAAAAGGTTATAATTACTTTTGAGATATATCTAAACCCTCTATCCTCTCTACTACTAAAAATATTCCAAGGATATACCATAGAGATTTATTTATTTTTGTGGAGTCAATTCTATTACTTCAAAAGAAGGAAATTAAATTAGAGGTTATCATAGGTCATTTTGATCTCTCATAGATATCATACCATAACCAAAATTGTACCCTTCGAAGGTACATCAAAGATAACTGGAAACTAACTAACTAACATCAAACAGGCCTATACTAGGATATTGGCCTATATGACCATATGAATAACTAGCTACAAAAAGGAATACATAAACTGTATTTGTCACATAGTCATGGCAGTGGTTTAGAATCAAAATATATAACTAGGATAGGAGTTGTTGGGTCAACCAAGGGTCTTGCAATTATCGGAGGGATGCCAAGATGTTGCTCAATCCTTGCCAACCTATGATCTATCATTTCCAACCTGCAATCATAATGTTTCAGGTGCTCATGCATATGATCCATGGATTGTAACATATCCCTATGAGACTGGTGACAGTCCAATATTATGCATCCCAAGAGAAACTCCATTTGCTAGTAGAAATCTATTTTCTACATATACTAATTAAATTTACCTCATGTCTATCTCATATCAAGGATCCATCATGTCCATTTTGCTATCACTTTGGATATGCTATAGATATTAAATCAAGGTTTTAAGAAAATTAGAAATGAGAATACTTTTATATATAGAGATGTGAAATTTATATAATATAAATAATATTATTAGGAACCAACACAAATCCATCTTAACTAGGGATCTATCAAGTGGCGAGAGGAATCAAATCTCTCGAGGTGCAAACCTTTCCTCAAATTGTGTACTCAAAAGAAGATTGCATCTCGAGATATTTGATCCCTCTTGGTGCTTGGTAGATCCTTATTTAAGATGGATTTATGTTGGTAATATTTAAAATTGAAAAAAACAATAACAGATTGTAAAATTAATCTCTAAATAATTTTTATGTGGGGTTTAGCTCTCATTAGGTTATTAGTTCAAATATCATAGAGACAATTTGAGAGTGGGAGCCACTTATGGTACTTAAAATTGTCTCATAAAATGTCCAAATTAAACCTCAGACAATCTTAATAATAACATCCATGAACATATCCTTCTTCCATCTAATATAAAAATTAGCCTTAATTTAAACTTAACCTAGCATTTAATATATATATATATATATATATATATATATATATAAACTATAAAATATATAATAACTAATTAGATATTAAATATTCATATGAAAGTAAACAAAATCTTTATATCTTTCTTATCTATTTTTTATAATTAATTCCAAAACCAACTTATCAATTTAAATTAAAATAATTAGACTCCCCATACTATACTATGACATTCTAAGGTTAAACCATTTTATATAAATTGTTTTTTTTAGATCTAGAACAATCGGTAACTGGCATTTTATATAAATTGTTAAACAATGCTATGAAATTTCTAACTAACTATATTGCCATGCGCTATATACTTTTCGGCCACATGTCTTCTTATGTCTTCTTACTTTTGGAACCATTATAACTTATACATCAATAATACCTTCTTCGCAAAGTTTATAATGAACTATGTCGTCATTTGGTTCCTTGTGTGTACGTGGGTAGAAATAAAAATATTATTGGAATATAAACGTGTACAAAATTCTTATAAAAAAATTACACATGACTATATCATTATTCGTATTTGTGGAAGTATATTCCATTCGCAATACATCGACATGTTGACATTTTCACGCATCTTCACCGGTGGACCCATTTTTAGATAGGTGTAGTTGACAAGTTCTTTATTCTCACTTAAAAGAAATGAATTGTACAAGAGGATGAAGAATCCCACCTGAATAATAAATAATTAAAATCAACTCAATATTATTAAAGAATTGAAAAAGTAAGATTTGAGAAAAGATTATATTTTTTTTTTTAATAAAATGAAATAAAAAGTGTAGTCTAAATTATAGAAGAAATAGATTTTTTTATTAGAATTTAGTAAAATAATTTCAAGAAATAATGTGATTTTTTGTTATTTAAAATGCATTTTTGAATGCATAAATGGATCATCATGAAAAATCCTAAGACACTTGAATTATACAAATTAAACAACTTAAACTTAGGTTAAAATCTCTGTTGAATTTTTGTTAAAATCAACTAGAAAAAAATGTCTTGAAAAAGGTCATTTCGTCTATAAGTTAGACTACCATATTAAAAAAATAGGAAGCAAATTATTATGATATTATTGTTAAATATATCTGTAATAAATTAACTTAATATTAAGAAGAGTTGAAAAAATAAGATGTTAATGAGTCAAGATTATATTTTAAAATAAAATACAAAATTGAAGAAATAAATTGATAAAATATTGTGGTTAATCGTTTATTTTAGATGGTTGGTAAGAATGATTGTTATCTTTCACACCCAAATTTAATTTTATACGTGATATGTTGAACTCAATTTTTAAGAATAGCTTACCCTACTTACAAACCAGAGAATAAGATACTTGGTCACCAAAAAAAAAAAATGTTACTTTATCAAGAATATATTCAAAATGTTTTTTACAAATATTATATAAGATGGAATTATGTTTTAGTTTTAAAGTGAAATTTAAAACTAATTTTAATTATTTAAAGAGAAAGTAAAGAAACAAAATAATGACATAAAATCTAATGGTCCCTACAAATAATCGAAGAATCTTTTTAAATGGCTTAGTTTTTCTTAAATAACAATAGTGAATAAGTACGCATTCCCAATATTAGCTGAGAATAATTCTTTTAAGAGTTTATATGTGTGTATGGTGTAAATTAGTTGGTTTTTGTGGGGTTTATTCCCCATTAAGTTATTGGTTCAAATCTTTTAGGTAGGTGTTGAGGATGGGAACCACTTGTGGACTATAAAAACTATCTCATGGGGTGTCCAAGACTGAGCCTTTCACAATCCTAGTGACAACATCTCAGAAATGCAAGTATAAAAACTAAATTGTCCCATGAGGTGTCCAAGCTTGATTAAATCTCTCACAATCCTCTGAACAACATCTAGAAAATTTGAGGTATAAAAATTGTCCCATAGGGCATCCACTTGCATTTCTAGTAATAACATTTTGGAAATGTACAAAAACTATCCCATTTCTAGGCTTTGATTGAGAATCTTACATTGTGGGTGATAGCATTTTGAAAACTTACAAAAAAATTTCTCATCCAATATTGAAATTGACCTAATTATATTTTTTTTAAATGCTAACTAATTCAAAAATCATAAAACTTATCACAATTTAAATATCAAATTTACCAATAAAAAAACATTTGTAGTGAGAGGTGCTCTCTAATCCAATATGGTAGAGATGTTGTAATATATTGTCCTGTAAACATTTTAATTCAATCAAATTACATAAAAATTAAAATTAAAATTAAATTAATAATCAAATTTATTAATTAAAATATTTTGATTCATCAAATTATATGAAAATAAAAGTAACAAAAAAATAAAAATAAAAATAAAATTACATAAAATTAATAATTATAACTATTAACTATTAACTATTAATAATTCAGCCAACCTAGATTCATCTTAAGTATGGATCAAATCTCTTAAAGTGCAAACCTCTTTTAGAGTGAAAAAAGATTTGATCATTTTCAGCACTTAGTAAATCCGAAGTAGGTTGTTTTTGATCATTTTCAGCCCTTAATAAATATAGAGTAAAGATAGATTTCTATACCCCTTATAAGTTCTAACATCGTATATATCAGTCACATGTGTAAAAGTGAAACCTTTTGAATGAAAGTAGAAACCAACCTAGATCCATCTGAACTTTGGATGGGATCTAATCTCTCGTGGTGAAAACATCTTTTTTGAGTGGAAAACTTGAGGAAAGGTTTGCACCTTCAGAGATTTGATCTCTCTTAGGCCTTGATAAATCCAAAGTTCAAATGAGTCTAGAAAGGTTTGCACCTTCAGAGATTTGATCTCTCTTAGGCCTTGATAAATCCAAAGTTCAAATGAGTCTAGGTTGGTATAATACTTAGGCCTTGATAAATCTAGAGTTCAAATGGGTCTAGGTTGGTATAATATATATAAGATCGGTAGTTAAGATAGTCTACTTGAAGCTCTATTTTTAGATCGTAAAACTCAATAAGTGCCTTTGTTATATTGTAAAAGTCAATAAGAATATATACCTTTGTCTTTGCAAGTCACAAGGATATTAGTTATGCCTGGTTTAATTTTATTTTTAATGTTATCACTCGATCTCCTAAATAAAACTCAATAACAATTATATCTAAACTAAGTTGTTGTGAAGATATAAGAGACATATTCCAGTGATTTTCCATGTGAAGGTTAGAACCAATGGTTGACATAGTCTAAATATGTGAAAAAATATAAACAAAATATAGGATTGCATGCACCTGATTTTTTTTTAATGCTCACATTTCTCATCACACTGGTAAAATTTCAAACATATAAAATATTCTAGAAAAATCTAAACTTTGAAGGCTATGTAACAAATCCAGCAGAGTTGTTTTTCTAAAATTTTATCTAGAATACATGCATCAGCAAAGTTATAAATTATGTGTAGTGTGTCTCTATTGAATCGTTTTATTTGCAAATCAAATATGAAAATTGTTGAGGGTTTGGAAATTAGGATTTACTTTAATCTAGCTAAAAGTTTTTGTTGTGCAATGAATGTCTTACATTATCTAAGAATACATTTAAATAAGCTACATGAGAGAAAAATATCATGGGAAATACCATGGGTTGTAAAAAATTGGAGCCCAAAAACCTTTATCTGTAAATTTATAATTTTATATCAATTTTATTTTAATTATTATCTATTATTATTTTTTAATCTAATTAGAGAATAATTCTATGGATAAAATCATGGGTTGTGAAAACCTAGAACCTAAAAACCTTCGTCCATAAATTTACTATTTTATCTCAATTTTATTTTAATTATTAATTTTATTTTTTTTAATCTTATTTAAATTTCATTTGTTATATAATTTGACCAAATGAAAATGATTACATAACACAACATATGTATATCTATGAATCCATATTTAAAAAATATATTTAATACTTTACACATCTCCCCATACTAATTATAGAGCACTTCTCGAGCAATCAATGCAATAGTATTATATTTCTTTAACACCATATTATACTAAAATAATAAATGTGAATAGAATGAGGAGGATTAATAAAATTTGATAAAAGATAGTTAAATGGAGTTTTAATTTTTGTTTTGTTTGGATCAACTCGATATTTTAATTATGATGAGAATTACAATGTCTTTTTTAATTTTATTAAAAATTATATAAATAAAAAATAAAAATAAATTAATTAATTAAAATAAAAATAAAAAATAAAAAATAAATTGAGTGGATTCATTTAACCACTCTAATAAAAAACCTTATTTAATTGGATATATTCTAACAATTTAATATATTTAAGTTGATTCAAGCTAACAATTTAATATATATTATTTCGGCCGTTCACCATCCTTATTTTTATATAATTTGACTACTGTTTTGAATTGTTCTCTAACAATTTTGATGAGCATAGTAGTAGAGGGTTAATTAAAGTAATATATATGTGGCAACGTGGTGCTCATGGAATAACTAAAAAAGTATATTCCTTACTCATGGATAACGAATCGTTCTCTAACATCAATAATCTTAGCATAGTAGTTGAGAGGGTTAATTAAAGTAATATTTGTGGCAACGTAGTGCTCATGGAATAACTAAAAAAGATTATTCCTTACTCATTGATATCGAGAGCATATTCATATACCTAAAGCATTCCAAAGAATAATGTAGATAACTCATTTTATTTTATATTATTTTATATTAGTTAAAAACATTATATTAATGATGATATTAAAAATGTACGAACACATGAGACAAAAATAAAGTAATTAATACATTTTAGAGTTATCAACATCACTATCAACTCTTTGAATTTTGAGGTAGGAAAGTGTTGATGAGGAAAAATGCCCGGCCAATAGTACAAGATCTTTCCGGTATAAAGACCCAATTAGACTCTAAACCATTTGTGATAGGGATCCCATCCGGGGTGTAGGTTCGGCTACCATTGAATATGTTTTTTCTTGGACGGAGATGCTCCTTGCAGACTTGATAATACACGGTTATTCGAATGATATGAAACAAATGGTCGATGAGTTCTCATGTAAATGAAACATTATAAATATCAAAGCGAGATTCAAAGAATGCAGCCAAAGAAGATGTTGTTAGCAACGCATCAATAGGGTCACGCTCATAAAAAGTTGCTTGGCCACAAAAGTAACAGTTCTCTATGGTCGAAACACCCTTCAATTCCTTAAGTGTTTTCCGAAAGATGGAGCGATATTAATAACGAATTCATTAAACATACCTTAATGAAATATTCACATACCATTGACACATCCAAAAAGCTTAAACGTACAAATGATATATGAACAGAAAAATGCAGGCTAGTCAGTTATAAAAGATAGCTAATACATAAGACATAATATTCATAATGCTAGCACACATAAGTCCTCATCACATCTAGTAGTGGAATCAAAACATTGATTTGTATTCATTCCCGGAATCATGCATTCAATGCAATGCAATTATCTCTTCTCCTTTTGGACTCCCGAAAAAAAGGTCCTTTACATTGTCCTTGGAGGGAGTACTTATAGAAAAAAGAAATAGGGACCTTTGGGTAACCCTTTCCTTTCAGCTTCCTGACTGTTGGCCTGGTCTGCGACCCAAGTGATGTTGCGACCTGCGACTGGATCTCGTTTGTGACCTATGACTGGTCGTTGTTTGCGACCTGCGACTCGATCCCGCTTGCTACCTGCAACTTGTGTAACTATTCCTTCTCAAGGTAGCATCGGTGTGATGGCAAGGTCTGGGACTTCTTCCTGTTGTTGTTCCCTGAGATACGTCTACTAGGCCTAATAGTTTGTGGCCACTAGAGTGACCTGAGGT